>CM077088.1:158388690-158831117 GCA_039513925.1 Platanthera zijinensis
GGAAGAACAACAGTCTGCCAATTAGAAGAGCTGCTGGTAGTCCTGATATGAATGGTGCTAACTTGAACCAAGGACCTAAGACTTACTTGGGTTCTAAGGGAAGGTAATTCTGTATTGCAGGAAAGTCCAAGTTGCCATGCCCCTATATGGTACTTGGACAGTGGATATTCCAGGCACATGACTGGAACAAAGGGGCTACTGAAGGAGTACACATCTATCAAGGATGGGCCTAAAGTAATCTTTGGTGGATCTTAAAGAGGAATCATCAAAGGATTTGGTAACATCTCTTCCAACCAAATTACCATCACTCAAGTGGCTTATGAAAAAGGTTTGAAACACAACCTGATAAGCATAAGTCAGCTGAGTGATCTAGGATATGACAATTCATTTGTTAAGAATGGATATCATATCAGGAGGTCAAGTGATCAAAAGGTCATATTGACTGGGTATAGAAAAAGAAATGTTTATTATCTTGATTTTAGGTGTGAGAACAAAGGTTCTCCTATTTGTCTTGTAGTTGATGAGAAAGCATCTCATTGTGTCAAATGGCACAAGAGGCTGGCTCATCTTAACTACAAGACAATTTCCCAACTCTTTAGTAAAGAGTTAGTGAGGAATGGTCCTCAAGTTAAGTGTATAAAGGAAGGGATATGTTCAGCTTATCAAAAGGGCAAGCAGACAAAATCCTCCTTTCATAGGCTTGAAAACAAGGATTCAGTGAGGTGTCTATACCTCTTACATATAGATCTTTTTGGTCCTATGCCAGTTCATAGTCTAGGTAGGAAGGTCTACACTTTTGTGGTTGTAGATGACAATTCTAGATATTCCTGGGTGTTCTTTCTAAGACAGAAATCTGAAACCCTAAGTGTTTTACACAGTTTTTGTCAGACAAATTCAGAATGAACTGGACAGTACAGTGGTCAAAATTAGAAGTGACCATGACACTGAATTTCAATCTGAAAGTATGACAAGATTGTGTGAAGAGTTTATGATTTTTCAAGAATTCTCCTCACCTAGAACACCTCAGCAAAATGGTATTGCTAAAAGAAAGAATATGACATTGATTGAAGCTGGTAGAACTCTATTGAGTGACACTTCTCTCCCAGAATAATTTTGGGCTGAGGCAGTAAACACTGCATGTTATGTACTTAACAGGGCTTCTATCACTAAGTGCCACAAAAAGACTCCCTATGAGATTATGAAAGGTAGAAAACAAAATTTATCCTATTTTAGGATCTTTGGTTGCAAGTGTTATATCCTTAACAATGGCAAGTCTTATCTAACTAAGTTTGCTTGCAAATCCCAAGATGGGATATTTTTTGGGTACAGCAACAATAGTAAGGCTTATAGGGTCTACAACTTGATTACTCAGGTTGTAGAAGAATCTGTACATGTTGTTTTTGATGAAACAAGATTAATCAACAGTGAGTTGCCTTGTAGTTCATGCAGTCCAACAGGTATAAGCAATAGGATGGACAAGCTTTCAATTGCAGAAGGCTCAACTGTAGATGAAGTATTGGAAAATGATGGTTACTGTCCAGGGGGAATACAAGACTCTCTAGAAGCTAATGACAACCAAGAGGTGAAGCACAATGAATAAACTGGAGGTTTTCAGCTAGAAGGAATTTTACCTCTAGCTATAAGACATCTAAAGGATCATCCAGCATATCAGATAATTGGTGATCCAAGACATGGAGTGCAAACCAGAAGTAGAAATCTGAATACAGTTCTGCACTCAAGTTTTCTATCTCAACTGGAGCCAAAGAAATTTGAAGATGCTATCCAAGACCAACACTGGATTAATGCTATGCAAGAGGAGCTTAATCAGTTTAGAAGATGCAAGGTCTTGGAGTTGGTTCCTAAACCTAAAGACCACAACATCATTGGTACAAAGTGGATTTTTAGGAACAAGTTGGATGAGAATGGAGTTATTGTGAAGAATAAAGCAAGATGGGTTGCAAAAGGATACATGCAGGAAGAGGGAATAGACTTTGATCAAACATTTGCCCCAGTAGCAAGACTGGAAGCAATCAGATTGTTCCTTGCCTATGCAGCATATCAAGGCTTCAAGGTATATCAAATGGATGTGAAATCAGCATTTCTGAATGGTGTTCTAAAAGAAGAAGTCTATGTAGAGCATCCATCAGGTTTTGTAGATTCTCTTAAACCTGGTTATGTCTATAAACTTAGGAAAGCATTGTATGGGTTAAAGCAAGCCCCAAGGGCTTGGTATGAAACCCTGTCTACTTTCCTTATTGAGAACAAATTCTCAAGAGGTAAAATAGACAAAACTCTATTCCTAAGGGAATCTAAAGGTAAGATAATCTTAGTTCAGATCTATGTAGATGACATAATCTTTGGGTCTACAGAGAACAACCTTTGTAAGAAGTTTGCCAAACTTATGCAAGGGAAGTTTGAAATGAGAAGTATGGGGAACTTAAGTTCTTCTTGGGACTCCAAGTAAGACATACTGATGATGGCTTGTCCATATCCTAGTCTAAGTTCACCAAAGAGTTAATTAAGAAGTATGGTATGGAATCATCCTCCACCATTAGAACTCCAATGGGAACAAGTATGCCTATATGCAAAGATAATGCAGGCAAACCAGTAGATGAGTCTCTGTATAGAGGAATAATTGGCTCTCTATTATATCTAACTGCTAGTAGACAAGACATTATGTATGCAACATGTTTCTGTGCTAGGTACCAAGCATGCCCTAAAGAATCACATTATACTGTAGTCAAGAGGATCCTGAGATATCTAAAGGGCACACCAAATCTAGGCCTTTGGTACCCTAGGAGTGGAGATTTTCTACTAACAGGTTATTCAGATACAGATTTTGCAGGCTGTAGAGAAGATAGAAAAAGTACTACAGGTACATGCCAATTCCTGGGAGGAAGATTGATATCTTGGAGTAGTAAGAAGCAGACTAGTGTGGCAATATCCACAGCTGAGTCTAAATATGTGGAAGCTGGAAGTTGTTGTGCACAACTATTGCGGATTCAGCATCAGCTAAGGGATTATGGTATTCAGGTAAGCAGAACACCTTGATTGTGTGATTCTAAAGTGTTATTTCTATTGCAAATAATCCTGTTTCACATAGTAGGACTAAACACATAGAGATAAAATACCATTTTCTTAGAGAACATGTAAAAAAAGAAGACATCTCATTAGAATTTGTTAAAACTGATTTTCAAATTGCAGATGTATTTACTAAGCTTTTATATGAAACTAAATTCAATAGATTTAAAATTGAATTAGGAATGCTGACCATAGGTTAGTTTACCAAAAAATTGGCTATGTAAAATGGTGTCGACACATTCAGTGATAAGGTGTCGACACAAAGAATTCATGTCGACAATTCAGGGAAATTGTGTCGACACAGAGAAAATGTGTCGACACCTAAGGGACAAAGAGTCGACACATCCAGAAATGTAGTATTGACACAACCAGAGTATTGGTGTCGACACTTACAGATTTTGTGTCGACACTTATAAAAAGAGTCGACACAGAATTTCTGATGAACTACTAAGTATCTCCTGTGTCGACATATCATTAATTGGTGTCGACACATAGTAGTCAGCGCCGTGGTCGAGACAATAGAAGTTTGTGTCGACACATTCCAACAGTGTCGACACTTTTAGACAGTTTTTGACTGCCTTTTGATCTTATTTGATTAGAAGGGTATAAATAGGTCAAGAACTTATTCTGTCGACACGCTCACCAGGGTTTCGAGAAAAAAACCTTGTGTCGACAATCTCTCTCCTCTCCAATCAAGCTTTCTCTTCATTCCAATGGCGCCCAAGGTTGAAGACAACGTCAATGAAGGATATGAGTTGGTTAGGCATGCATTCAACGATGCCGAATCGGAGATCAAACATGTCATTTCTCTTCTTACAGACAATGGATTAGAATATCTTGTCTCTGAACCTAGTAAAATATGGAAGAAAGAAGTATTCGAGTTCTACACGGCTGCATCGATGGACTCCACAGGCTTGAAGATCAAATCCACAGTTCATGGAGAAAAAGTTAAGATGTCTCAAAAGAGGTTAAGCAAGATTCTCCATCTTCCTAGAATACAAGATGAGGAAGAGGTACCAGCCTCAAGAACAAGGGAGGCACTTCAATGGTGTGGATTGGATCCAACCATAATGATAGGATCTGCCATTAACAGGAAGGGCATGAATCCTCAAGGGAAATTCCTGTCAGAAATTATAGGAAAAGTGATCTTATGCAAACCAGGTGGCCATGATAGGATATCAGCCTGTATGTTCAGCCTGATGACAAGGGTGATCTTTAAGATTCAGACAATTTGGTCTGCTGTACTGTTTGATAAGATTAAAGAAGGAATCAAGAAGCCAAACTTGGCTAGGATCATGAGTCTATACCTGGCTGGAATGATTCTAGAGGTAATGCAACAGATTCCTGGATCAAAGATAAATCATATGAGGAGAATGGACATGAGGTTATTCTCTAGGTGGGATAGAGTTCTTTCAAAAGAGATGCCTGAGCATGGTCATGAAGATGCACAAGATCAGGAAGAGCAAGTTAGAGCACAAGTTCAGGATCTGACTGTGACTACCTAAGTCCAGGGAGAGACTATAATTGCACAAGTGCAGGGGGAGCTGGAATGTATACAAGTCCAGGACAATGCTGAGAATGCACATTTGCAGGGGGAGCCAGAGTCTGAACAAGTACAAGAGGAAGAAAGAATCAATTTATCAGAGGACATTGTTCCTCAAACTGATCTTGATATTTCTGGTGCTGCTGCTGCTGAGAAAGTACAATCTCCTGCTCTCACCCAACAAGAATTCACTCTTGAAGAGCTATTTCCTGATATTAGAGAGGCAGCTGATAACGTTGAAACCCTTAGGGTTGGGGGGAGCAAGGTGCTATTGAGGGGGAGCAAGTACATGTTGAGGGGGAGCAACATGGTGCATAGAAAGAAATTCCTACCACTCCTCCAAAAAGAGTTCATGTTGAAAGTACTTCAGAGTCTGAAAATGCAGATGTCATGGAGGCTAAGAAAAGAAAGCTAATGGTCTTCAAGAGGAGAAGTCACAGCTATAAGAAAGCTCTCCAGACAACAACTCATCAAGCTACTACTGATTTTGATTCCACTAAATTTATGATAAATTTATAGGTCAAAATGGATGAGCAGAGATTGCTTCTTGAAAAGTATGTGGATGAAAGCCAAAAGGCTCTTCAATATGATCTGGCACAAGAGATAAAATCTATAAGATTTGAAGTTAATCAGACCAAAAGAGAGATGACAGATTGCTTCCATAAGAGAGGCAATGTTGTGGTTTTTCTTGCAAAGCAACAAACAGACATAAAGAAGCAAGTGGATGAGATGGCTGTTAAAAAAGGCTATGTCCTTGAGAATCAAATACGAATGAATGAAAATCTGACTGAATCACATAATGTGATAGTCACTGAGTTCACAAACACTATTATTATAATGACTGCTACAAGGGCTAAAGAAAAAGAAGAATATGATAATAAGCTACAAGCTGTCCTAGATGCAGTTAAAACTGCCATCACTTCATCTGAGAAGTTGATTAGTGACAAACTTCAAAAATTAAAGCCATTCTTTAAAGATGGAATCAACTATCTGGATGGAAAAATCAGATTTTGGAAAGATGACTTGAGAGAGCATGTGGCTAGAGAAGTCATAAAGGGGGAGAGGGTGTTAGTCTATGCTGGGTCTGACCATGCTAAATGGGTAACTAACAGCATAAGAGCCACTCTTGGATATCCACCCCTGTGTGATGATGATAATATGGCTGAGTCAGGGGTGCAACCAATTCTACTTGAAGGTTATCAACCTGAGGTTGCCCAAGTCATTTACCCTCCTGCAGATATTGGAATGATATATGAGCAGGTTCAGTCAATGTACAGCCCTCCACAACCTATTACAAATGTGATTATTGAAAAGGTTGATATGCTAGATACTGCTATCAAATCTCAGCAAGATGCACTATTATCAAAGAAAAGATTTAGAGAGCAAGCAGAATTAAAGCCAGACTTTGAGCAGTGGAGCCCCACTTCAAGGAATATCATTTTAACTACATGGAAGGCTATAAAAGATCAAGTACATGAAAGGGGAAAATGGTACAATGAGCATGAATGGCAAAAGTATGAAGCCAGACAAGAAGCCATAGTTCAACACCGGAGAAAGGATAAGATGGGGGAAGCTACCTCCTGATACTCAGGAACCTAGCAAGTATTTCCCCAAGCCCTTTCATAATTTTGAAAGACAAAGGATCAAGGCTGAAGCATAGAAGAAAGTTGATCTGAAAGGCAAGAATCCCATGGAAGATACAGAATCTCCTACTCAGGCTCAAATAATATCTGGAAAAGGGATAGTCATCAAGGAGCCTGCCCAGCGTTAGTCTTAGCTTTACTAGTTTTTGTTCAAGAACTATGTAATTGTTAGTTTGTTAAAAGAAATCAATGTAAACATTTTGTAACAAACTTTTTGAGTTGATATACAAAACATTGTTCTGTGATCATTTACTTTTACATCTTTATTTTGTGATGTAACTATGATATGTGTTTTGTTTATATAGTACCCTATCATATAATGCTTATATACATCATCATGTTTATTTTATAAGTGGTGTATATCATTGGCTAAAAGATTATGACTTATCCAAATAGGGGGAGATTGTTGGGTACATTGGAAAATATGTACCTGATTTGGAGAAGCCTCACTTAGCTCAATGATATACATCAAGGTGTATTTGATGTTATTTTGAGTTTATATGTGCATGTTAAGAATGTGCTAGAATGCAGGAAAAATATTCTATGTCCATGTGACGACACCTGAGGAAGCTGTGTCGACACTTCAGTAAGATTGTGTCGAAACTTGGAAATAGCTGTGTCGACACTTCAGAGAATTTGTGTCGACATCGGGAGGCAGTGTCGACACACAGAAGATTATAGTCGACATCGACTGTGTCGACACCGGGAGGCAGTGTCGACACACAGAGGCAGAGTCGACAACAACTGAGTCGACACCTAGAGGCAGTGTCGGCACACACTATGTTCTGAGTCTACATCAATTGTGTCGACACACAGGACTTGTGTTGACACACAGCTGAGTCTAGACCAAGTTGATTGTTGATGAATGGTGAAGTGTTTGTGTTGACACAAATAATCAGTGTCGACACATTCTCAAGATTCAGTATCAAGAAGCTGTGTCGACATCACCAAAGGCTGTGTTGACACTTAAGTCACTTGTGTCGACACATACTGACAGATGGTCTCGACACTTTATGGCAGACAGACTTGACGCTTTGCTGACAGAGTAAAAGGCTCAAGAAGTGTTTGAAGACTTGATAGCTGTGGGTTATGATAGGTTTACTGAAGCTGTCAAACTTGTCAGAAGTTAGTTATAAACCGGATCAGCCGGTTTCCAAGGATGAAGTCTATATATAGATGGATTCAGAAGAAGAAACATAACAACAACATAGAGAAGAAGTATTGTCACCACTAACACAATTAGAGATTATTCACTTATCAAGAAAGTACAAGTAACAAAGAAGAAGATCTTCGTGAGAAGATCTAAGAAGACGTTCTGAAGTAGTTTACTATTTAGATTCTGTCTAAGTGGAATTCAATCAAGAATTCAGAAGTATCTTCAAGAGATTTGGATAGAGAGAGATCCAGCTATTTGAAGACAACTAGAAGACATTCACAAGTCTCTCAAGAAGCAGATACTGAACTAATCTGTCAAGGAGATTTAGATCTATTTCTGAAGTCTAAGAAGGAAGCTGCCAGTCAGTTTTATTCAGAGGAAATCAACCCAACTAAGTTAAGATTCAAGAAGCTTTGAAGAAAGCTAAGATCAAGTTGATTTCAGCCATAAGCCTCTTCAAGAAGCTGATCAAGAAAGTTCTTATCCCTTCTCTCTCAACAGGGGTAAGAGATTAAAAAAATTCCTTATCAAATTCTGTAGGATCTATTCATAGATCTGAGTTGCAAGCCTATTTTATAAAGGCTGAGTGTTGGAGATTTATTCTCTGAGGTAGGGCTATTTATGCCTGAGTTATAGGAGAAGGTATTCTCTGAGCTGTAGGCCTTGTGGCAAGGCTGAGGTAGGGCTTGTTAGCCTGAGTTGTAGGAGAAGGTATTCTCTGAGTTGTAGGCCTTGTGGCAAGGCTGAGGTTGGGCTTGTTAGCCTGAGTTGTAGGAATCCTTCTGGATTTTGAGCTGTAGGATCTGAGGATCTGAGTTAAAGGAAGATGTTAGGCCGACTCTAGCATACTGCTAGATAGGTGAAGGGGGAAAGTGGATGTACCCAGACCTTGGGGAACCACTATAAATCTGTGTGCAATCTTTGATGTGTGTATGTTTGTGATTGTTGTGCTGTGTTAGCTTAGATATATCTGATTTATTCAAAGAACTTAAGTTATATTCTGCCTTAAGTTAAATCAATGAAAAGTACCAATTCACCCCCCCTCTAGGTGTTTAGGTAGTCTTGAAAGTAAAACTATCAATTAGAGTCTAAGTTTAGACAAGTTCGTTGAATATGATCTTTAGCTTAGGTATGAAAATTCGTCGAGTATGGTGGGGTTAGCCTGATATAAATCCATCTAGTAGGGTCTTGGATTAAGTCTAATTCGTCGAACAGTATAGGCATTATGTGGAGTCAGATTCGTCGAGTAATCTCGACGAATTCACCGAGTATTAGCCGTTGGCGTTTAGTGTAGTGATAACATTGAGTGATTCTTGAGACTAAGTCAAATTTATCGAGTATTCACGACGAATTCGTTGAATGCCAATCTTGGTATTGAGTGAATTGGACTTGGCGTCGAGAGAATCGAGTGATCTGTGAGTCTAAGTCAGATTTTTCGAGTAATCTCGACGAATTCATCAAAGTATTGATCTCGGCGTTGAGTGTTTCTGCATTAGTTAAGTACTAGGCATTGAGTTCGTCGAGTTGTAGGCTTGGCATTGAGTGATATGGTTTTGGCATTGAGAGCGTCGAGTGCCGGCAAGGATAAGTAAAAAGCATCGTGGTAACTCGACAAATTCATCGAGTATAGTCGGCTTGGCGTTGAGAGCGTCGAGTGAAGGCGTTGAGTGAAGTAAACTTCACTGAGTTAAAGTCCAGGCGTCGAGTGAGAGCTTTGGCGTTGAGAGCATTGAGTGAATTATACTCGACGAATTTCTGTGGACTTTGGTTATTTTCGCCGATTTATAAAGTATCAAGGTAATTACGCCGAATCATTGAGTGTCGTTAAGGCAGTTGATTTTTTCCAAGTATAGTTCGTCGTGTATCTACTGCATTCGTCGAGTATACTCAGCCAATAAGTATGGAATTAGTTTTTTTTGCCGAATTAAGTCTAATTCATCGAGTTTGGGTCTTAAAGTGAATTTCGGGACTTTCTTCCTTCTTGTAATTGTAGAAGCCCGGTGTTTTGATTTTGGTTTTATGGGTATTTATGGATGTTTAGGTGTGGCCCATGGTTGGCAGTGGATAAAGGACCACCAAACTTGTGCCGCCTCGTGATACATTACACTTGGTGGTTGTTGATGTTTTCTCATGGACTGATGGCTTGTGTTGGACCTTGTTGCCACCACCACAGTGCCTCTTGAGATGTTTGGGTTGTTGGGTTGTGTTGGACCTTGTTGCCATCACTGCAGTGCCTTCTCGAGATGTTTGGGTCTGTTAGTTTGTGTTGACATTATGGCCACGTACTCAGAACCGTCATTTCTTATGTAATGATTCACATTTTTAGAGCTATTCAGTCTCTTTTCTTCCTATTTTATAGATATATGTTGGATGCTTACACTTGTAGATATTCTCAAAGCATGACTTTGTTTTGCACTAGGTGCAATTTCCTTACTCTTGGACTTTTTAAGTTAATAACTCATAAGTGTTTTATTTCTCATTTGCTGTTGTTTGGCAGCTTTCCTATGGTTGGGGTTGGTAAGCCCTTATATTTTCTTCTGATTTTTATCTATGAATGATCTTTTTACCTCTTGTATATTCTTGTTGAGGTATTCTTTTCTTTGAAATGCATCATGTTTGGAGAAGTAGCCGATTGAGCGGCTAGGTTTGGTGGTAGCTGGTTGTCTGCTGTTGTTGCATATGTCTTTTCCTCACCAGTGTTAGGTAGTGTTGTAGTTCTGTTGTTTAGTTCAGACATACTTGCTTTTCCTTTTGGTGGGTTCATGTTAGATTGTTGATGCCAACCAGAGTTTTTATATTGCTAAGATACCTTCTAGCTGCTTAGTCTTTCTTGATGACTGGTTGGTTTTACTTGCTCTCTAGGAAGGTTTTATGCTAGGTTTGCATGTTAGTTAATTTAAAAGTATCATTTGACTACCTTATGTATATCATTCCTTAAACCAAAGTCATTATATTATAACTAACATAAAATCTATTTCTATACTTATATTAAATCTAGAGGTATGAATATCATGAGTTTTCCTGTTTGGATGTTTATGCTCATGTAGGATGTTAAACCATATAAACAAAGAATTTTTCGCAACGTATATTCATATTTGTACTTGTGGACTAGTTGATCCACTAAACCGAGGGATACGACTATTAAAACTTAACTTAAATTACAGTTTTCTTCATAATAAACTTGAGGATTTCTTATAAAGTGTTAGGTTCGAGTTCTTGCCTGAGCGTCTACAGTTATCCCCTACACGGTGTGGCATCACGACACATATTTTCTTTTACTTTAATATATTAATTAAATGCGGAGAAAATACGGGTTTTGACAACATTGGAGCTGGATGGCAACATGAAATGCTATTTGAAAGAGTGTAGGGATGGGTTAAATTCCCAGTTCTTTATTGATGATGGTCTTTTGGGGATGGACAATCAGTGGTGCGTCCCATATGTTGGAAAATTGCGGGAGTAATTGACTTACAAGGCACACTTTACAAAGTACTCAATCCCCTCAGGAGCACAAAGATTTTTAAGGATATGATAAAAGTTATTCTTGTAGTTAGAGTTGAATAAGGACATAGCTCATTATATGGTGAAGTGTCATACTTGTGCCCTAGTAAAGGCTGAATGTCAAAACCCAGTGGTTTCCTGAAGTTTTTACCAATACCCAAGTGGAAGTTTGACGACATATCTATGGATTTTGTGCATGGTTTGTTGAGATCACAACATGGAAATGCTGTCATTTGGGTGATTGTGGACCGGTTGACAAAAGTGTCACACTTCATTCTAAATCAGAGGGATGGATCAGTGGAAAAGTTGTGAAAGTATCTAGTGTCGACTGAATCCACCTATGGGGGGTGGGGGAATAGGTGACGTGCAGTCTTTTGCGTAATTTTAATAACTTGCGCAAATAAACCAACACATCACATAAAATCACACAAAAAGTTATAGTGGTTCCCCGATTTGGGTACGTCCACTTTCCCCCTTCGACCTATCTTCCACCAAGGGACGACTCGATCACTTCTCCAAACGGATTGAAATCAATTCCTCACACTACGGAAGGAACCCTTCCAACCAAAGGAGTCACAACTCCACCACCACGGGTTGCACCCAACCCTAACAACTAGGAATAAAAATTCCTTTACAACAAAACAAAAATTGAATGTATAAGAAAATACAAACAAGGCTTTTGGAGTTTCCGATGTCCTTCTTCATTCGTTGAAGCTTTCTTGAAAGATACGAAGAGTCCACAACCGGAGTTCTGTCTTGGAGAGGATCTTGTCAAGATCGGCGGCGGCAAGTGATTGTGGCGGCTATACTTTGTAGATCCAAACTTCTTGACGAAGCAAGCAAGGTCTACAAACGATCTCAGTCGGATCAGTCGTCTCTATCGATTCGGAAAGAAGAACTAACCTCGTTCAACGAATCGAGAGATAAGAGATCTCATGAGAGATGCGTGAGACGCACTGCTAGCCTCGGTACTGTCGTCGGAAGATCAAAGAAGCTCTGAGATCAGCGGCGGAGACGAGCTTGCGAGCGGCGTCAGCAATAAGCGATTTTCTTCGATCTGCTAGGGTACGACATTGGCTTTTTAATTTCGCATGAATGAGTTGATGTAGAAGTTCGAAATATGCAAGTATATATAACCTGATACAACCCTAAAAGACCGTTGTGGGTCCCACAAGGAAAAAGCCCTAGCTCCGGCCGAAACAGCGCACGGTCTCTTGGTTCGGTCCAGCGAACAAACGAAAATTGCCTAAGGCAAAATCGGCGAGAATCGTTGGTGATTCCCGTCGAAGTCGGCGGTAATCACTCACGATTCCCGTCGATTCTTCCTTTGACGAATTATAGTTGGAAACCTTGTAAGCCGGAGGAAATTGGCGGGAATGCAGACTGATTCTCGTCGAATCGACGGGAATGCAGACTGATTCTCGTCTAATCGGCGAGAATCACTTAGTGATTCCCGTCATTTCTGCCTTGACAGAATTTCTGTTTGGAAAACTGATAGCAGGAATAAGTCGGCGGGAATGCAGACTGTTTCTCGTCGAATCGGCGGGAATCACAAACGATTCTTGCCGAAGTCGGCGAGAATCACTTAGTGATTCCCGTCGATTTTGACTTAGACGAATTTTCTCTTCCTTTCTTTGAAGACTTGGTCTTTGACCCATCTTTTCTCCTTCTTCTGCTCATGATCTGCCTTAATCCTGTACTTGAAAATAAGTACACTCCAATAGAGAGAGCAAACGTGAGTCAACACACTAATCTGCTCAACAAGGGATTACGTTGCGCAGAACCATGTATATTGACCCACTGCACCCTGACATTGGTGTGTACTTAGCATGGAATAGCTGCAAGCACAACTTAATAGAAGATTGTCAAATACACTATCAATTCAACTTAGCTTGTTCAGGGGCTTTTTCAAATAAGGTACATTATGGATACAATACCCAACAATCTCCCCCAATTTGAAGAAGCCTAAACCCTACAAGCTAAGGTGAATAGAACAGATGGGAATGAAAATCATAAACTAAAAATTCAGTTGAGAGTGAAATTCATTACCATTTTCCTGAGAGCATACTTAACATTGGCAGCCACCTTAGCCTTAGCCGAGAGGGTAATCTCCCCCTTTTTGGCTTCTGCAAATCTGGGACTTCACTTAGAGCACAAAGCTCCCCCTCAACTCATGCATCCGTGCCCGATCTTGAATTCATAGCAGATGCTCCCCCTTGATCCAAGAGCCTTGAGCCCTTTAGTCTTCAATCTTCATAGTTCAGCATGCCGAGTTCAGTTTTGAAGAGACTGAACTTGGCCTTATCCAGGGGATTTGTGAAGATATCTGCAATCTGCTTATCTGTGGGGACATAACAGAGAAAGATATCTTTGTTTTCCACATGCTCCTGAATGAAGTGGTAGCGCACTTCAATATGCTTTGTTCTGCTGTGCGACACATGATTGTTCGCAATTGCTATTGCGCTCGAGGAGTCGCAATACATAGGAACTTCTCTGAACTGCAAGTCATAATCTTCGAGTTGATTTCTGATCTATAGAAGTTGTGCGCAATAGCTACCTGCTGAGATGTACTCAGATTCAGCCGTGGAGGTTGCGACACAGTTCTGCTTTTTACTCTTCCATGAAATAAGCCTTCTTCCGAGGAATTGGTACGTCCCGAAAGTGCTTTTCCTATCATCCCTGCTTCCTACAAAGTCAGCATCTGAAAAGCCTATCAGCTCGACATCGCTGTTTCTTGTGTACCACAAGCCAAGATTTGGTGTACCTTTAAGGTATCTAAGAATTTGCTTTGCAGCGACATAATGAGATTCCTTAGTGTTCACCTGATATCCGGCACAAACGCATGTGGAAAACATAATATCCGGTCTACTAGCAGTAAGGTAGAGCAGGGATCCAATTATGCTTCTGTATTTGGTTTCATCAAAAGGTTTCCCTTTCTCATCCTTGTCCAGAGACACAGTGGATCCCATTGGAGTCCTCATAAGGGTTGCATTCTCTATTCTGAATTTCTTGAGGAGTTCATTTGTGAACTTCATTTGAGAAATGAAAATTCCATCCTCAGACTGTTTCACTTAAAGTCCCAAGAAATACTTTAGCTCTCCCATGCTGCTCATTTCAAACTTTCCTTGCATAAGTTTAGAAAACTTCTTGCAAAGATTGTTGTCCGTTGAGCCGAATATTATGTCATCGACATAGATTTGCACCAGCAGAATCTTGCCTTTGACTTCCCTAAGAAACAATGTCTTATCTATTTTTTTTCTCGAGAACTTGTTCTCAAGAAGAAAACTAGACAGAGTCTCATACCAAGCTCGAGGAGCTTGTTTTAAGCCATATAATGTTTTATTAAGAAAGTAAACATGATTAGGGAATGATGGATTAACAAAACCTGGGGGTTGCGCGACATATACTTCCTCTTTCAAATTTACATTTAGGAACGCCGATTTCACGTCCATCTGATAGACTGTGAATCCTTTGTGAGAGTCATACGCCAGGAACATTCTGATCGCCTCGAGCCTTGCAACCGGTGCAAAGGTTTGGTCGAATTCAATCCCCTCCTCCTGTCTGTAACCTTGAGCCACCAGTCTTGCCTTGTTCTTCATGATGACACAATGTTCATCCTGTTTGTTTCTTAAGATCCACTTAGTGCCGATCACATTCTGTTTCTTTGGTCTGGGAACAAGCGTCCATATGTTGCATCGTTCGAATTGATGCAGTAAATCTTGCATGGCCAATATCCAAGATGTATCTTTGTTCGCTTCGTCGAACTTCTTTGGCTCAACCTGTGACAAAAAACTAAGGTGCAGAATCTCGTTAATTGTACCTCTGCAAGTTCTGACACCGTCACGAGGATCTCCTATGATCTGATCTCTGGGATGATCCCTCACGTGTCGGAGCTCAAAGAGTCTGGCATCTGGAGCTCTAACAGCTTCTCGGGCTCCTCCGTCTTCTTGGTGATTTTATCCATCCTTATTGTCATCTTCTCCAGTTGGCATTGAGGTGGAGACCTTGACGTACTTGGGAGTTTCATCATTAGCGGTCTCATCGAGACTTAGTTGTTCAAGCCTTGCACCTGCATCTTCAAGAATGCCACTGGAAGAATTGCTGTGAAGAATGCTTCCTTCATCAAATACAACATTATTGGACTCCTCTACCATAGGGTTTTCTTATTGAAAACCCTATAAGACCGACTATGGCTACTATAGCCCATGAAGATGCCTTCAAAGCATTTTTCTCCGAATTTAGTACGTGGGTACTTCCCATTATTGAGTACATAAAATCTGCAGCCAAAAATCCTTAAATAGGACATGGTCGGTTTCCTGCCTTTCAATAACTCATACGGCATCTTACGATGATTCTTGTTGATGAATGCTCGGTTCTGCACATGACATGCCATATTGACAGCCTCTGCGCAAAAGTACTCTGGAAGAGAAGTGTCATTCAACATTGTCGTACATGCTTCATTGAGCGTTCTATTTATCCTCTCCACAACTCCGTTTTGCTGAGGAGTACGCGGGGAGGAAAACTCATGAAAGATACCATGTTCTACACAGAATTTTGTCATAGCACCAGACTTGAATTCTGTTCCATGGTCACTTTTTATTTTGACCACGGAGCAGTTAAGTTCGTTCTGAATCTGCTTGATAAAATTGGTGAAGATGTCAAACATATCTGAATTTCGTTTAAAGAAGAACACCCACATAAACCGAGAGTGATCATCAACAATCACTAGTTTATACGATTTGCCTCCTAAGCTATGAGCTTGCACTGGACCGAACAAGTCCATATGCAGAAGATAAAGACATCTGGAGGAGTCTTTGTCTGCAATGTCCTTAAAGGTAACCCGAGTTTGTTTGCCCTTCTGGCATGCAGGACAGGCGCTATCTTTAATGCACTTAATAATAGGGGCATCCCTTACTAAATTCTTGGAAAACAACATATTAATAGTCTTGAAATTAATATGTGCTAATCTCTTGTACCATTGTTCACAAAGAGATGCACTGCCTTTTTCTACTAGGCATACGGGGGTAGAAGATTCTAAGCTAAGAAAATTTAAGCAAAAGATATTTCTGCTCCTAATGCTGGTTAATACCGTCTCCGAAGAGACACACGATATTATCAAGCACTTATCCTTGCAGAACTTAATGTCGTATCCTTTATCACACAACTGGCTTACACTTATCAGGTTATGGTTTAACCCTTCAACATAGGCCACGTCAGTGATAAAGAATACACCGTTGGAAATCATACCATAACCGCTGGTGACTCCTCGATCAGATCCTCTAAAGATGACTTTGGGTCCATTTTTGACTGGGGAGAAATCACGCAACAGGCTTCTTGTCCCGGTCATATGCCGGGAACATTCACTGTCCAAGTACCAGATTGGCGTTTTGGTGGCCTTTGGACATACCTACAAAACAGAATAAGTTTCCCTTAGGAACCCAATCGAACTTGGGTCCTAGATTCCTTGTTAGCACACTCCCCCTCGGGTGGTTAACCCTACGAGTGGTTGGCCTCGCATTGCTAACATGAGGAGTCTCGTTGAATCTTGGATTAAACCAGCAATCCACGACAAAGTGACCAACTTTGTCACATCACCAACAGTCAAACTGTTGTACTGCTTCCTAGGCTCCAGCTTCACCCTTGGTAAGGTGGGTCATGCCTTGGCCTTGGATCTGGAGATGGAGGCATCATGATGACAGCAGTCACACGATTTCTTCACTTCCTATTCCTTCAGTATAACAGGCTTGGCCTTTGGTGCCTGCTTCCTATTATGGCCGCTAGAGAAGTGGCCATAATTCTCAACTTGGATTTCCTCATAAGGTGCCTTGAAGACACTCTCACCGTAGTTTTGGGGGAAGGTCCAACCATCATACCGGCTCTTGGGCTTTTCAACTGAGGGCCGTAAGAAGTGGCAATAGGTTTACTCAAAGTCGTGCTCATTGCAAGGAAAGCCAGGCTTTCTGAATGAAACAAGATCGAGTGGGGCCTTTTCCTTTTTTGTAGCAGAGGCCTTCTTAGCAGCCTTATTTTTCCTCTGTTTTCTATTTCTCCTTGATGATTTACCAGGCACACCCACATGCCCTAAGCCAGCCCCTTTATCCTGAGCAGAGAATTCATCAACCAGAGGAAGAATGGTCTTGGGCATGGAGAAGCTTTTGACAATCTTCCTTTCTGCCGCAAGCAGTTCTTCCGACTTGTTGATTTCTTCCTGTTTTTGGTCAAGGAGCCTTAGAGACTCTGAGTGCTCAGAAGTAAGGTCCAGGTGTTCCTGTCAGAGAGAAATCAAGCTAGTGATCTCTTCTCTTAGGGACACACCCTCAACCTTCAGGAATTTGACTTCCTTTTTCTGAGCCCTCAACCTCTTGCGGGCATTCCTCAAAGGTTTTGAGCAGAAGCTCATACTTTTCGAGGAGCTCAGCTTCACGGGCAGATGGGCTGTCCTCGAGATCATCATCAGGAGACTCAGAGTAAGAGTCAGAGAGGGGGGTACGATCTTTTACCTTCCCAGTAAATGGGGGCAGTCTCCTTTTGAGTCAGAGTTACCTATTAGCCCGAAGTAGGCTTCCTCATCATCACTGGAGTCTGACGAATCCGATTCACTCAGTGTCTTTGGCTTTTTGGCAATGTAGCTCCTCTCCTTCTTCTTATCTCTAGAGGACTTGTGCTCCTCTCCCTTCCCCTTATCTCTCTTGCTTTGGTGGTAGTCAGCAACGACGTGGCCTGGCTTATTGCATCCAAAGCAGATGATGTCAGTAGAACGATGTTTGTTCTATTTAGATTCATACCTGTCAGAAGAGTAATTCTTCTTCTGATGTTTGGAGGAGCCGTCTCTCTTTCTTTGATTCCTCATCTTGAGGAACTTCTTGAACTCTCGAGTGATGAAGGAGAATTCTTCTTCAGATAGCTCTGAGCTGGAAGAGCATGGCTCAGAGTCTTCTTCCTCATCCCTTTTCCTGGAGCGGGACGTTGTTGCACCCTTGCCTTTCCTTGAGTGATTTGATTTCAGGGCTATAGTCTTCTCTTTGGCAGCAGCTTTATCGGCTTCTTCTTAAGCTTTTCTGGTGTTCAGCTGAAGCTCATAGGACATAAGCTTTCCAAACAGAATCTTGGGATCAGTTTCTGCTAGCTTGCCAAACTCTCTGATGGCACAGATCTTGGTGTCCCATTCCTTAGTAAGGGATCTAAGGAATTTATCATTTAGTTCACCATTGGTGAACACTCTGCCATAACCCTTTAGGCCATTGATGATCTTCAGGAAGTTCTCGAATGTCACTCCGATTTCTTCTTTGGGACCTTTCCTGAAGGCCTCATACTTTTGGTTCAGAAGGGATCTTCAATCATCCCTTACTTCATATGTGCCTTCCATCAGGATGATCAGGCAGTGCCAGATGTCCTTGGCAGTCCTGCAATTGCTGAAATTCTGCATCATGGAATCATCGACGGCGCTTATAAGAATGTTCTGAGCTTTCTTGTCTAGTCCGACAAGCACCATCTCATCCTTATCCATTTCGGAGATCTTCTTGGGCACCATCTTTGTAGGATCAGTGGTGGAGGCCTTAGTGGGGATATAAGGGCCCTCCTCCACTACCATGAAGAGTCGAGGGTCGACTGCTTCCATGTAGAACCTGATCCTTTCCTTCCAGATGGGAAAGTTCAGCTTGGTGCACACTAGGATCTTTCCTAAATACTTGAGTCCGTCCATTTCTGAGATATTCTTTCTTCTTGACACTAGATGCAGGATCTTACTCAAGGTGTTAACCTTATTGATGAGTAACCTCCCTTTTGATACCACTTGAAAGTATCTAGTGTCGACTGAATCCACCTATGGGGTGGGGGGAATATGTGACGTGCAGTCTTTTGCGGAATTTAATTAACCTGCACAAATTAACAAACACAGCACAAAAAAACACACAAAAGGTTATAGTGGTTCCCCGATTTGGGTACGTCCACTTTCCCCCTTCGACCTATCTCCCACCAAGGGACCACTCGGTCACTTCTCCAAACGGATTGAAATCCAATCCTCACACTACGGAAGGAACCCTTCCAATCAAAGGAGTCACAACTCCACCACCACGGGTTGCACCCAACCCTTACAACTAGGAATAAAAATTCCTTTACAACAAAACAAAAATTGAATGTATAAGAAAATACAAACAAGGCTTTTGGAGTTTCCGATGTCCTTCTTCGTTCGTTGAAGATTTCTTGAAAGATACGAAGAGTCCACAACCGGAGTTCTCTCTTGGAGAGGATCTTGTCCAGATCGGCGGCGGCAAGTGATTGCGGCAGCGATACTTTGTAAATCCAAATTTCTTGACGAAGCAAGCAAGGTCTACGAATGATCTCAATCAGATCAGTCGTCTCAAACGATTCGGAATGAAGAACTAACCTCATTCAACGAATCGAGAGACAAGAGATCTCAAGAGAGATGCATGAGATGCACTGCTAGCCTCGGCACTGCCGTAGGAAGATCAAAGAAGCTCTGAGATCAGCGGCGGCGACGAGCTTGTGAGCAGCGTCAGCGATCGGCGATTTTCCGCGATCTGCTAGGGCACGGCGTCGGCTTTTTGATTTCGCGTGAATGAGTTGCTGTATAAGTTCGAAATACACAAGTATATATACCCTGATCCAACCCTAAAAGACCGTTGTGGGGCCCACAAGGAAAAAACCCTAGCCCCGACCGAAACAGCGCACGGTCTCTTGGTTCGGTCCAGCGAACAGACAAAAATTTCCTAATGCAAAATCGGCGAGAATCGTTGGTGATTCCCATCGAAGTCGGCGAGAATCAATCACGATTCCCGTCGATTCTGCCTTGGCTAAATTCCAGTTGGAAACCTTGTCAGCTAGAGGAAATCGGCGGGAATGCAGACTGATTCTCGTCTAATCGGCGGGAATGCAGACTGATTCTCGTCAAATCGGCGAGAATAACTTAGTGATTCCCGTCGATTCTGCCTTGGAAAAATTTCTATTTTGAAAACTGATAGCAGGAAGAAGTCGGCAAGAATGCAGACTGTTTCTCGTAGAATCGGCGAGAATCACAAACGATTCTCGCCGAAGTCGGCGAGAATCACTTAGTGATTCAAGTCAATTTTGACTTAGACAAATTTTCTCTTCCTTCCTTTGAAGACTTGGTCTTTGACCCATCTTTGCTCCTTCTTCTGCTCATGATCTGCCTTAATCCTGTACTTGAAAATAAGTACACTCCAATAGAGAGAGCACACGTGAGTCAACACACTGATCTGCTCAACGAGGGATTACGTTGCGCAAACCCGTGTATATTGACCCACTGCACCCTGACATTGGTGTGTACTTAACATGGAATTGCTGCAAGCACAACTTAATAGAAGATTGTCAAATACAATGTCAATTCAACTTAGCTTGTTCAGGGGCTTCTTCAAATCAAATACATTGTGAATACAATACCCAACAAGTTGGCCAAACTTTATGTTGATTAGATCGTATGATTGCATGATGTGCCCCATAACATCGTTAGTGAGCGAGATGGGTGTTTCATGTAAAATGTGTAGGTTTTTTACTTAATAGCACATCAAATGTGTACAGCGGAATAAAGTTCAAGAAAATCCTAATGAGAAACTTGGATCTTGCGATAACCATTGATTAAGAAGTTTGCATAACATAAAATAGGAGTATACCTTAGTGGGATTGTGGTTGCACTCAATCAAGATACTCTAGAATAGTTCTTGGCTAGCAGGTGAGTTTATAAAAAAAAATGGATTTTCAGCTTTACAGGAATCCACACGAACGGGTAAAACACCGGCACCTTGTCAAACAAAATCCAGGATGGAGAATGGAAAGCCCTCTATATATCCATAGAATGCTAGGTATGCACCAGGAGAGGTGGTGGCGCCAAGCGTCGGAATCAGGGCTTACCGGAGCGACGAGATCGGCACTTAGGGAAAACCCTTCCTTCAGTCTCGGATCTCTCGCCTTATCTCACCCTGAAAAACACTAAGGAAACTAATATATATATACACCCAGGAGTATAAACAGGCTTGAACCATAGCTATCCGTACACCCAGAACTAATGGAATTAACTCGACGAATCATTAGCAGAGATGACTCAACGAACAGATGGGATGACTCGACAAATCAACTAGGTGTCTCGATGAATCAGCTAATGTCTTGACACCTTAGTTGTGAGGTCTCAACGAACTCGGCACCTTAGTTATGAGGTCTCGATGACTTAGTTGTGAGGTCTTGACGAACTTGACGCCTTAGCTATGAGGAATAGATGAATCAGCTGTAATGTCTCGATGCTCTGGATGAATCAATGAGATGTCTCGACAAATTCCAATAAACTAAGTGCTTGGTCTCTCACTCATCACATATGAGTAAGACAAACACAATCCTTTCCTCCAACTTCTCCAAATGCTCTTATGTGCGACCCTACAACCTCATATCGCATTTGTAGTGAAACTACCTTTTTGACTACTTCCAGATCACCATGGTAACACCAATAAAATTATTGCAGGATTATGAAAGTCTTTGTTTTCAAGGTAGCTAACAACCAAGAGGGGGGATAGGTTTTCTTGTTTATTATTATTATATTTAAATTAATGTGTTATGAGTTAGTAGTTTTTAAGCTTTCAAGACAAAACATAAAGAACACAAAGAATTTATAGTGGTTCCCCAGATTATGGGCACATCTACTCTCCTCCCACCTTTCTAACTTCTTATTAGACAAGACACTTCTACAAAAACTCAGCTCCTTAGACCTTACACCTCAGATCCCTCAGGATCTCTTAGTCTCCTCCAAGACTTACAACTCAGACACAAAGCCCTACCTCAGATCAAACTGCTCCTACAACTCTGTGATCAAAATGATCACTTACCTAAGACTTGAACTCATGTCCTACAACTCAGTCTATGGAGGATAGCCTTACCTCAGAGAGAATGACTCTCCTACAGCTCAGGCACAAGGCCCTACCTCAGATCCAAATCTGGATCCTACACTCAGATCCAAAGGTCCTACACTTAGAGAGTATGACTTTCTTATAGCTTAGACAAAACTACCATACCTCAGGCTCAAAAGCCCTATAACTTAGATCCACATAGGATCCTACCTCAGACCCAAAGATCCTATACTAAGATCCAAAACTGGATCCGACACTCAGGCAAATATGCCCTACCTTAGGCACAAAGGCCTTACAACTCAGATCCAAATGGATCCTACAGAAATGAAATTGATTTGTATTAATTTGACACAGAGATATTTTGCAACGCCCCCGATTTTTCTACGATTATTTTATTCTCGTTTGGCATTACATCGACGCGTTTTCTTGGCTTGTGCCATCTGTGGAGTGTGGTCTTAACTCCTTATAACTGAGTGGCCTATTTTGTAGCCTATTGGCAAGATCTCCCTAGCAAGCCGAGTCGTTTTGGGTGACCCGGTGTGGCCTCTCGGGGGATGCTTGTGTTTTGACTTCAGGTTGGTATAACTCGAGTTCTGTTCGTCGAAAGTTAATTTCGACTTCGCTGTTGCGTTCGTAGCATGGGTATTTAACTACGGTGCAATTTTCGTCGAATTCCGAGGTAGTTCGGTTTTCGAGTCGTTTTGGGTGTGCTATTAGTAAAAACAAATTGGAAATTTCTTAGCTTAAGTGAACCAGCAGTTTAGGCAGCGGTTAGGGACGAATAGGCGTGTCTTTTATTTTAAAAAGCCTTAATCAATAGATGGCGGACCCTGTAACACCCCTATCCGTCACATGACATATAGCAGTAGGTCCGGCCGGGGCCCGACGCCATATACTACGGACAGACCGGTTGGTTACGCGTTGAAACCATTCAACCAATCATGTCGTCCTACACAACACCTAGCGGAAGCAAATTATTAAGTTGCAAAAGAAATAAGAACCCTGCTACAAAACATGAATGTCCACTACCAACCCAGGAATGTAATCATACACAAAAGAGAACTGGCCTTAAGGCCTTACATTGTTCACTTAACAAAATAGTGTTTTCCAAACTTCAGCACGCAGGCCGGCCATACATGAAAACGGGAAAGATACATAAGCAATTAGGCCTTCGAGGGCCGGCACAGCAACAAGGGCTTTAGTCCGCTATTTCCCGCTCTGCTCCGCAGCACCTGCAAGCCACAAACCACCGCCCGGTGGCAAACAATAGCAACGGTCAGCAATGCTGACCAAATTATAACGATCCCGCCCCCAAAATCGGGGCGGCGATGCTCTTTCCCTGCACTTCGTTAGTATAGGCAATGCTATTAATGTGAACACACATCAACACAGGCGTAGGCTCACACGGCCACACACCCCGTGCACTCAGGGCACATTCTCGGCGAACCGGCCAACGTCACGTCAATTCAAGCCATAGACGTTCCCAATCCACCACCGCCTCTTGGACGGTCATCCATATGAGCATTTTGCCTTCCTGGCCTTGGTCACGGCAATTTAAGCCATAGACCGCCGAAGACCCTCATCCATGCCAACGGTCCTACCGAATGACATAGACCGGGTACGGTTCCGCCTGACCTGTGCTCATACCGCAACGGCAATTTAAGCCATATGCGCAGGTCAAGACTCACCGAGTCCCGTTTCCGCCACAACAATCACATAAACCGGTTATGTTCACGTTGGCTCCCCGGCCACCGTGTTGGCAAAACCCGCCTTTGCCCAGTTTTTCGGGTGCACCTTGGAGTTAATCTCCAAGGCTCCCTGATGCAATGTACCACGTAGAAAACCCGAAAAACACCCAAACACCCGGAGTCTTCCCCGGTTCGTATGCAATGCAACATCACCGATCCGGCTCTACTTGTCCGGATAGGCTTCACACACAATGCCTATGTCCGTTTTCGCATACGGACTCTACACAAGGGGGACTTCACATATCTACCCCAAGGAACGCTCCAACTATTCGCTCACTCGCGAGAGCGGGTTTCCTATGCAAAGGAAAAGAGGGCTTCACATGCCCAAGGATGAGAAATCGTTACCCTTGCATTCTTTCGCGGCGCCATCGAAAACTATACGGTTGGAAAGCAACGCAACGGCGTTGCCTCCGCGGATCTGGACTCGGATCGCGATTCGGAACTCCGAAGCTCCTCCGGTGGCCGGATCTAGCCCTTCTTCCTCCTCCTTGCTCTCTCCTCTCTCTATCTTTAGAAAGAGAACCACTCAAGAGAAAATGAGGGTTTCTAAACCCTATTCCCGGGTAAAACCATCCAGGAGCAGCCCCCCACCGTCGGATCCAAAGCCAAGGAAATGAACGGCCACGATTAAGCCTCAAATTATAAAATCTGGGCCGAACACGGGTTGGCACACAGCCGTGTGCCCGGCCGTGTAGCTCATTCGCCATCTCGACCCAGATTGAAAACCAGCACACGGCATGTGACACGGCCTCCGACACGCCCGTGTCGCCTGCGACACGCCCGTGTCGGGACCCGTGTCACGCCCCCCGTGTGCAATAAATCGACACTTTGCAGTCAGAGGGGTACACGGCTTGGTGACACAGCATGGGACATGCCCGTGTCACATCTAACACGCCCGTGTCTGTGCCCGTGTCACGGCCCGTGTACCACTTCGACGATTCGAGCTCGACACGCCCGACACGGCCTCCGACACGCCCGTGTCGGGGCCCGTGTCACTTGCACCAAAAATCTGACTTGGCCAAAAACGATCCCCGTCGCTCCTACGACAAATTGGGGTGTTACAATTCTACCCCCCCTTAAAGAATTTCGTCCACGAAATTAATAAAGGAAAACAGGACTTAACGTAAAACAGTACCTGAGCGGAATAATTCCGGGTACTCCTCGAGCATAGTCTGCTCCCGTTCCCAAGAGAGCTCCTCACGCCCACAGTTATCCCATCGGACCTTAACCATCCGGATCTCCTTGTTACGAAGCCTCTTGACCTCAACATCTTCAATACGAACGGGCTTGACCCTTGTCGTCAACCCTTCGTCCACCGGCACTTGGTCAACCGCGATCACCTGCGAAGGCTCTTGCACCGCCTTCCGCAACACAGAAATGTGGAACACATCATGTAATCCACTCAACTCCACCGATAGCTTCAAACGGTATGCAGCTTCGCCGACTCGCTCCAGAACCTCAAAAGGTCCAAGGTATCTTGGGCTCAGCTTCTTCAAGCGTCTCACCCGCGAAACCCCCTTGAACGGCTGCACTTTCAGGTATATCCAATCGCCTACCGCGAACTCCACGTTCCGGTGCTTGGCATTGTAATACTTCGCCTGCTGGTCCTGAGCGATCAACAAGCGCTCCCGAATGATCCGCACTAACGAGGTAGCACTCTCCACCTCCTGTTTCTTGTACAACCTTGCCTCACCCGCTTCAAGCCACGATAACGGCGTGCGACACTTCCTACCATACAGGGCCTCGAAGGGCGCCATTTGTATACTCGCTTGGTAGCTGTTGTTGTACGCGAACTCCACCAAATAAAGGTGGTCTTCCCAATGCTTCCCGAAGTCTAGAACACACATGCGGAGCATGTCCTCCATCGTTCTATTGACCCTCTCGGTCTGCCCATCCGTCTGCGGATGGAAAGCTGTGCTGAACTTTAACTTTGTTCCCAGCATCTGCTGCACCAACCTCCAATCAATTGACGTGAACCGCCCATCGCGATCACTCACAATGCTACGGGGCACACCATGCAGCCTAAAAATATTGTCGACATACAACTTTGCCAATTTCTCCACTGGATCATCCTTCCTATGCGGAATGAAATGCGACACCTTGGTTAGTCGATCTATGATCACCCAGATGGCGTCGTTCCCCTTCTGCGACCTTGGCAACCCGTGCACAAAGTCCATAGATATATCATCGAATTTCCACTCCGGTATAGGCAAGGACTTCAGAAATCCTCCTGGCTTTTGGCACTCCGCCTTCACCAAGGCGCACGTTTGGCATTTAGCCACGTACAACGCCACATCTTTCTTAAGCCCCGGCCACCAAAACAGCTTCTTGAGATCACGATACATCTTCGTGCTCCCTGGGTGGATTGAGTACTTGGTATGATGAGCCTCGTACATCAACTCCGCCCGGAGGTTACCCCCACTCGGGACACACAACCGATGATCCTTCCTTAACAAACCATCATCCACCGAGAACTGGGAATTTGACCCATCCAGAGCGGCCTCCAAAAGCTCCTTCATGGAGTCATCTAACTCCAATGCCTGCCGAACCCGGTCAGCCAGGTCATACTGCACCTCTGTCCAGTTTAACATTGCTTCGGCGCTCGTCTGCTTGTCAACGCAACAGATCTCAAGCTCCTCCAACTCCCGCACTAGCCGCTCATCATGCACCGACAACCAGTTGGCTCGGGCGGGAGCCCTGCGGCTCAGCGCATCCGCAACTGCGTTGCCCTTCCCGGGTACATAATGTATCTTGAAGGTGTAGTCCCCCAGGAACTCCATCCACCTCCTCTGCCTCATATTAAGGTCCTTTTGATCCAACAGGTATTTTAGGCTCTTGTGATCGGTGTATATATCGACTTTTACGCCGTATAGGTAGTGCCTCCACAACTTGAGTGCAAAAATCACGGCCGCCAACTCCAAGTCGTGCACCGGATAATTTCTTTCATGCACTTTCAGCTGACGCGATCCATACGCAATCACACTTCCATGCTGCAACAACACGCAGCCCAAGCCACTACCCGAAGCGTCGCTATACAC
Organism: Platanthera zijinensis; assembly: GCA_039513925.1. NCBI lineage: Eukaryota > Viridiplantae > Streptophyta > Magnoliopsida > Asparagales > Orchidaceae > Platanthera > Platanthera zijinensis. Next base: position 158,415,272 of record CM077088.1, read on the forward strand.
CTTCAAAGCCCTCGGTCCCACTCGGCGAACTAAGCACTGGCGCCGTGGTCAACCGCCTCTTCAGCTCCTCAAAAGCTTGCACGCACTCTTGCGTCCACAAGAATTTCTGATCCTTCCTTGTCAACTTCGTGAGAGGTAACGCTACCCGCGAGAAGTTCTCTACGAAGCGCCTGTAATATCCGGCAAGCCCGAGAAAACTACGGACTTCCGCGACAGAAGATAACGCAGGCCACTCCCGTATCGCAACAATCTTCGCTGGATCCACCGCTATACCTTCCCCACTCACTATATGACCAAGGAACGCTACCGAGGGTAGCCAGAACTCGCACTTGGAGAATTTTGCGTAAAGCTCATTCCTCCTCAAAGTCTCCAACACCAAATGCAAATGCTTGAAGTGGTCTTCTTCGCACTGCGAGTATACCAAAATATCGTCAATAAAGACGATCACAAAGCGGTCTAAGAAATCTCTGAACGTCCTGTTCATCAGATCCATAAACACCGATGGCGCATTCGTCAGTCCAAACGGCATGACCGTGAACTCGAAATGCCCATACCTCGTACTGAACGCCGTTTTCGGGATATCACACTCCCTGATCCTCAGCTGATAGTACCCCGACTTCAAGTCCAACTTGGAGTATACCGACGATCCGACTAACTGATCAAAGAGATCATCAATCCTCGGGATCGGGTACTTATTCTTCTCCATCAGCTTGTTCAACTCTCTGTAGTCGATACACAGCCGCATACTCCCGTCCTTCTTCTTAACGAAGAGGACCGGTGCGCTCCAAGGCGACGAGCTTGGACGCACATATCCTTGCTCCATCAGCTCCTCTAGTTGAACTTTCAACTCTGCCATCTCCTTAGGCGCCAACCTATACGGAGCACGTGACACCGGTTTGGCCCCCGGTACGAGCTCGATGGTGAAATCAATCTCCTGCTGCGGTGGGGCTCCGGGAAGGCTATCCGGGAACACATCGGGGTATTCGCAAACCACGGGGATGCTATCCAACGGGGACTTTGGCTCCACAGCCCCCACTATTGCCAAAGAACAGCTCTGCACCAGCATGAACTGCCTTCACCACCTGAAGAGCAGACATCAGTGTCCTGCTCGACCCCTTTAACCCCTCGAATGTAGTCTCCCGCCCTACACCCAGCTTGACCTCCTTCCGGTCACAGTCAATCCAAGCTTTCTGCTCTGACAGCCAATCCATTCCAAAGATTACGTCGAACTCTACTAGCGGCAGTAATGATGCTAGCAAGTCGAACTCTTGGCTCCCAATGTGAACCTTTACGGCGCACACCCTGTCCACACGCATCGAGCACCCATTCGGTAGCAGCACATCCAACTTGTCCTTCGCCATCGAAGAAGGGACTCCGATGCGCGATATAAAGCTTTCGGACAAGAAGGAGTGTGAAGCTCCCGTATCGAACAGTGCCCGTGCCGGACTATCGCTAATCACAACAAAGCCTATACAAACAATATTAGGCTAACAAGCAATAGATAACGGTATTAAAGCTAACTTGCTATAAATTAACTCATACCTGTCACCACATCCGCTTGCTTGATGGCCTCCTGCTGGCCCAAGTTATATACTCTAGGCTGAGTCGGAGCATAGTGGGATGCGGTCGACTCCACCGCTTTTCCCTTCTCCTCATAGGTAGCTCCTTGTTTCCTTTCGGACTTTGAGCATCCACTCCAGCAATCACGGGCAAAGTGCCCCGGCTTCCCACACGTGAAACAAGCGCCCGGGTTCGATTGGTAGTTGTCCCCGAGGCACCTGAAGTAGCTGGACCCGACGTCTTAGCTTTCTTATAGAATCTGCGGTAGCCCGACTTCGACGTAGTCGGTGCCTTGAACTCCGCTTTCTTGCTACCGGATTCCTTCTTTGCTTGGACATTCTTCATGTCCTTCTCCAAGGACCGGGCCGAATTGACCAGGGTCATGAAACCCTGCGCCTTGGGCCCCGACAGTAGCAACCTTAAATCATCTCTTAGCCCTTCATAGAAGCGACTCGTCTTGCGCTCCTCGTCTGCGAAGGTAGCGCCGGCATATCTCCCCAACCGAGTAAACTCGTGGAAGGTACTCATCAACGGTACAATCCCCTTGCACCAACTTCTGAAATTCGCTTTCTAGTGCAATCCTCTGCGCCAAGGGGAGGTATCGAGCCATGAACAGTCTCGCAAACTCCTCCATCGAAACTTCGGCCAACGGCCTTCCCCGCAACTGATGTAGCTCTAGGCCTTCCCACCATAACCTTGCGTCCCCATCCAAAAGGAACGTCGCTATAGTGGTCTTCTGCCACTCTTCCGTTTCCGTCGCAGTCATCACCCTGTTGACCCTTGAGAGCCAATCCTCTGCTTGGGTCGGGGTTTCTGCGCCCGTGAATACAGGTGGGTGAAGCCCATCACGTGCTTCAGTTGTCTTTCCGTTGCTCTCCGAGGCAACTCTGGCTCCAACACTACTTGCTCAACCCTCCTTTGCTCTGCCGTCTGAAGCGGTACTTGCTCCATAGCAGGAGCGGGCTGCTGCACCTGCCTTGCAGGCTGCGCATTGATCATTGCCATGACCGCTTCTGCCACCAACCTAATGGTCTCGGCAGACGGAGGTGTTGCAGGCGCATCGCTTGGCGCACTGCTCGCCTCAGAACCTGGCCGTTCAGACGGCCCAGCACCACTTCTAGTCACCTATAATCGTGTAAAACACCGATAAGCGACCCAAAAATTACTGCAAACAGCAATTATAGGAACACGCAGGTTCCTCAAACATGTATATTTTCATTCCTAAGTGGACATTCATGGGTTCTTTTCATGTTATAACGATGACACACGCATGTGCTCACCACCCCTTAAAGTGAATTCGTCTACGAATTCATTTAAGCTTGACCGAAACCAGTAGTCTGATACCAATTTGTAACACCCCTATCCGTCACATGCATATAGCAGTAGGTCCGGCCGGGCCCGACGCCATATACTACGGACAGACCGGTTGGTTACGCGTTGAAACCATTCAACCAATCATGTCGTCCTACACAACACCTAGCGGAAGCAAATTATTAAGTTGCAAAAGAAATAAGAACCCTGCTACAAAGCATGAATGTCCACTACCAATCCAGGAATGTAATCATACACAAAAGAGAACTGGCCTTAAGGCCTTACATTGTTCACTTAACAAAATAGTGTTTTCCAAACTTCGGCACGCAGGCCGGCCATACATGAAAACGGGAAAGATACATAAGCAATTAGGCCTTCGAGGGCCGGCACAGCAACAAGGGCTTTAGCCCGCTATTTCCCGCTCTGCTCCGCAGCACCTGCAAGCCACAAACCACCGCCCGGTGGCAAACAATAGCAACGGTCAGCAATGCTGACCAAATTATAACGATCCCACCCCCAAAATCGGGGTGGCGATGCTCTTTCCCTGCACTTCGTTAGTATAGGCAATGCTATTAATGTGAACACACATCAACACAGGCGTAGGCTCTCACGGCCACACACCCCGTGCACTCAGGGCACATTCTCGGCGAACCGGCCAACGTCACGTCAATTCAAGCCATAGACGTTCCCAATCCACCACCGCCTCTTGGACGGTCATCCATATGAGCATTTTGCCTTCCTGGCCTTGGTCACGGCAATTTAAGCCATAGACCGCCGAAGACCCTCATCCATGCCAACGGTCCTACCGAACGACATAGACCGGGTACGGTTCCGCCTGACCCGTGCTCATACCGCAACGGCAATTTAAGCCATATGCGCAGGTCAAGACTCACCGAGTCCCGTTTCCGCCACAACAATCACATAACCCGGTTATGTTCACGTTGGCTCCCCGGCCACCGTGTTGGCAAAACCCGCCTTTGCCCAGTTTTCCGGGTGCACCTTGGAGTTAATCTCCAAGGCTCCCTGATGCAATCTACCACGTAGAAAACCCGAAAAACACCCAAACACCCGGAGTCTTCCCCGGTTCGTATGCAATGCAACATCACCGATCCGGCTCTACTTGTCCGGATAGGCTTCACACACAATGCCTATGTCCGTTTTCGCATACGGACTCTACACAAGGGGGACTTCACATATCTACCCCAAGGAACGCTCCAACTCTTCGCTCACTCGCGAGAGCGGGCTTCCTATGCAAAGGAAAAGAGGGCTTCACATGCCCAAGGATGAGAAATCGTTACCCTTGCATTCTTCCGCGGCGCCATCGAAAACTATACGGTTGGAAAGCACCGCAACGGCGTCGCCTCCGCGGATCTGGACTCGGATCGCGATTCGGAACTCCGAAGCTCCTCTGGCGGCCGGATCTAGCCCTTCTTCCTCCTCCTTGCTCTCTCCTCTCTCTAGCTTTAGAAAGAGAACCACTCAAGAGAAAATGAGGGTTTCTAAACCCTATTCCCAGGTAAAACCATCCAGGAGCAGCCCCCCACCGTCGGATCCAAAGCCAAGGAAATGAACGGCCACGATTAAGCCTCAAATTATAAAATCTAGGGCCGAACACGGGTTGGCACACGGCCGTGTGCCTGGCCGTGTAGCTCATTCGCCGTCTCGACCCAGATTGAAAACCAGCACACGGCATGTGACACGGCCTCCGACACGCCCGTGTCGCCTGCGACACGCCCGTGTCGGGACCCGTGTCACGCCCCCCCGTGTGCAATAAATCGACACTTTGCAGTCAGAGGGGTACACGGCTTGGTGACACGGCATGGGACATGCCCGTGTCACATCTAACATGCCCGTGTCTGTGCCCGTGTCACGGCCCGTGTACCACTTCGACGATTCGAGCTCGACACGCCCGACACGGCCTCCGACACGCCCGTGTCGGGGCCCGTGTCACCTGCACCAAAAATCTGACTTGGCCAAAAACGATCCCCGTCGCTCCTACGACAAATTGGGGTGTTACAGACCCACTCTTTTTCTTCTTTCCGAGACCGAACCCGCCTCTCCTGTACGCGGAAAAACAGCGGAGAAACCGCCGACCTGCTACCCTTCAAACGATGATTCTGGGAGCGTTTGTGGACGGAATTCAATTCCGAAAGCCGATTTGGGTTGCTCTCTCTTAGACCTACGTTTCTACGGGTGTTGTTGTTGCTGGTGCCATGTGAAGATAAGGGAAAACGACCAAGCTTCATCGGAAATCGAGGCAAGTGGTCCTTGCACTTGCAGTTTTGATTTTTCCCCCCTCTTAGGTTAGCCCTAGGATAGAAGCCTAGCTCTTCTCTTTTTTTCTTGTTAAACTTTGTGCTTCAGTTTCCCTTTATGAAGCCCCCTCCTTGTGCTGTTTTCGCTCAACCCGCTGGTTGTTTTCACTATTTTGATTCCAGATTTTCAGTTCTAGTTTGGTGCTTTTGCCGGTGGAGCCGAGAGAGAGAGAGGAGGTTTCTGTGGTAGTGCTCTGGTTAGAACCAGTCTTGGTAGGCTCTCGGGATTTGGTGTTGAGTGTGGTGCACACACTCAAAACCAAAAGCCGCCCGGGATTTGGCATTGAGTGTGGTGCACACACTCAAAGCAATAGTTTGGTCTGTTCTTTTGAGCCTAAGTAGTGAGGCGACTGAGTTAGAAATTCGTCTAAGTTAAAATCGACGGGAATCACTAAGTGATTCTCGCCGATTTCGACTAGTATCGTCAGTGATTCCCGCCGATTCGGCGAGCATCAATCTGGATTCCCGCCGATTCGGCGAGAATCAATCTGGATTCCCGCCGATTCGGCGAGAATCAATCTGGATTCCCTCCGATTCGGCGAGAATCAATCTGGATTCCCTCCGATTCGGTGAGAATCAATCTGGATTCCCGCTGATTCGGCGAGAACAAGTTGTCTTTCCCGCCGACCTTTTCCTATTGGTGTTGGTTTAGGGTTTTCTTGCGGTAAAGTGCTAAGGCGTTGAGTGAGTAGACCTGACTCAACGTCGTAGTTGTTTTGGCGTTGAGTGAGGATAGCTCACTCAATGCCACTACCTCTTGAGCTGTTTTGGCGTTGAGTGAGGTTCGCTCACTCAATGCCAGAGTTTTCTTGCGGGAGGCGTTGAGTGAGAGAACCTCACTCAACGTCATGGCTGTTTTGGCGTTGAGTGAGGTTAGCTCACTCAACGCCAGAGTTGTTCTTGCGGAGGGCATTGAGTGAGTGAACCTCACTCAACGCCATGGTGGTTTCTGGCACTGAGTGAGGCTAACTCACTCAACGCCAAGGTCTGGTTAGGTGTTGAGTGAGTGGGGCTCACTCAACGCCAAGCCGTGTTGAGTCATCTCAACGCTTTTCCCTTACCTTGATTTCTTCCCCCCAGTGAAGTTCTTGATGTTGATGTTCCTTGTCGGCTATGTTTTCTTTCCCAAAGGCCGAATCGTTGGTCGTGGTTAGTAGTGGTGGTTTGAAGCTCTTATGGGGGGGGGTGTTGTGTAATTTAGCCTGGCCACCCTTTTCTTTTATCTTTCTCTAGGTACGGGCTGGGCAAGGGGGTGGGAGGTCCCTAGTGCTTTCACATGTAGACCCCTGAGCTTGGTTTCTTGGAAATAGTGGTTGGGGGACTGAGTTTGCCTCCAACCCGGATCCGCGATATTTTTGCTACTACCATCTCCCACAGCTTAGGGTGTTTGAAGTTTCTTCCTTGGTATATTACAACATTTAGGCTCATGATAACCTTGTTGACTCTGCAGCTTTTGGGCATAGCTACTGTTGTGTCCTCGCACTTAGTGCTCTTTCTTTTTGCCTTGCCTTGGGCAGTTGTGACTGTTACTACTTTGTTTTCCTCTTTTACTTATCTTCTGATTGACTCTTTCGAGCAATTTTCTAGTTTTGCTTGCTGAGGAATTCTTTCTTCTTTGAATGCCTCAGGTTCTGGATAGTAGCCGCTCTGACGGCTAGTGGTGCTGTGTTGTTGCTGGTTGTCTCTAGTGCTTTTGAGATCAGTTCCATGTTTTGTGAGGTAGTTTTGATGTGTTTTCTTACAGACATACACATTCGTTAGTGGGTTCATGTCAGTTTGTTGGCGCCCACTGGTAGTTTTTACCTTGATACTAGATATGTTACTTTTTGCTGCTACCTTTATTGGAGATAGTCTACTTGCTCTTGGGATGATTTATGTTAGGTTGCTAGTTACTTTTAAACCTAAATACACTATTATAATTATTACTCATAATCAGCATGTTTTATAAAACTCGTCACTATTTTTTTTCAAACAACGTAAAAAGATCATTTTCTTATATATAGTATAAATTAAAAGTAGGGTCCTGCATAGTATAAGTTGTCCTCTGGGGACACTTATTGTAAGACCCACTTTTTTTTAAACCCGGGGTCTTAGGCCCAGAATCGCCGCTTTGCGGTGACACCTTCACGTCCTAAAGGTTCATCACCACAAGGCGCCGATTCTGCCGGCCAATTTGATCACAGAAATGTAGCATAAAATGAAGTAAGTAAAAGCAAGTCCACAGAAATAAATCACATATATAGAAATAAATCACATATATAGAAATAAAAACTCCACGAAGGGAGTGTCCACAGAATAGTATATCAAAGTACTAAAAATACAGGCTTAAGCCCGGTACAACATGTCCTCACTACAAATCACTCATGCGGAAGCAAAAACAGAAACGACTCAAGGTCGAGACTCACGGTCCCGGCTGTATGAACTCCGGAGCTAGACTGCCCCATCTCCAAGCGCACCGGTCTCTGGGGCTGCTCCTCCATGCTGGGCTCCACGATCCCCTAAATGATGCGGTTCGAAAACCGTTAGTCATAAAGACTAAGCCCTATCATCCCCTACCCCTTCCCCCATGGCTCCTAGGTACCGAGCGGAGAGGAAGAAAGGGAAGGACATGAAGGCGGAGAATGAATCAAAAGAAAACAGGTGGCAGCGGAACTAATCTAGCAATTCTATAATAAATATGACAGAAAACAGAAAGTAGGAAAAGTAACCTTAACTTATGTGCAGAAGCGCATAAGCCAAGAGATCTTCTGCAAGGCTCCCATCGTATAAAGTGTCCCATACCACTTATATGTTGGGGTGTCGGTTATCAAACATCATCACATATATATTGAATTTACCTTAATTTATAAACTTGCCCACACAAGCTTATAGACCAAGGGTTCGTTTAGCAAGTCCTAATGTATAAGCGTCCCATTCCACTTATACTTTAGGTGTCAGGGTTAAATGAATCGATTATGCTATGACATGCAAGTGGGTATGATGAAACATGCAAGTGCAACTCAAACACCCGACTCTGTGCACACAAACCTTTAGTTCCCCCTTTCGGAGCCGTTACCTCCTAGGATACCTCCGTAGTAGCAGACGGAAGCGGTGGGTTGGGCCTCACCCACCTCTAAACCAATAAAGCACTACCGGTCAGACCTATCGTACGCCTCAACACTTGGTGCACTAAGCAGACGCCTGCATACTCTTGCCGACTGGCGCACCGGACTTCTGTTGGCGAAGTGCTAACGACACTTGTCGAGTCAGCATATTGGCGTCGGTGCATCGAACCTCCAATACCGAAGACCCACCACCTTAATTTTCATTCCTTTTATGCACATGTAAATTTAATCGTAAACACACAAAAGCCGAGCCGAAGCTCCCCGGACCAAAACGTCTGTCTCTTAACCAACCGAGCCGAAGCTCCCCGGACCATTCCGTCCGTCTCTTAACCTACCGAGCCGAAGCTCCCATCAATCTTCCTGTGCTAACAGTGTTTGTGAAAGGTGCAACCCTAATTACTAAGTTACGCTTGTCAGTTTGTTATTACAGTTTACGTTAACCCAGGACTGCCCCCGGTATTCCCCGTGAAGGGCTCTCAAAGGGAATGAGGAACTATGATGGTAGTTGAAGCCCATCGTTCCCTTTCGCAAGGTACTTATTGTTATTGGTTGATCTCATTTACCCATTCCCTTCTCATATTACGATAGACTATCCTAGGGTGATTTTTAACCTTCCTCTCTTCGGGAAAGACGATCTTTCGTCGAACCCGAGCACCTCTTAACTCTAGCCGACACCACTTCTCTCTACTCTTCATATCATCCTAATGTGATATCATCCACAATTATCTAACCAGACAAAATGACTAACTCCAACATCTCACCCCGATCATGCCCTATTGCAATTCAACAATTTGCTATATGTAGACCAACCTAGACTATATGTCGAACCGGTTATGCAATGATCCAAAACTCATCCAAATGCCCTAAATTATTTACTGGAGACTTATCATGATATAACTAGCCTAAATCCAGTATGTGGTAATTTTCGTAATTTATCTGGCATTTAATTAATTTCCTCAAAAATTCCAAGGGCTACCGGTTTGAACATGATCTACCCTAAGTTCTCTTGCAAGATGTCCAACAAAGTTATAATAAATAGTATATTATCTCAATATGGTAAATCCAAAATCACAATTTTTATAACATCAAAAGCGCACTAAAACTATTTTAGAAATATTTTCTATCTTCCCTTATTTATGAACCAAGTACTGAGTATATCCACCCAAAAATTATAAATTAATTATAGTATGCAGGTACAACATTAAAAGTAGTATAGACCAAGTTTCATAATTTTTCAGTAAAAATATCATCCATAATTAATTTTCAAAGCATAAAACCCCTTTTTAGTATTTTTGAAGGAAGTACGGGATTTACTCATCTAACAATTATACAAAAATTCAAGGGTGACCATTCTATCCTGAAATATGTACTTCCAAGATTTAATGAGGTTTCAATGATCAGAAAGATTCAAATAATTAAAACATCAATTGGGGCTATAACAATCATTACAAATGAAGTGCTTTAAATAGACATCATAAAATTCCAATAAAATTGTTATAGGTTCTACCCGCTCCAAAACATACTCTCTTCAAGTTTCACAATCTTTAGATAATGTTTGGTGACCGATTGTACTTAATTAGTATTTTACCATAAAGCTACGATTAAAGTTTTGAGGTATCTACTTGTCTCCGAATCTTCCATGATTCCATCCAGAGGATTCTTATCATGCTTACGTAACCTCTACAGAATTTCAAGGCAATACAAGAGCAATTGCCCCCATGTCCTTCACAACCCTCAAAACCCTCCATTTAGGGTTTTAGTTTGGATCCTAGGGTAAAACCAACCCTAAATAACACCATTTTCTCCGAGTGGTTTATAATTACCCCACTAAGTAAGTGGTCAAAATATCAGCCTCTGTTGAGGTGATTTGACCGTTCTAACCTCTTGTGCACTTTTTACACAAAAACGCCTCATTATTGCCTAGTTAAGAATATGTGACTTCCTATTCAAAACTCATCCAAATGAGTTGAAATTTTGTACAGAACTAGTTTTTATAGCCAGGGACCACTCACCAAAATTTGGGAGGGTTTGGAGGTCATTTGACCCCTTAAATAAATTCCTCTAAGTTTATTAAATTAAAACAAAAACTTTAGGCACAGTATCTCCAAAAATTCCCATTTTTGGACAGCCTCCAAATATGGCTAAGGGTAACCCACTGCCCAAATTTCAAGTAATTTGGACAAAGGAAGAAGAGTGGGCATCCATTTTAGTTCCTGCCTGATTCTGGGTACAACCCCCACTAAAACGGGTTCTGCGGTTAAGCCGCTTACCCAAACAAGTTGAAATTAATTTTAAATTAATCTAGACTCGAAGGGATACAACCTTTGTGACTGGCCATATTTCCTAAATCGGCCTCTAAATGCCTCGTTTTGTAATGTCAAAAGGCGTGTCAAAAGGAGATAATAATTCCTTATAATTAATAAATGAATAGTAATTGATTTTACTGTTCATCTTCCCTTCCACACAGAACCCGTAAACTGAACTCAGAAAAATACATTTCCTGTAGCTCTTTCGTGATCCGTCGCCGTCCGTCCGGTCACTTCCCTGGCCAGCCACCACCACCACCACCTCCGTCGAGGTGATGGCTAGCGGTCGGCGGTGGTTTGGTCGCCGGAGGTGGCGGTTTCCGGCGTACCCAAAAAGTATCTTTTTCATGGTTTTCCATGAAAACGCAGGATAGGTCCGGCTCCTTTAAACACGAACTTCATTTCTATGATCCTAAGATCTACCCATAAGAGAAGAAGTAGAGGAGGACCTTGTTCGCGGTTTGGAGACGAGATGAACATCGGATGGTCATGGCGCGGTGGTGGCGTTCCCGAACTTCTCGTACAGCAAGAGCAGAAATATGAATCTGTTTGGTCAAGGATGTAACCTTCTCCTCTTGCTCTAAGGGGGCTTTTATAGATCCCCAATTGGGGAGGGAAAAGGGTGAAACATTCATGGCCATGAATGTTTTCTCTTAATAATATCTCGATTATGGTGCAGGGAAGGAAACGGTGGAAGATGAGAAGACTGATCCAGGTGGTGATTTCCTATTGGGTTAACTCTTCCCCATTTTATTAAGTATTTAGAGAAAGAAACGGCTCATAAATACTCCTGCTATAAATTCCGATAATCATAATTGATTATGATTTCGGTTACATAAATTTCCAGTTTGGCTGACGTTTCGGCCCTGGTCACGGGCGTGACAGGTGTGTTGCAAATTCAGAGTTCGGCGATCGTCTTCCTGAGATCGACGATCGTCGAAGGGGTCATGCCCTAGGTCACGGGCGTGACCTATCGGTCACGGGCGTGACAGCCCGTGATGCAAACTCTGCGCTCGCCAATCGTCTTCCTGAGATCGATGATCGTTGAGGGTGGGTCACGCCCTAGGTCACGGGCGTGACACATAGGTCACGGGCGTGACAGGTTCATTATGCAAATTCTGCGCTCGACGATCGTCTCGCGGAGATCGACGATCGTCGAAGGGGGTCACGCCCTATTTCACGGGCGTGACACATATGTCACGGGCGTGACAGGCCGGGTTGCAAATTTCTGCACTCGATGATCATCTCCCTGAGATCGACGATCGTCGAAGGGGTCACGCCCTAGGTCACGGGCGTGACATGTAGGTCACGGGCGTGACCAACCCGTGACTGGAATTCTTGGTCGATGGACTTCAATTTTTGGGTTTCCTAGGGTTCTGTCACGACAAACCAACACCTAAGGGTCTAGCCGGAAATGGGATGTTACACTTATGCACTCTTTTAGGATGTCAAACCTGAATAAAGTATTTTTCCGCAGCGTATAAGTATTGTTTTTAAACTGTGGACTAGATGATCCACCGAGGCGAGGGATACGGCCTTTAAAAAATATAACTGATTTTCTGTTCATTTAACTCATAAATTTTCATAAAGTATAGTTGATAGCGGTTTGCCTGAGCGTCGACAGTTTTCCTCTGCTCGAAGTGGCATCATGACGCGTGTTTTGTCCTACTCTGATAATTCATTTTCCTCGGAGAAAATGCGGGTTGTGACATATTTCCCTGTGTCAGCTTCCTGAGCTGAGTTATCTCAACCCTAACTATCTTCACGGCAGCTGAAAGATGATCTTTAGTAAATAGCTCCATCTATTGGAAGTATCTCAGAAATGTGTTTCTGAACTTGCTGAAGAAGACTGAAGACTGATCTTGAGTTCTTCAAATAGCTAACCTGAACCTGTAGAAAACTGAAGGCTATTCTTCTCTTTCTTTATCAGAAGCTAATCAGAACTTGCTATAGTAAGAAGAAATTGCTACAACTATCTGTAATGAACCTTTTTGTCAAGCTGGATACACTTCAAGCTTTTTTCTCGGCAGCAATGGCAAGGAAGATGAAGTCCAGCCGCTCTTTGTGAAAAGAATGAAACCCTAAAAGTTAAGTTTTTCCTTCTGAAGCTGTCCCTTTTATCTTCTGCTGATTAACGGCTCCAAGAAGTAAGGGGGACCACCTTCAGTTGATAGATGCAACTTGCTTTAACGGAAGAAGAAGTACAGTAAAGTGCTAACCCTTTTTGTCGTATTCTGTAGCTTTCTCGCAACTTATTTAAACTTTGTTTACTTTTGTTGACTTTGGGTGACGTCATCAGTTATGGACTTAGCCAATTTCTCAGATCCACTCCAGGCGTTGAGTGCATTGAGGGAACAAGCTTCACTCAAAGATTCTGGACTTAGCCAATCTTTTGTTTCCTCGGGCTTTGAGTGCGTTGAGTGAACAAGCTTCACTCAATGCCAAAACCCTTATTCAACTTTTTGAACCATTCTGCATCTTAGGCGTTAAGAGCGTTGAGTGAGCCTTCATCACTCAACGCTTTCTGAATTAGCTCATCATTCTGTCTCTAGGCGTTGAGAGCGTTGAGAGAGCCTTCCTCACTCGACGCCTCTGGACTTAGTCATTTCTTCACCTGTCTAAAGTCATTGAGTGAGCTACCCTCACTGAACACTTTTAGCCTTCGTCTGTCTTCTTTATTAGGCATTGAGTGAACTGACTTCACTCAATGCTTTTGGACTTAGTTGATTTTTGTCTTCTTCTTAGGTTATGAATCCAGCATCATGACTCAACTCTTTTGCTGTCTGGCGTTGAGAGCATCGAGTGAAGCTTCATCACTCAACGCTTTTGTACTTGGACACTTTCTATCATCTTAGGCTTTATCATAACACGATGCCTTCTGCTTTGACTTCGAGTGAGCTGTGTTCACTCGACTTTTCTGGATTTAGTTGAATATTAAGTATGGCAATACTGAGGCTTTGATAGATTCAACTATACTCGACGATGACGTTGAGTGAACTGCCCTCACTCAACGCTTGTGGACTTCTCTGCAGAATTGCTTTGCAGACTGCATGCCTTTAACTGTCCACGAATAACTTAGTGATTTATGGTGTCTGGCGTTGAGTGAACTGCCTTCATTCAACACCCATGGAATTAGGCAATTTCCAACCTCTCCAACATCCTCCCTTGCATCTAGGGTTGAGTGAACTAGCTGCACTCAATGTCTGTGGACTTAGACATATTTCTGTCTCTCCACATATTTACTTTGTGACCACCTGTCACACCACTTGGAATACTTGTCCTATCAATGTTACAAGGACTAACCTACTTGCATGAACTTGAACATACATTAAATACAACAATGTGTATATCATTTATATGTTTTGACTTCTACAAATCTGGGACATTGTGGCCAATGGACCCAACAAACTCCCCCTATTTGAAGAAGTCAAAACCCTCACTCAAAATCCTGTGTCAATGATATACACTAGCATATGCAGCAATAAAACATTAAATAGGAAGATATATAACAAGATAACAAGTTATAGGTTACTATCCTTTCCTTGCCTATAGGGTGATCATCAATACTCCCTGCTCCCCCTGAATTACTACTACCTATAAGGTGATCATCATCACTCCCTGCTCCCCCTGAATTGCTGCTACCTGTCCTTGAAATTTCCTTCATATTTCCTTTTCCTCCCCCTTTTTAACTTCTGTAAATAGTCAGGGAGGTGTGCTGCTCCTTCTTTATAGGAAATTGATGCTATCTCTACAAGTGCTGGACTTACTACCCCTCAACTAAGGCATCCTCTATCATACTTCCTGGTAGATACTCTAGTCTATACTAGTCTGGATAGAACTTTAACTTGATACCACTGAAATTATACCACTTGAAAAATCTTCATCCCACTGAATTACTTTTCCACCTACAAGAAATAGTATAGCCTGCAACAAAGAAACTACATGAGGAGCAACTGAAGGTATACGAGGTTCAACATACCCAACTCAAACTTGAAGGAGTTGAACTTTGCTTCATCTAGTGTCTAGTTGATGATGTCCGCCACTTGCTTATCTGTAGGGACAAACTCAATGTTGATATCTTCACATTCCACATGCTCCCTAATGAAATGATATCTTATCTCAATATGCTTAGTCCTGCTATATGAGACATGATTCCTTACAATTGAGATGACACTAGTAGAATCACAATATAAGGGACTTCTACTTATCTGGTGGTTATAATCCTGGAGCTGATGCTGGATCCACAATAACTAAGCATATCAGCTACTTGCTGAGATGAACTCTGACTTTGTAGTTGAGATTGCAACACTTTTTTGCTTCTTGCTGCTCCAAGACACTATTCTTCCTCCCAAGAACTGATAAGTGCCAGAACTGCTCTTCCTGTCCTCTTTGCAGCCTGTACAATCTGCATCTGAATAGCATGTTAGTACAAACTTCCCATTTCTAGGGTACTATATGCCAATATCTAGTGTGCCCTTGAGATACCTCAAAATCCTCTTTGCAGCAGAGTAGTGAGATTCTTTAGGTCTAGCCTGATACCTAACACAAACACATATAGCATACATGATGTCTGACGTACTTGCAGTAAGATATAGAAGGGAGCCAATTATCCATCTATACAAAGTTTCATCAACAGGTTTCCCTACCTCATCTTTACCTATATGCATACTTGACCCCATGAGAGTTTTCATGGCGGAGGCATTCTCCATACCAAACTTTTTGATTAACTCCATGGTAAACTTAGACTGGGATATGGACAAGCTATCATCTGTCTGTCTAACTTGTAGTCCCAAGAAGAACTTAAGTTCACACATACTGCTCATCTCAAACTTCCATTGTATATGTTTGACAATCTTCCTGCAAAGGTTGTCATAAGTAGATCCAAAGATAATGTCATCTACATATATCTAGACTAGGATGATCTTACCTTTAGATTCCCTTATGAATATGGTCTTGTCTTTCTTCCCCCCCCCCCTTGAGAATTTTATATCAATGAGAAAGCTAGATAATGTCTCATACAATGCTCTAGGGGCTTGCTTCAGCCCATATAGAGATTTCTTGAGTCTATAAACAGAATCAGGTGAGTAAGGAACAACAAAACCTTGAGGCTGCTCAACATATACTTTTTCCTTTAAGTCACCATTCTGGAAGGCTGACTTCACATCCATCTGGTATACCTTGAATACCTTGTGTGCAATATATCCAAGGAACAGTCTGATGGCTTCCAATCTTGCTACAAGGGCAAAGGTTTGATCAAAATCAATACCTTCTTCTTGTCTATATCCTTTAACAACTAGCCTTGCCTTGTTCTTGATTAAAATGCCATTTTCATCAAGTTTATTCCTGTAAATCTACTTGACTCCAATGACATTATGTCCTTGTGGTCTGGGAACCAGCTTCCAAACCTTACATCTCTTAAATTGGTTCAGTTCTTCTTGCATAGCTACAATCCAGAACTGATCTATGTTGGTCTCTTCAAATTTCTTTGGCTCAACCTGTGACAAGAAACTTGCATACATTGCTGTATTTTGGCACTTGCTCCGTGTCACCACTCATTGGTGTGCATCGCTAATTATCTGGTGTCTTTGATGGTCTCTTAGATGCTTGATTGCAGGAGGCAATCTTCTTTCAGCTTCTGCTTTAGTAGCAGCTTCTTACTGATCTTCATCCACATTAAGTGAGCCTGGTATATCTTCTGGAATGACCATTCCCTCAACTTTATCTTGGACTTTTGGAGAAGCTTCCTTGATAGACAGTGTTGGGTACATTGGAAAATGTGTACCTGATTTGAAGAAGTCCAACTTAGCTCAATGATATACATCAAGGTGTATTTGATGTTGTTTTAAGTTGACATGTGCAGGTGAAGAAGTGTTAAAGAATGCAGAAAAATATTCTAAGTCCATGTGTCGACACCTGAAGAAATAGTGTTGACACTTCAGAATATTTGTGTCGACACTTGAAGGAAGTAGTGTCAACACAGAGAGAGATAGTCGACCACATTTGTGTCGACACTGGGAGGCTGTGTCGACACAATGAGACAGAGTCGACACACATTGGCAGAAGTTGACAATACTTGTGTCGACACCAGAAGACTAAGTCGACACATTTTGGCAGAGTCGACAATTGATGTGTCGACACCTGAAGGCAGTGTCGACACATACTGAGTTCTGAATCTAAAACAACTGTGTCGACACACAGGACTTGTGTCGACACACTGCAAAGTCAAGACCAAGTTATTTTCTGAAGAAAGATGAAGTGTTGAGTCGACATAAATTCTCTGTGTCGACTCATTCTCAAAATAAAGTTCTGAAGAAGCTGTGTTGACTTAAAGGCAAACTTGTCGACATCATCAAAGGCTGTGTCGACACCAAAGTTACTTGTGTCGACACATATAGACAGTTGGTCTCGACACTTCCTGACAGTCTGTCTCAACACATTGCTGACCAAGACTAAGGCACAGGATCTGTTTGAAGACTTGACAGCTGTGGGTTGCAGCCAGTTAACTGATGTTGTCAGACTTGTCAGAAGACAGTTATAAACCGGATCAGCTGGTTACCATTAAGAAGGTCTATAAATAGACAGATTCAGAGAGAAGTAAAGAGATTGAATTTTGGCAATCAATTTGAGAAATCAAATCAAGAAGGAGTAATACACTAAAGAAGATCTTCATCAGAAGATCTAAGAAGACAATCTCAGGATCGATCTAAGAAGAGTTCTAACAAGAATTCAGAAGTATTATCAAAGGTGTTGGATAGAGAGGGATCCACCCATTTTGATGAAGAAGAAGGAAGCCATCAGTGGTTTCTCAAGAAGCTGTTTGGAAATCAACTCAGCTAAGTTCAGATTCAAGAAGCTTTGAAGAAAGCTCAGATTCAGTTGATTTCATCAGCTGATCAAGAATTGTCTTGTCCTCTTCTCTCTCAACAAAGGCAAGACATTAAAACTTCTTTTCTAAATTTCTGTAGGATCTGTTTTACACAGATCTGAGTTGTAAGCCTGTGATATAAAGGCTGAGTGTAGAAGAGTTGATCTCTGAGTGGTAGGGCTGTTTGCCTGAGTGTAGGAGAAGGTTCTTCTCTGAGTTGTAGGCCTTGTGGCAAGGCTGAGGTAGGGCTGTTGTGCCTGAGTTGTAGGAACCTATCAAGGTTCTGAGCTGTAGGATCTGAGGATCTGAGAATAGTGGAAGTTTGGCCGAATCTAGCATACTGCTAGATATGTGAAGGGGGAAAGTGGATGTACCCAAACCTTGGGGAACCACTATAAAACATTGTGCAATCTGTGATGATTAAATTTCTGTGATTGCTGTGCTGGATGTTTTAATTTTGATTGAATCCTGCCTAAAAGTATAAACAAGCAATTAGAACCTATTCACCCCCCCCCCCCCTCTAGGTGTTTAGGTTATCTTGAAAGTAAATCTATCAAGTGGTATCAGAGGGAGGTTCCTCAAAAAAGGACTTAACAGTCTGAGGTAGATCTGAAAGGCAGAATCAAGATTCAAGAAGATGGGTTCTGGAGAAAATCACAAGGAGTTAGGGTCAATGAAGTTACCCATCTGCAGGAAGGAAATCTTTGGAATTTGGAAAGAAAGAGTCAGATTATTCATGGAAGCATCTGACCCAAGAATATACATCACAGTTCAGGAAGGACCCTTCATTCCAATGAAGGTATCAGTTCTTGATGCTAATATTCAAACTCCAAAGAGTTATTCTGAAATGACCAAGGATGAAATCATTTTGGCAACCATGGACAAGAGAGCTCAGAATATTATTGTGAGTGCCATAGATGATTCTACATTTCAGAATCTGATTCACTGCAAGACCTGCAAAGAAATGTGGGACACCTTGATTGTCTATATGGAGGGATCTGAAGAAGTAAGACAGGATAGGAAGTCTATGCTCAACCAGGAATATGAAAGTTTTAGACAAGGAAAAACTGATAGCATAACTGAATGCTATAAGAAATTTTATAGAATTATGAATGAGTTAATGTCCTATGGAAGAGTCTTCAGTACCTATGAACTGAATGACAAATTCTTAAGATCCTTGACAAAGGATTGGGACACAAAGATCTGTGCCATAAGAGAAGTGGCTAAATTGGCAGAGATCTCTCCTCCCACCTTGTTTGGGAAGCTGCTGTCCTATGAAATGCAACTTATGGTGAGGAAGGAGGAGGAAAAGAATTCAAGAAGACTGTGGCATTCAATGCAGAATCCATCAGAAAGAATAGGAGGATATCACCATCCCCTCCTAAGGAAATTGCAGAAGTCAGTTCAGAAAATTCAGATAATCAGGGTTCAGAAAGCTGTGATTCAGATGCAGACTTTGCTGCATTCACAAGGCAATTCCAGAGGTTCTTGAAGAAGAAGCAGTGGAAGTCAAAGCCCTCCACTTCACAACAAGTTGATGACTATTATCAGAAGAAAAAGTCATCAAGGAAAGATAAGAGCAGATCAAAGCCCAGCAAGGCTACTACATCAAAGATTGTCTGCTATTGTTGCAATAGACCTAGACATGTAGTGGCTGACTATCCTGATAAGAGAAAGGAGTCTTCAGACAAGAATAAGACTCATAAAAAGGGCAAGAAGGAGAAATCTTTTGTTGCAAAGAAGGATAAGAGCCTAACAGGTCAGTCAACTTCAGAGTCAAAATCTGAAGCAGAAGCATATATTGGACTATATGCTGCATCTGAAGAAGAGGAGTTTCTGCAGTTGCTAGACTCCATCTATGATCAAGAGGATCATCAGTGCATGGGACTGATGGCAGGATCAGAAGAGGACATATGCCAGAATCAGTCTGGTCCTAATAAGGTACAATGTCTTTCTATGAAATCTGTTTGTAGTACAAGTACAGAATCAGCTACATCTGCATCAAGTGATGTCGATGCATCTGAATCTGAAGGAGATGTCTATCAATTGATAGATAAGTATGGGGACTTGTTGCAGGCCCTTAAGAAAAGCAAGAACCTGGTTAAACTTCAGGCTCATGAAATTGCTAAACTAAGGGTAGCTGCAACTGAGTTAGAGAAAGTAATTGATCAGAAGTTAAATGAAATTGCCAAGCTAAAGAATATAAATATTATTCAGATGGGCACAATTAATTATACCAATGATCAAGTGAAGAGTCTGGAGGCTAGACTAAGAATTGAAAAAGATTTAGTGGCTAGTTACTCTAAGCCAAAGTCTGTCTTACCCTTGATAGATGAATTTGTGAATCAAAAGGGTAAGGCAGGATTAGGATTCAAAGGTAACTCCAGGGCTGGCCAATTCAAGAGGAAAGGCAAAGCTCCTGTCAAGCCACTGAACTTTTCAGTCCCTATTAAGTTTAGAAAGGTGGAAGTGCCTTCTAACCTATATGATCATGAAAATATTCATGGTCATATTAAGTCTAATGTTCTGAAAAACAAGGGTGTAAATGCCAACAGGCCTACCCATGTTCATAAACCCAATGGTTATAAAAAATCAGTGGGTGAAGCTGCTGCAGCACCAGCAATGGACAGAAATTATTTTGTCAAGGATGTATCTAGAACTAGATACAATAGGTTTGAATGTTGGTGCTGTGGCAAGAGAGGCCATTTTGCACTAGACTGCTGGTATAACACAAGTGTTAGAAAGAACAATAGTCTACTTGTTAGAAGAGATAATGGTAGCTTTGTTTATGCTAACTTGAACCAAGGACCCAAGACTTGCTTGGGTTCTAAGTGTAACACCCCAATTTGTCGTAGGAGCGACGGGGATCGTTTTTGGCCAAGTCAGATTTTTGGTGCAGGTGACACGGGCCCCGACACGTGCGTGTCGGAGGCCGTGTCGGGCGTGTCGAGCTCGAATCGTCGAACTGGCCGTGTAGTCGACCAGTGTAGGTCGACGATGGTCGTGTGGAGGGACACGGCCTAGGACACGGGCGTGTCCCAGGCCGTGTCACTCAAGGGAATCATCGAAGTGGTACACGGGCCGTGACACGGGCACAGACACGGGCGTGTTAGATGTGACACGGGCGTGTCCCATGCCGTGTCACCAAGCCGTGTACCCCTCTGACTGCAAAGTGTCGATTTATTGCACACGGGGGGCGTGACACGGGTCCTGACACGGGCGTATCGCAGGCGACACGGGCGTGTCGGAGGCCGTGTCACATGCCGTGTGCTGGTTTTCAATCTGGGTCGAGACGGCGAATGAGCTACACGGCCAGGCACACAGTTGTGTGCCAACCCGTGTTCGGCCCAGATTTTATAATTTGAGGCTTAATCGTGGCCGTTGATTTCCTTGGCTTTGGATCCGACGGTGGGGGGCTGCTCCTGGATGGTTTTACCCGGGAGTAGGGTTTAGAAACCCTCATTTTCTCTTGAGTGGTTCTCTTTCTAAAGCTAGAGAGAGGAGAGAGCAAGGAGGAGGAAGAAGGGCTAGATCCGGCCGCCATAGGAGCTTCAGAGTTCCGAATCGCGATCCGAGTCCAGATCCGCGGAGGCGACGCCGTTGCGGTGCTTTCCAACCGTATAGTTTTCGATGGCGCCGCGGAAGAATGCAAGGGTAACGATTTCTCATCCTTGGGCATGTGAAGCCCTCTTTTCCTTTGCATAGGAAGCCCGCTCTCGCGAGTGAGCGAAGAGTTGGAGCGTTCCTTGGGGTAGATATGTGAAGTCCCCCTTGTGTAGAGTCCGTATGTGAAAACGGACATAGGCATTGTGTGTGAAGCCTATCCGGACAAGTAGAGCCGGATCGGTGATGTTGCATTGCATGCGAACCGGGGAAGACTCCGGGTGTTTGGGTGTTTTTCGGGTTTTCTACGTGGTAGATTGCATCAGGGAGCCTTGGAGATTAACTCCAAGGTGCACCCGGAAAACTGGGCAAAGGCGGGTTTTGCCAACACGGTGGCCGGGGAGCCAACGTGAACATAACCGGGTTATGTGATTGTTGTGGCGGAAACGGGACTCGGTGAGTCTTGACCTGCGCATATGGCTTAAATTGCCGTTGCGGTATGAGCACGGGTCAGGCGGAACCGTACCCGGTCTATGTCGTTCGGTAGGACCATTGGCATGGATGAGGGTCTTCGGCGGTCTATGGCTTAAATTGTCGTGACCAAGGCCAGGAAGGCAAAATGCTCATATGGATGACCGTCCAAGAGGCGGTGGTGGATTGGGAACGTCTATGGCTTGAATTGACGTGACGTTGGCCGGTTCGCCGAGAATGTGCCCTGAGTGCACGGGGTGTATGGCCGTGCGAGCCTACGCCTGTGTTGATGTGTGTTCACATTAGTAGCATTGCCTATACTAATGAAGTGCAGGGAAAGAGCATCGCCGCCCCGATTTTGGGGGCAGGATCGTTATAATTTGGTCAGCATTGCTGACCGTTGCTATTGTTTGCCACTGGGCGGTGGTTTGTGGCTTGCAGGTGCTGCGGAGCAGAGCGGGAAATAGCGGGCTAAAGCCCTTGTTGCTGTGCCGGCCCTCGAAAGCCTAATTGCTTATGTATCTTTTCCCGTTTTCATATATGGCCGGCCTGCGTTCCGAAGTTTGGAAAACACTATTTTGTTAAGTGAACAATGTAAGGACTTAAGGCCAGTTCTCTTTTGTGTATGATTACATTCCTGATTGTTGGTAGTGGACATTCATGCTTTGTAGCAGGGTTCTTATTTCTTTTGCAACTTAATAATTTGCTTCTGCTAAGTGTTGTGTAGGACGACATGATTGGTTGAATGGTTGCAACGCGTAACCAACCGGTCTGTCCGTAGTATATGGCGTCGGGCCCCGGCCGGACCTACTGCTATATGCTATGTGACGGATAGGGGTGTTACAAATTGGTATCAGACTACTGGTTTCGGTCAAGCTTAAATGAATTCGTGGACGAATTCACTTTAAGGGGTGGTGAGCACATGAGTGTGTCATCGTTATAACATGAAAAGAACCCATGAATGTCCACTTAGGAATGAAAATATACATGTTTGAGGAACCTGCGTGTTCCTATAAGTGCTGTTTGCAGTAATTTTTGGGTCGCTTATCGGTATTTTGCACGATTATAGATGACCAGAAGTGGTGCTGGGCCGTCTGAACGGCCAGGTTCTGAGGCGAGCAGTGTGCCAAGCGATGCGCCTACAACACCTCCGTCTGCCGAGACAATTAGGTTGGTGGCAGAAGCGGTCATGGCAATGATCAATGCGCAGCCTGCAAGGCAGGTGCAGCAGCCCGCTCCTGCTATGGAGCAAGTACCGCTTCAGACGGCAGAGCAAAGGAGGGTTGAGCAAGTAGTGTTGGAGCCAGAGTTGCCTCGGAGAGCAACGGAAAGACCACTATAGCGACGTTCCTTTTGGATGGGGACGCAAGGTTATGGTGGGAAGGCCTAGAGCTACATCAGTTGCGGGGAAGGCCGTTGTCCGAAGTTTCGATGGAGGAGTTTGTGAGACTGTTCATGGCTCGATACCTCCCCTCGGCGCAGAGGATTGCGCTAGAAAGCGAATTTCAGAAGTTGGTGCAAGGGGATTGTACCGTTGATGAGTACCTCCACGAGTTTACTCGGTTGGGGAGATATGCCGGCGCTACCTTCGCAGACGACGAGCGCAAGACGAGTCGCTTCTATGACGGGCAAAGAGATGATTTAAGGATGCTACTGTCGGGGCCCAAGGCGCAGGGTTTCATGACCCTGGTCAATTCGGCCCGGTCCTTGGAGAAGGACATGAAGAATGTCCAAGCAAAGAAGGAATCCGGTAGCAAGAAAGCGGAGTTCAAGGCACCGACTACGTCGAAGTCGGGCTACCACAGATTCTATAAGAAAGCTAAGACGTCGGGTCCAGCTGCTTCAGGTGCCTCGGGGACAACTACCAATCGAACCCCGGGCGCTTGTTTCACGTGTGGGAAGCCGGGGCACTTTGCCCGTGATTGCTGGAGTGGACGCTCAAAGTCCGAAAGGAAACAAGGAGCTACCTACGAGGAGAAGGGCAAAGCGGTGGAGTGGACCGCGTCCCACTATGCTCCGACTCAGCCTAGAGTCTATAACTTGGGCCAGCAGGAGGCCATCAAGCAAGCGGATGTGGTGACATGTAGGAGTTAATTTATAGCAAGTTAGCTTTAATACCGTTATCTATTGCTTGTTAGCCTAATATTGTTTGTATAGGCTTTGTTGTGATTAGCGATAGTCCGGCACGGGCACTGTTCGATACGGGAGCTTCACACTCCTTCTTGTCCGAAAGCTTTATATCGCGCATCGGAGTCCCTTCTTCGATGGCGAAGGACAAGTTGGATGTGTTGCTACCGAATGGGTGCTCGATGCGTGCGGACAGGGTGTGCGCCGTAAAGGTTCACATTGGGAGCCAAGAGTTCGACTTGCTAGCGTCATTGCTGCCGCTAATAGAGTTCGACGTAATCTTTGGAATGGATTGGCTGTCAGAGAAGAAAGCTTGGATTGACTGTGAACGGAAGGAGGTCAAGCTGGGTGTAGGGCGGGAGACTACGTTCGAGGGGTTAAAGGGGTCGAGCAGGACACTGATGTCTGCTCTTCAGGTGGTGAAGGCAGTTCGTGCTGGTGCAGAGCTGTTCTTTGCAATAGTGGGGGCTGTGGAGCCAAAGTCCCCGTTGGATAGCATCCCCGTGGTTTGCGAATACCCCGATGTGTTCCCGGATAGCCTTCCCGGAGCCCCACCGCAGCGGGAGATTGATTTCACCATCGAGCTCGTACCGGGGGCCAAACCGGTGTCACGTGCTCCGTATAGGTTGGCGCCTAAGGAGATGGCAGAGTTGAAAGTTCAGCTAGAGGAGCTGATGGAGCAAGGATATGTGCATCCAAGCTCGTCGCCTTGGAGCGCACCGGTCCTCTTCGTTAAGAAGAAGGACGGGAGTATGCGGCTGTGTATCGACTACAGAGAGTTGAACAAGCTGACGGAGAAGAATAAGTACCCGATCCCGAGGTTTGATGATCTCTTTAATCAGTTAGTCGGATCGTCGGTATACTCCAAGTTGGACTTGAAGTCGGGGTACTATCAGCTGAGGATCAGGGAGTGTGATATCCCGAAGACGGCATTCAGTATGAGGTATGGGCATTTCGAGTTCACGGTCATGCCGTTTGGACTGACGAATGCGCCATCGGTGTTTATGGATCTGATGAACAGGACGTTCAGAGTTTTCCTGGATCGCTTTGTGATCGTCTTTATTGACGATATTTTGGTATACTCGCAGTGCGAAGAAGACCACTTCAAGCATTTGCATTTGGTGTTGGAGACTTTGAGGAGGAATGAGCTTTACGCAAAATTCTCCAAGTGC
Source organism: Platanthera zijinensis (assembly GCA_039513925.1). NCBI lineage: Eukaryota > Viridiplantae > Streptophyta > Magnoliopsida > Asparagales > Orchidaceae > Platanthera > Platanthera zijinensis. The sequence goes on from CM077088.1 coordinate 158,440,106, forward strand.
GAGTTCTGGCTACCCTCGGTAGCGTTCCTTGGTCATATAGTGAGTGGGGAAGGTATACCGGTGGATCCGACGAAGATTGTTGCGATACGGGAGTGGCCTGCGTTATCTTCTGTCGCGGAAGTCCGTAGTTTTCTCGGGCTTGCCGGATATTACAGGCACTTCGTAGAGAACTTCTCGCGGGTAGCGTTACCTCTCACGAAGTTGACAAGGAAGGATCAGAAATTCTTGTGGACGCAAGAGTGCGTGCAAGCTTTTGAGGAGCTGAAGAGGCGGTTGACCACGACGCCAGTGCTTAGTTCGCCGAGTGGGACCGAGGGCTTTGAGGTGTATAGCGATGCTTCGGGTAGTGGCTTGGGCTACGTGTTGTTGCAGTATGGAAGTGTGATTGCGTATGGATCGCGTCAGCTGAAAGTACATGAAAGAAATTATCCGGTGCACGACTTGGAGTTGGCGGCCGTGATTTTTGCACCCAAGTTGTGGAGGCACTACCTATACGGCGTAAGAGTCGATATATACACCGATCACAAGAGCCTAAAATACTTGTTGGATCAAAAGGTCCTTAATATGAGGCAGAGGAGGTGGATGGAGTTCCTGGGGGACTACACCTTCAAGATACATTATGTACCCGGGAAGGGCAATGGAGTTGCGGATGCGCTGAGCCGCAGGGCTCCCGCCCGAGCCAACTGGTTGTCGGTGCATGATGAGCGGCTAGTGCGGGAGTTGGAGGAGCTTGAGATCTGTTGCGTTGACAAGCAGACGAGCGCCAAAGCAATGTTAAACTGGACAGAGGTGCAGTATGACCTGGGTGACCGGGTTCGGCAGGCATTGGAGTTAGATGACTCCATGAAGGAGCTTTTGGAGGCCGCTCTGGATGGGTCAAATTCCCAGTTCTCGGTGGATGATGGTTTGTTAAGGAAGGATCATCGGTTGTGCGTCCCGAGTGGGGGTAACCTCCGGGCGGAGTTGATGTACGAGGCTCATCATACCAAGTACTCAATCCACCCAGGGAGCACGAAGATGTATCGTGATCTCAAGAAGCTGGTTTGGTGGCCGGGGCTTAAGAAAGATGTGGCGTTGTACGTGGCTAAATGCCAAACGTGCGCCTTGATGAAGGCGGAGTGCCAAAAGCCAGGAGGATTTCTGAAGTCCTTGCCTATACCGGAGTGGAAATTCGATGATATATCTATGGACTTTGTGCACGGGTTGCCAAGGTCGCAGAAGGGGAACGACGCCATCTGGGTGATCGTAGATCGACTAACCAAGGTGTCGCATTTCATTCCGCATAGGAAGGATGATCCAGTGGAGAAATTGGCAAAGTTGTATGTCGACAATATTGTTAGGCTGCATGGTGTGCCCCGTAGCATTGTGAGTGATCGCGATGGGCGGTTCACGTCAAATGATTGGAGGTTGGTGCAGCAGATGCTGGGAACAAAGTTAAAGTTCAGCACAGCTTTCCATCCGCAGACGGATGGGCAGACCGAGAGGGTCAATAGAACGATGGAGGACATGCTCCGCATGTGTGTTCTTGACTTCGGGAAGCATTGGGAAGACCACCTTTATTTGGTGGAGTTCGCGTACAACAACAGCTACCAAGCGAGTATACAAATGGCGCCCTTCGAGGCCCTGTATGGTTGGAAGTGTCGCACGCCGTTATCGTGGCTTGAAGCGGGTGAGGCAAGGTTGTACAAGAAACAGGAGGTGGAGAGTGCTACCTCGTTAGTGCGGATCATTCGGGAGCGCTTGTTGATTGCTCAGGACCGGCAGGCGAAGTATTACAATGCCAAGCACCGGAACGTGGAGTTCGCGGTAGGCGATTGGGTATACCTGAAAGTGAAGTCGTTCAAGGGGGTTTCGCGGATGAGACACTTGAAGAAGCTGAGCCCATGATACCTTGGACCTTTTGAGGATTCTGGAGCGAGTCGGCGAAGCTGCATACCGTTTGAAGCTATCGGTGGAGTTGAGTGGATTATATGATGTGTTCCACATTTCTGTGTTGCGGAAGGCGGTGCAAGAGCCTTCGCAGGTGATCGCGGTTGACCAAGTGCCGGTGGACGAAGGGTTGACGACAAGGGTCAAGCCCGTTCGTATTGAAGATGTTGAGGTCAAGAGGCTTCGTAACAAGGAGATCCGGATGGTTAAGGTCCGATGGGATAACTGCGGGCGTGAGGAGCTCTCTTGGGAACGGGAGCAGACTATGCTCGAGGAGTACCCGGAATTATTCCGCTCAGGTACTGTTTTACGTTAAGTCCTGTTTTCCTTTATTAATTTCGTGGACGAAATTCTTTAAGGGGGGTAGAATTGTAACACCCCAATTTGTCGTAGGAGCGACGGGGCTCGTTCTTGGCCAAGTCGGATTTTTGGTGCAGGTGACACGGGCCCCGACATGGGCGTGTCGGAGGCCGTGTCGGGCGTGTCGAGCTCGAATCGTCGAACTGGCCGTGTAGTCGACCAGTGTAGGTCGACGATGGTCGTATGGAGGGACACGGCCTAGGACACGGGCGTGTCCCAGGCCGTGTCACTCAAGTGAATCGTCGAAGTGGTACATGGGCCGTGACACGGGCACAGACACGGGCGTGTTAGATGTGACACGGGCGTGTCCCATGCCGTGTCACCAAGCCGTGTACCCCTCTGACTGCAAAGTGTCGATTTATTGCACACGGGGGGAGGGGGGGCGTGACACGGGTCCCGACACGGGCGTGTCGCAGGCGACACGGGCGTGTCGGAGGCCGTGTCACATGCCGTGTGCTGGTTTTCAATCTGGGTCAAGACGGCGAATGAGCTACACGGCCAGGCACACGGCCGTGTGCCAACCCGTGTTCGGCCCATATTTTATAATTTGAGGCTTAATCATGGCCGTTCATTTCCTTGGCTTTGGATCCGACGGTGGGGGGCTGCTCCTGGATGGTTTTACCCGGGAGTAGGGTTTAGAAACCCTCATTTTCTCTTGAGTGGTTCTCTTTCTAAAGCTAGAGAGAGGAGAGAGCAAGGAGGAGGAAGAAGGGCTAGATCCGGCCGCCGGAGGAGCTTTGGAGTTCCGAATCGCGATCCGAGTCCAGATCCGCGGAGGCGACGCCATTGCGGTGCTTTCCAACCGTATAGTTTTCGATGGCGCCGCGGAAGAATGCAAGGGTAACGATTTCTCATCCTTGGGCATGTGAAGCCCTCTTTTCCTTTGCATAGGAAGCCCGCTCTCGCGAGTGAGCGAAGAGTTGGAGCGTTCCTTGGGGTAGATATGTGAAGTCCCCCTGGTGTAGAGTCTGTATGCGAAAACGGACATAGGCATTGTGTGTGAAGCCTATCCGGACAAGTAGAGCCGGATCGGTGATGTTGCATTGCATGCGAACCGGGGAAGACTCCGGGTGTTTGGGTGTTTTTCGGGTTTTCTACGTGGTAGATTGCATCAGGGAGCCTTGGAGATTAACTCCAAGGTGCACCCGGAAAACTGGGCAAAGGCGGGTTTTGCCAACACGGTGGCCGGGGAGCCAACGTGAACATAACCGGGTTATGTGATTATTGTGGCGGAAACGGGACTCGGTGAGTCTTGACCTGCGCATATGGCTTAAATTGCCGTTGCGGTATGAGCACGGGTCAGGCGGAACCGTACCCGGTCTATGTCGTTCGGTAGGACCGTTGGCATGGATGAGGGTCTTCGGCGGTCTATGGCTTAAATGGCCGTGACCAAGGCCAGGAAGGCAAAATGCTCATATGGATGACCGTCCAAGAGGCGGTGGTGGATTGGGAACGTCTATGGCTTGAATTGACGTGACGTTGGCCGGTTCGCCGAGAATATGCCCTGAGTGCACGGGGTGTGTGGCCGTGCGAGCCTATGCCTGTGTTGATGTGTGTTCACATTAATAGCATTGCCTATACTAATGAAGTGCAGGGAAAGAGCATCGCCGCCCTGATTTTGGGGGCGGGATCGTTATAATTTGGTCAGCATTGCTGACCGTTGCTATTGTTTGCCACCGGGCTGTGGTTTGTGGCTTGCAGGTGCTGCGGAGCAGAGCGGGAAATAGCGGGCTAAAGCCCTTGTTGCTGTGCCGGCCCTCGAAGGCCTAATTGCTTATGTATCTTTCCCGTTTTCATGTATGGTCGGCCTGCGTGCCGAAGTTTGGAAAACACTATTTTGTTAAGTGAACAATGTAAGGCCTTAAGGCCAGTTCTCTTTTGTGTATGATTACATTCCTGGTTGTTGGTAGTGGACATTCATGCTTTGTAGCAGGGTTCTTATTTCTTTTGCAACTTAATAATTTGCTTCCGCTAGGTGTTGTGTAGGACGACATGATTGGTTGAATGGTTTCAACGCGTAACCAACCGGTCTGTCCGTAGTATATGGCATCGGGCCCCGACCGGACCTACTGCTATATGCTATGTGACGGATAGGGGTGTTACACTAAGGGTAAGTAAATCTGTGTTGCAGGTGAATCCAAGTAGCCATGCCCCTATATGGTACTTGGATAGTGGTTGTTCCAGGCACATGACTGGAACAAAGGGGCTGCTGAAGGAGTATTCATCTGTCAAAGATGGACCTAAAGTGATCTTTGGTGGATCTGAAAAAGGAGTCATCAAAGGGTTTGGTAACATTTCTTCTAACCTAATTACTATCACCCAAGTGGCTTATGTAAAAGGTTTAAAACATAATCTAATAAGCATAAGCCAGCTGAGTGATTTAGGATATGACATTTCATTTGTTAAAGATGGATGTCATATCAAAAGGTCAAGTGATCAACAGATCATTTTGATTGGGTATAGGAAGAGAAATGTATATTGTCTTAATTTTGTGTGTGAGAATAGGGCTTCTCCCATCTGTCTTGTAGCTGATGACAATGCTTCTCATTGTGTTAAGTAGCACAAGAGATTGGCTCATCTTAACTATAAGACAATTGGCCAACTCTTTATCAAAGAGTTATTGAGGAATGGTCCTCAAGTTAAGTGTATGAAGGAAGGGATATGCTCAGCTTGTCAAAAGGGCAAGCAGACAAAATCCTCCTTTCAAAGCCTTGAAAACAAGGATTCTGTGAGGTGCTTATACCTCTTGCATATGGATCTTTTTGGTCCTATGCCAGTTCATAGTCTAGGTAGGAAGGTCTACACTTTTGTGGTTGTAGATGACTATTCTAGATTTTCATGGGTGTTCTTTCTGAGACAGAAATCTGAAACCCCAAGTGTCTTACTTAATTTTGTGAAGCAAATTCAGAATGAACTGAATAGTACAGTGGTCAAAATCAGAAGTGACCATGGTACTGAGTTTCAATCTGAAAGCATGACAAAGTTATGTGAAGACTTTGGGATTTTCCAAGAGTTCTCCTCACCAAGAACACCTCAGCAAAATGGAATTGCTGAAAGAAAGAATAGAACATTAATTGAAGCTGGTAGAACTCTATTGAGTGACACCTCTCTACCAGAATATTTCTGGGCTGAGGCAGTAAACACTGCTTGTCATGTGATCAATAGGGCTTCTATCACCAAGAGCCACAAAAAGACTCCCTATGAGATTATGAAAGGTAGAAAACCAAATCTATCCTACTTCAGAATCTTTGGTTGCAAATGCTATATACTTAACAATGGTAAGTCATATTTGACTAAGTTTGCTGCCAAATCCCAGGATGGGATATTTGTTGGGTACAACACAAATAGTAAGGCCTATAGAATTTTCAACTTGACTACTCAAGTTGTTGAAGAATCTGTGCATGTTGTGTTTGATGAAACAAGATTAATCAACTGTGAGTTGTCTTATAGATCAAATGACTCAACAGGTATAAGCAAAAGAATGGACAAGCTCTCCATTGCTGAAGCTTCAAGGGAAGATGGAGTATTGGAAAATGAAGGCTATTGTCCAGGGGGAGTACAAGACACAATAGAAGATGAAGAAAACCAAGAGGTTCAGCATAATGAAGGAGCTGGAGATGTTCAACCAGAAGGGAATCTTCCTCCAGCTACAAGACATTTAAGAGACCATCCAGCTGATCAGATAATAGGTGATCCAAGACAGGGAGTGCAGACTAGAAGCAGAAGTCAAAGCACAGTTCTGCATTCAAGTTTCCTGTCACAAATGGAGCCTAAGAAGTTTGAAGAAGCCATCCAAGACCAGCACAGGATTGATGCTATGCAAGAGGAGCTGAATCAATTCAGAAGGTGCAATGTCTGGGAGCTTGTTCCTAAACCAAGAGGCCACAATATAATTGGGACAAAATGGATCTATAGGAACAAGTTGGATGAGAGTGGAGTAATAGTGAAAAATAAAGCAAGATTGGTTGCTAAAGGATACAGGCAGGAAGAAGGGATTGACTTTGATCAAACCTTTGCCCCAGTAGCAAGGCTGGAGGCAATCAGAATATTCCTTGCCTATGCAGCCTATCAAGACTTCAAAGTATACCAGATGGATGTGAAGTCAGCATTTCTGAATGGTGATCTTAAAGAAGAAGTATATGTAGAGCAGCCATCAGGTTTTGTAGATCCTCTTAAACCTGATTATGTTTATAAGCTTAGAAAAGCTTTGTATGGGTTAAAGTAAGCCCCAAGGGCTTGGTATGAAACCCTGTCTACTTTCCTTATTGAGAATAAATTCTCAAGAGGAAAAATAGACAAAACTCTATTCCTTAGGGAATCCAAAGGCAAGATCATCTTAGTTCAGATCTATGTTGATGACATAATCTTTGGATCTACTGAAAACAACCTTTGTATAAAGTTTGCCAAACTTATGCAAGGGAAGTTTGAGATGAGCAGTATGGGGGAACTGAAGTTCTTCTTGGGACTCCAAGTAAGACAGACTGATGATGGCTTGTCCATATCCCAGTCAAAGTTTACCAAAGAATTAATTAAGAAGTATGGTATGGAGTCATCCTCCATCATGAGAACTCCTATGGGAACAAGTATGCCTATATGCAAAGATGATGCAGGTAAACCTGTTGATGAGACTTTGTATAGAGGAATAGTTGGTTCTCTACTATATCTCACAGCTAGTAGACCAGATATTATGTATGCTACATGTGTCTGTGCTAGGTACCAAGCCTGCCCTAAAGAGTCTCATTATACTGCAGTCAAAAGGATTCTGAGATATCTTAAGGGCACACCTAATCTAGGCCTTTGGTATCCTAGGAATAGAGATTTTCTACTAACATGTTATTCAGATGCAGACTTTGCAGGCTGTAGAGAGGATAGAAAGAGTACAACAGGTACTTGTCAATTCTTGGGAGGAAGATTGATATCTTGGAGTAGTAAGAAGCAGACCAGTGTGGCTATATCTACAGCTGAGTCAGAATATGTTGCTGCAGGCAGCTGCTGTGCACAACTATTGTGGACACAGCACCAGCTTAAAGATTATAGTATTCAAGTAAGTAGAACACCTCTTCTGTGTGATTCTAAGAGTGCAATTTCTATTGCTAATAATCCTGTTTCTCATAGTAGAACTAAGCATATAGAAATTAAATACCATTTTCTTAGAGAACATGTAGAAAGAGAAGACATCACATTGGAATTTGTTAAAACAGATTATCAAATAGCAGATGTATTCACTAAGCCTCTGGATGAAACAAAATTCAATAAATTTAAAATTGAATTAGGCATGCTGACCATTGATTAGATTATCAACAAACTTACAAGTAACATATTAGATTATCAAATGGTCTCAAGTGGTGTTGATAGAAACAGAAGTTGGCTAAGTAAAATAGTGTCAACACATTCAGTGATAATGTGTCGACTCAGTGAAGTAATGTCGACAAGTCAGAGATATTGTGTCGACACAGAGAATATGTGTCGACACTTAAGAATTAAATTGTCGACTTATCCAGGAATGTAGTGTCGACTTCACCAGAATAGTGATGTCGACACTTACAAATTTTGTGTCGACACTTATCCTAAGAGTCGACACAGAATTTCTGATACTCTACTATGTCTCTCAGGTGTCGACATATCCACAATTGGTGTCGACACATAGTAGACAGATTTGATGTCGAGATAATAGAAGTTTGTGTCGACACATTCCATCTGTGTCAACACATATAGACTGTTTTTGCTCGCCTTTTGATCTTCTTTCAATAGAAGGTATAAATAGGTCAAGAACTTATTCAGTCGACACGCTTACAAGGTTTTCGAGACTGAAACCCTGTGTCAACTTTCTCTCTCTCTCTCTCTCTCTCTTCTCTCAAGCTTTCTCACCTGAACAATGGCGCCAAAGATTGAAGACAACGTCAATGAAGGTTATGAGTTGGTAAGGAATGCCTTTGCCGAAGCCCTGACAGATGTTCAACGGGTTATCACTCTTATTTCCGAATCCGGATTAGAGTTTTTAGTTTCTGAACCTTCTAAGATATGGAAGAAGGAGGTGCATGAATTCTTTAACTCTGCATCAATAGGTTCAAATATTCTCAAGATTAAGTCAACTGTTCATGGGTCGCCAGTGAAGATTACCCCAAGAAGTTTAAGGAAGATTCTACATTTACCAATAATTGAGAATGAAGAAGAAGTCCCTGCTTCTAAGTCAAGGGAGGCTATCCAATGGTGCGGATTGGATCCCACCCTAAAGATTGGAGCTGCTTTCAACAGGAAAGGGATGAATCAGCAAGGGAAATTTTTGTCTGAAGTAGTTGGCAAGGTGATTCTGTGCAAACCAGGGGGACATGCTAGGATTTCAGCCTATATGTTCTGCCTAATGACCAGAATTGTGTTTATAATTCCAACTGATTGGTCAGCAGTAATCTTTGAAAAGATCAAGGAAGGAATCAAGAAGCCAAATCTGGCTAGAATTATGAGTTTATATCTGAATGGAGTGATCCCTGAGGTAATGCAACACCTGCCAGTAACAAAGATCAATCACATGAGAAAGATGGACATGAGATTGTTTTCTAGGTGGGATAGGGTGCTGTCTAAGGATGTGCCTGATGAGAGCAGGCCAGACACCCCAGTGAAATCCTCTTCTCATGCTCAAAATACTGAGCAGCTTCAAGAAGAACTAGAGAGAAAGCAGGTTGAAGATCACACTGCGTCTACTCCAGCCCAACAAGAAACTATACCTGCACAGATGCAGGGGGAGCAAGCTCATTCTCCTGCCCAGAATGTATCTACTCCTGACCAGGTACAGTTGCAGGGGGAGCTGGTGTATTTTCTTACAACAAACATTTCTAATATTTCTATTTCTGCACAGGTGTAGGGGGAGCAAGTGTACTCACCTGCCCAGGACATTACCAATACTGAACAAGTACAGGGGGAGAAGATGTCTGACCTAGTGCAAGAGGCAGTACAAATTGATATCTCCAAAGATCTGAATATAGAAGATCTAGATGATACATCTTATGTTCAAGCTCAGAAGGAATATACTCTAGATGAGTTATTTCGTAATGTTGATATTGCTACTGATAGAGTAGAAGAGGGGCAAGATATTGAGAAGGCCCTTGACATGGAGATAGAAATTGAGAAGGAGCAAGTGGTTGAGGGGGAGTCTGTGCATGTTGAGCCTGAACAACATGACACTGAGACAGATATTCCTCCTCCTCGTCAAGAAAGAGTTCAAATTGATAGTTCATCTGAATCTGAGACTGAAGAAGCCAGAATGGATAAGAAGAGAAAACTTGTTGTCTTCAAGAGAAGGAGCAAAGGTTATAAGCAGGCTCTACAGACTACAACCCAAAAATCCCATCCTGAATTTAATTATAACAAGTTTATTGTTGATTTTCAAGTTAAGTTAGATGAACATTGATTGGCTGTTGAAAAATATGTTGATGAGAGCAATAAGTCCCTTCAATTTGACTTAGCTCAGGATATAAAGTCAATTCGATTTGAAGTCAATATGCATAAGAAGGAGATGACAGATTGCTTCCATAAGGGAGGTAATGCTGTGGTGTATTTGGCTAAACAACAGCAGTCTATCATCCCTAAAGTGGATGATATTGTTTTAAAGCAAAGTTATGTTTTGGAGAATCAGCTAAGGATGAATGATAATTTGACTGAATCTCATCAAGAAATTATTGATGAATTGAAAAAGACTACTCCAGGGCTGACTGAAGCAAGAGCAAAGGAAATGGAAGACTTTGATAAGAAACTTCAAGATGCTATTGAATCAGTTAAAACTGCTATCACTACCTCTCAAAAGGACATATCTGACAAGCTTCAAAAGTTAAAACCATTTTTTAAAGAGGGTGTGAATTATCTGGATGGTCAGATTAGATTCCAGAAGGAAGATCTAAGAGATCATATTACCAGAGAAGCCATAAAGGGGGAGAGGTTGTTAGTTCATGCTGGCTCAGAGCACACCAAATGGGTGACAAATAGTATTCGATCCACATTGGGATATCCACCTTTGTGTGATGATGCTATGGTGGCTGAGTCAGGAATACAAACAGGTCTACTTGAAGGCAATCAACCTGAGGTTGCCCAAGTCATTTACCCTCCTCCAGATTTTGATATGATTGATCAGCAAGTTCAAGAGATGTATAGTCCTCCAAAGGAGGTTAACAAGGTTGTTATTGAGAAAGTGGATAAGCCTGAGGCCAACTTGAAAGAACAGCAAGATGCTCTACTATCCAAGAAGAGATTTAGAGAGCAGGATGAACTTAAGCCAGATTTTGAGCAGTGGAGCCCTACTTCAAGAAATATTATACTAACTGCATGGAAGGCTGTAAAGGACAAAGAACATGAAAGAGGAAAGTGGTATAATGAAATGGAACGGCAAAAGTTTGAAGCTAGGCAGGAATCCATAGTATAGTTCAGGAGAAAAGCCAAGATGGGAAGGCTACCACCAGATGCTCAGGAGCCGAGCAAGTACTTTCCAAAGCCCTTTCATTACTTTGAAAGGCAAAGGCTCAAGGAAGAAGCACAGAAGAAAGCTGAGCTAAAAGGCAAGAAGCCAGCTGAAGTTGCTGAAGCTCCTGTGAAGGCTCAAATCCAATCTGGCAAAGGAATTGTCATAAAAGAGCCTGATCAGTCTTAGTTTTAAGTTCTTTCAAATGTGTTTTGTAATGTTGTGTTTAATTATTCAATGTAAACAACTGTAATCAAACATTACCAAGTTATAAACAAAATTTTGTTTGGAATCACATATTCATGTTCACTCTGTGATGAATTGTTAATGTTTTGTTTATATTAAGTATTCCCGTAATGTCATACATCATCATTTTTTTTTAAATGGGGTATATCATTGGCTTTAAGGGTTATGACTTCTCCAAATAGGGGGAGATTGTTGGGTACATTGAAAAATGTGTACCTGATTTGAAGAAGTCCAACTTAGCTCAATGATATACATCAAGGTGTATTTGATGTTGTTTTAAGTTGACATGTGCAGGTGAAGAAGTGTTAAAGAATGCAGAAAAATATTCTAAGTCCATGTGTCGACACCTGAAGAAACAGTGTTGACACTTCAGAATATTTGTGTCGACACTTGAAGGAAGCAGTGTCGACACAGAGAAAGATAGTCGACCACATTTGTGTCGACACTAGGAGGCTGTGTCGACACAATGAGACAGAGTCGACACACATTGGCAGAAGTTGACAATACTTGTGTCGACACCAGAAGACTAAGTCGACACATTTTGGCAGAGTCGACAATTGATGTGTCGACACCTGAAGGCAGTGTCGACACATACCGAGTTCTGAATCTACAACAACTGTGTCGACACACAGGACTTGTGTCGACACACTGCAATGTCAAGACCAAGTTATTTTCTGAAGAAAGATGAAGTGTTGAGTCGACATAAATTCTCTGTGTCGACTCATTCTCAAAATAAAGTTCTGAAGAAGCTGTGTCGACTTAAAGGCAAACTTATCGACATCATCAAAGGCTGTGTCGACACCAAAGTTACTTGTGTCGACACATATAGACAGTTGGTCTCGACACTTCCTGACAGTCTGTCTCAACACATTGCTGACCAAGACTAAGGCACAAGATCTGTTTGAAGACTTGACAGCTGTGGGTTGCAGCCAGTTAACTGATGTTGTCAGACTTGTCAGAAGACAGTTATAAACCGGATCAGCCAGATACCATTAAGAAGGTCTATAAATAGACAGATTCAGAGAGAAGTAAAGAGATTGAATTTTGGCAATCAATTTGAGAAATCAAATCAAGAAGGAGTAATACACTAAAGAAGATCTTCATCAGAAGATCTAAGAAGACGATCTCAGGATCGATCTAAGAAGAGTTCTAACAAGAATTCAGAAGTATTATCAAAGGTGTTGGATAGAGAGGGATCCACCCATTTTGAAGAAGAAGAAGGAAGCCATCAGTGGTTTCTCAAGAAGCTGTTTGGAAATCAACTCAGCTAAGTTCAGATTCAAGAAGCTTTGAAGAAAGCTCAGATTCAGTTGATTTCATCAGCTGATCAAGAATTGTCTTATCCTCTTCTCTCTCAACAAAGGCAAGACATTAAAACTTCTTTTCTAAATTACTGTAGGATCTGTTTTACACAGATCTGAGTTGTAAGCCTGTGATATAAAGGCTGAGTGTAGGAGAGTTGATCTCTAAGTGGTAGGGTTGTTTGCCTGAGTGTAGGAGAAGGTTCTTCTCTGAGTTGTAGGCCTTGTGACAAGGCTGAGGTAGGGCTGTTGTGCCTGAGTTGTAGGAACCTATCCAGGTTCTGAGCTGTAGGATCTGAGGATCTGAGAATAGTGGAAGTTTGGCCGAATCTAGCATACTGCTAGATAGGTGAAGGGGGAAAGTGGATGTACCCAAACCTTGGGGAACCACTATAAAACATTGTGCAATCTGTGATGATTAAATTTCTGTGATTACTGTGCTGGATGTTTTAATTTTGATTGAATCCTGCCTAAAAGTATAAACAAGCAATTAGAACCTATTCACCCCCCCCCCCTCTAGGTGTTTAGGTTGTCTTGAAAGTAAAACTATCAGACAGCTTGTCCATCATCTGCTCTGTACCTACAATACTATAAGAGGAGCTTGGCAGCTCACTATTAATCATGGTTGTCTCATAAAATACTATATGTACAAACTCTTCTACACATTGGTTTTTCAAGTTGTAGATCCTATAGGCTTTACTATGATTGCTGTACCAAATAAAAATCTCATCAAAGGACTTGGCAGCAAATTTAGACATATAGGACTTTGCATTATGAAGAACATAACACTTACTACCAAAGATTCTGAGATAGACCAGGTTTGGTTTTCTGCCCTTTAAGATCTCACAGGGTGTAACGTCCCAATTCGCGCTAGGCCCCTCGCACGTGTTCTAAGTCAAGAGACTCAACTCGGGCTCGGGGTGCACCGACGCGAGGTGTCAGGTGCATTGAATAAGTGTAGGGTTGGGTTCAAGGTTACCCCAACCAGTAGCCGAGATGAGAGAACTCGGCTAAGTAAAAGTCGTCGAGAATGGAAGACTGATTCTCGCCGATTTGACGGGTATCGGTGGTCGATACCCGCCGGACACAGAGCTGCAAGTAGACTAAGGGAAATTCGGCGAGAATGCTCGGCGATTCTCGCCGATCGTCGAGAATCCCCTGTTATACCCACCGATCGTCTAGTATCGCCGAGAATACTCAACGCAATCAACGCAGGATGTCCAGTAAAAAGGCTAAGGGAAAATCGTCGGGAATCATTGTTGATTCCCGACGAATTCGTCGAGAATGACCTGACGGTTCTCACTGATCGTCGAGAATGACCTGACGATTCTCTCCGATCGGCGAGAATGTCGACTGATTTCCGCCGAATTTTACTTGGGCGTTTTCTTCGCCCAGGCAGATTCGCCGGCTTGTATAGGCAGACTGAACCGGACTTCGGGATTCGTGCTGAATGATCCTTGGACCGGTCACTTCAAATGAAACCTAATTTGGGCGGTTCAATTAGAGAGTGACACGTGGCGGAAGGGATTTAGCCTAATATGTAATATAAAAGGGAGTAAACCAAACCCTAGCCGATCGTTCTTGCCGAGCCGTCACCGTGCAAACCGACGGGAGCGGAAGATGAGATATCGCGGGTCACCAGAGCCGGATTCTGGAGGAAAAGCTCTGCCGTTTCCGTGGAAGAACACTGCTAACGAAGCCAAGGATGCCGCCACAGAGAATAACGCGATCCATGGCCGGCAACGGAGGAAACGCCGGAAATGATGTGAGTTTCCTCCTCTCTCCCTTGTTACTAGATCTATTGTTATTCTTAGTCGAGACATCGACTCAAATGAGTCTTGATGTGTGAGATGAAGCTTTCTAGGAAGGCCATGCTAGAGCTTGTGCTCTAAAGCTTAGTCGACTTCAACCTCCCCTCGCTTCAAAGTGATGATAGGGGTGGTCTCGTGAAGAGGAAATGGCCACAAGAGGGAGAATAAGGGTGGAGGAACTTCTGGTTGCGATTTGGGGAAAATCGCTTAAGGAGGAAGATGAACGGATGCCGTTCACTTCGCTTCAAGATGCGTGCAGAATCTGTATTCTGCGTGCAGCGACCTTCTTGGCTAATTTTAAGCAAGAAGGGGGCAGATTTGGGCTTTTGACTAAACACAAAGGTTGTAGCCCTTGAAATTACCTTTCCAACGTGTGGTTGCACGTTTCCATGCGATACCTGTAGCCACGGGAAAGTCCATTTGAATCTGCTGCGGTTGGAAGTTAATGTCCAGGAATTCTGTATCCTGTACGCAGCAGACTTCGAGTTGCATTTCTGGTATGCTGTGACCGGATCTGGGCTTTCGACTAAACACAAAGGTTGTAGCCCTTGAAATTACCTTTCCAACCAGTGGTTGCACGTTTCTATGCAATACCTGTAGCCACGGGAAAGTCCGTTTGAATCTGCTGCGGTTGGAAGTTAATGTCCAGGAATTCTGTATCCTGTACGCAGCAGACTTCGAGTTGCATTTCTTGTATGATGTGACCAGATCTGGGCTTTCGACTAAACACGAAATTTGTAGCCCTTGAAATTACCTTTCCAACGAGTGGTGGCACGTGTTTGGGCGATACCTGTAGCCACGGGAATCCTCAGTCAAAGTTGCTGACCCGTTTACGCATAATTCTAGATGATTATAATATGAACTTGGATTCGATGGAATAGAGGTTGCAATTCATCTTGAGGTTGGGTGAATTCTTTTGTGTTAATCACCGAGGTAATGTGAAGGTTGATGTTTGAGGACTTGAATTCCTATGTCGAGATGTGAATCAAGTCTAAGTGAATGAAAGGCTTGTTATATTTGTTAGATCAACATTATACGCATTATCTATAATATGTTGAATTCATTTGGAAGGATTTGTAAATGGTTAAAACTATGGCCCGGATGTGTAATGGATTGATGGAAGGGAATGGATAGTCCAATGCTTAGAGGGTCGTCTCCCCACGGGTAACATTGTGAAAGTTAACAAGTGCGGTGTTGACCGTCACTAATGGGAATGAGGTTAAATTGGATAAATTCGGACGGTTGGGCTTGGTCCTCGGTGTTCACGTCCCGAGGCTCTTTCCGTATTTGATGGATGGTTGGGCTTGGTCCTCGTGCCTTCTCCGAGACTCCTTTCATGCCACGGAATTGTGGTATTGCATGTGGTGTGAGTCGACACGCGGTGTCGTAATCCCGGGTTAAGGATAGTGTGGCAGGTCTACGGGCTCGCCAATCGTCACACCGATGGGAGTTGACAGTTAGACCTTGGGCGGTTGGGCTTGGTCCTCGGTGTTCACGTCCCGAGGCTCCTTCTGTGCCAGGTGAACGGTTGGGCTTGGTCCTCGTGCTCATTTCCGAGGCTCCTTCCGTGTCATACCATAGGCCAGTCAGGGGCTAGGATCTTGGTACTTATTTACCCGAGAGAACCCGCTGAGCCGTAGTACGCATGTGAGCTCCGCTGTTGTGTCCTAGCGTGGATGCGTACAGAGGCCTAGGCCAGGTAGTGTGGAGACCAACCTAGTAGTGGAGATGCCCGCTCCACTGTCACCGTTTGGCCACGACGGTTGATGCCTGAGATGTTAGCTACCTGCTCGAATAGTGGGAACTATAAGTCTGTGTCGACATAGCGATTTCATGTGCTTGAGCATGGGTGTGTCATTGCATTGCATACATAGCATCGCACTTCATTATATACACAAGACCCTCATCGTATAAGTTTGTATGGGCACTCCTATACGATGAGTTACTTTCTGCTGAACGACCCTCAACTTATATGCTTGTATGGGCATCCATATAAGTTGAGTTACTTACTATTCTAGTTATATACTCTCTTGCTGCTGTAGTTCGTAGATTTGAAATAAGAGCTTGTTTATTATACAATGCTGATGTTGCTGCTTATAATATGTATACTCACTTCACCTGTTGTACTACTGTTATTTATATATTGTACCTGTTCCTTTCTCCGCCCGGTGCCGAGTAGTCGTCAGGGGAGCGGATGTGAAACCACTTAGTCTTTTTGACTAACAGTTGCTACGTCTTCCTTTTTAGGAGGAAACCCCGCAGGTGGAGCAGCAGGCTATGCAGACGGACAGCCAGGCCAGGGTGACAGGGCCTGAAGGGACGGTACCGTCGCTACCGTCGGTTACCGATGTGAGTGAGAGAGAGATTTTGTTGTAGCCCTTCGGGGCAATTCTGTTTACGTACTCTGATATTAGAAGCTTGTTGAAGCTTCTTTATTTATGATATTATGGACATATGCTTGGTGTGGATTTGACTTTCATATTAGTATGGTTGGGTTGGCACTTATCTGTTGATATGGTTGGTAGCCGGCAGAATAGGCGTCTTGTGGTACAGGCTAGCCTGAGTGCTAGTGTTACCGCAAGGCGGCTGTTCTGGGCATAAGACCCCTCTCGTGCCGTGTCTTGTGTTCCGGGAGGGGGGGTGTTATAAATGGTATCAGCTTGTCACGATCCTCCAAGGCGAAAGTCACTTAACAATGGTACCACCCCCGTTTGATTGGTCAGTTTGGGGACAAGCTGACTTAGCGGAAGCAGTGGTGTGCCCATATGTAATTCACACTAAGTTGACCATCTTTAACCTTAGATTAGTCAACCTAACCCTAAGTTTTTACCTTATGTGTTGATCCCAGCACTTGTTGAGCCGGTAAGGGGCACCCCCGCCCCGTCCGTACCTACACAATTCCAACAATCAGAGCTGGGGCAGACGCTCACAGCTATTCTGGATGCCTTTAGGTCCCAATCTCAGCAGACACCTATACAACAACATGGTCCGGGATCTAGTTGGTTAAGCATTTTCCGAGCTCTCTCCCCTCCCGCTTATGTTGGGACAGAGTCGGCAGTGCGTACGGAAGAGTGGCTCGACACTATACAAGAGTTTTTGGCAGGAATAAGATGTCCAAACAACATGGCGGTGACCCTTGTGGTGACACTCTTAGAGCTGCACGCCAAAAGGTGGTGGAAGTCCCTCATGGGCTCCACTTTTCGTGGAAGAGTGTACACAGACATTAGTTGGAGCGAATTATCCGAAGCCTTCTTAGAGCATTTCATCCCCTCGGCCGCTCAGGATGGCCTGGAAGAGAGATTTTTGCAACTTAAGCGAGGGTCCATATCGGTGACAGAGTACCAATGGGAGTTTCAGCACCTGGCTAGATTCGCTGACTCCTATGAGCTGGATGATAGAGGGTACGCCAAAAGATTCTACAAAGGCTTGCGAGACCCCCTAAGGCAACCCTTTTGTTTATAGCGGACTCTAGTCTGGCGGAGATTATTGATATGGCGAAGAGATTGGAAGCGGACCACTTGGGAAGTGGTAAGAGGCCAGCAGAGGGCGTGATGGAAGCCGGCCACAGCAATAGAAGGAGGTTTGACAATAAAAGAGGAAGAGGATATCGGAGGGGTGGCAGGCGTTTTCCCCAGAACTTTGGAGAGGAGCGCCCGGTTCCACAACCGCCAGCATTACCTCCACCTCCACGGTTTCAGCAACACGGCGGAAGGCTGGAACGGGTGTGCTTCGAATGCAACCAACCGGGCCACATTCGGCGCTACTTCCCACAACTGTTTGGTGATGCGCCTCTTGCTTTCCCTCCAGCAGCCCCTCGGGGGCGGGGATATGTACGTGGTCGAGGACGAGGACCACGAGGAAGAAACCCTGGACCCGCTCGAGATCAGATGTATGCCCTGGACATGACTCAAGAGCAGAACCCTCAAGAGATGATTGCAGGTACGATTCGAATTGGTCATTTTGCCTTCATTAATATCCTCTAGTTGCTTGAGATATACTAGACATCTAGCTTGAGTATTATTAATGACACTTAGGCACCGTGATGGTCGGCGGGAAACCGGCTCATACGTTATTTGATACGGGTGCCTCACATTCATTCGTGTCTGAAGACTTCATCAAAGATATACACGGAGTGCAATATTTCACTGGTATTGCTCGAAGAGTACGCCTCCCAGACGGATCTGAGATGACGGCAACCGCAAAGTGTGAGTTAGAGATAGCCATTGGGGGAAAGACCTTTGATACCCCTACAACAATTTTGAGGATACCAGAGTTTGACCTCATCCTGGATATGGCGTGGCTAGATTGGCACCATGCGAGAATCGACTGCACGGAGAATCGTATCTATTTGAGACATGGGGATACCGATGTAGTCTTCCAAGGTATAAATTTCGCACCACGAATCTTGTTATCCTCAATCCAGACCTTGAAAGCTCATATGAGAGGGGATGAAGTCTACATGATACGATTCGAACTAAAGGAGATGAAGTTAGAGGTGAAGGATGTGCGGGTAGCACGGGATTTCCCTGAGGTATTTCCCGAGAAACTGCTAGGGTTACCCCCGCATAGAGAAGTGGATTTTCAAATTAAGCTTGTACCAGAAGCTAAGCCTGTCTCCAGGACCCCTTATCGGATGGCCCCAAAAGAACTTGCGGAGTTTAGAGTGCAATTGCAGGAGTTGGCAGAATCAGGGTTTGTTCGCCCCAGCTCGTCGCCTTGGGGAGCCCCTGTTCTATTCGTCAAGAAGAAGGATGGAACCCTGCGTTTATGTATAGACTATCGGGAACTTAACCGACTGACAGTACGGAACACCTACCCGTTACCTCGGATCGATGAGTTGTTCGACCAACTGGTGGGAGCGCATTGGTTCTCCAAGTTAGACTTGCGCTCGGGGTATTACCAATTGAGAATACAGGAGAATGATATACAGAAAACGGCTTTCAGCTCAAGGTACGGCTTATATGAGTTCACAGTGATGCCGTTTGGACTCACAAACGCCCCATCGGCTTTCATGAGCTTGATGAATAAAGTGTTTGAGGCCTATTTAGATGTCTTCGTCATTGTGTTCATTGACGACATCCTAGTCTACTCGAAGACGGAGGAAGAGCATGCCGGACATTTGGCCTTAGTTCTAGAGGAGCTAAAGGAGCACGCCCTGTTCTCCAAGTTTAGCAAGTGTGAATTCTGGCTTAAGGAGGTTGCTTTCTTGGGCCATGTAATCAGTGGGGCAGGACTAGCTGTGGATCCAGCCAAGGTGCGCGCTGTGAAGGAGTGGTCACCTTTGAAGTCGGCGGCCGATGTGAGGAGTTTTCTTGGACTTGCCGGATACTACCACAAGTTCGTAAAAGGATTCTCCAAGATTTCCCTCCCGCTTACTTCCTTGACAAAGAAAGGAGTGCTATTTGAGTGGACACCCCAGTGTGAAGCGGCATTCCAGGAATTGAAGGATAGACTTACCTCCGCCCCCATCCTTGTCCTTTCGTTTGGGAAGGAAGGATTTCAAGTTTATACGGATGCGTCTTATCAGGGGTTGGGAGCGGTGTTGATGCAGCACGAACACGTAATTGCTTATGCTTCAAGACAATTGAAGAAGCATGAAATCAATTACCCGGTGCATGATTTGGAGCTAGGAGCGGTGGTGTTCGCCTTAAAGGTATGGAGGCATTATCTATACGGCATCCACTGCGAAATCTTCTCGGATCATAAAAATTTGAAGTACGTCCATACCCAGAAGGAATTGAACTTAAGACAACGGCGGTGGTTAGAGTTTCTATGCGACTATGAGTTCACCTTGAACTACCACCCTGGAAAAGCAAACTCGGTAGCCGATGCGTTGAGTAGGAAAGTACCCGGCTCGAGCCCAGAATATTGATTGATGAGCATGGAGTTGGTGCAGATGATCGAGGAGATGGACATCACCTTAATATTTAAGGCTTCTTCGGAATATACGGAGTACCTGTCCAGCATGAGTATAGTTTGTGATATCCGGGACCGGATCCGAATGGAGCAAGGATTAGATGCGGCTTTGGCCCCGGTAATAAAGTTAATTGAAGACGGGACTACCAACGAATACACACTAAAGGACGGCCTCGTTTACTTTCGCGGCCTACTCTACATTCCCAAAGGTGGCAGAATCCGGCAGGATATTATGAGAGAAGCACATTGCTCTCAATATTCCGTGCACCCAGGAATTTCAAAGATGTACGCCGGCTTACGAAAGACGATGTGTTGGCCAGGGATGAAGAAAGATGTCCGGTACTTTGTCACACATTGTGAAGCCTGCCAAAGAGTGAAGGCGGAATGTAGGAGCCCTGGTGGCCTGCTGCAGTCGTTGCCAATCCCCGAATGGAAGTTCGAGGATATATCCATGGACTTCGTACATGGGCTACCTCGCTCCCGCTCAGGGAATGATTCAGTATGGGTGATCATTGATCGCCTGACGAAGGTTGCCCGGTTCATACCTATGAAGAAGGAGGCTCAAGTGGATGTCTTGGTATGCCTGTTTATGGAACAATTTGTACGGTATCATGGCGTACCTAAGACGATAGTTTCGGATCGTGATGGTCGTTTCACCTCCAAGGATTGGAAGGCGGTACAGACGTATTTGGGCTCACGTCTTACCTTCAGTACCGCATTTCGTCCTCAGACGGACGGACAGTCTGAGCGGACCATCCGAACATTGGAAGATCTGTTGAGGTTGTGTGTGATAGATAGGGGAGAGCCGTGGGAAAGACTCTTGCCCTTGGTGGAATTCTCCTATAACAATAGCCATCAAGCTAGTATTGGCATGGCGCCCCATGAAGCCCTATATGGAAGGAGGTGTAGGACCCCCTTGTCTTGGGTGCAAGATGAAGACCCGAAGACTTTGGGAATTGAGTACATAGATGACACTGATGCGGTGGTTAGGCTAATAAGGGATCGCATGTTGGAGGCTCAAAGCCGGCAGGCGAAGTATTACAACGCAAGGCACCGTATGGTGGAATTTCAAGCGGGTGATAAGGTGTTTCTAAAAATTCGGCCGATGCATGGAGTGTCACGAGTGCGAGGAGTGAAGAAGCTCAGTCCACGGTATGTTGGGCCCTATGTCATATTAGAAAGGGTTGGCCCTTTGGCCTACCGGCAGGAGCTACCGCCCGAGCTAGAGAATCTCCACGATGTGTTTCATGTGTCGTTGCTTCGGAAGGCGCTGTTGCGGCCCGAACAATACATCCCCACAACTGATAGTACTGTGGCGTCTGACAGATCTGTGCGACTGGAGCCGGTGCGGATCGTTGATAATGAGATAAGAGCCTTGCGCCGCAAAAGTGTCCCCTTGGTAAAAGTGCTATGGTCTAATCATGGGAAGGAGGAATTCACATGGGAGCCAATGGATTTGATGCAAAGACGCTACCCAGAGTTGTTTGCTTCAGGTAACTTTATTTAAAAACATATTTTGTTTTCTGTATGCTCTACTCCCCACGACCTCAGCCTGATTTTGGTGACGAAATCTTTTTATTTTGTTTATAGGATTTGTAACGTCCCAATTCGCGTTAGGCCCCTCGCACGTGTTCTGAGTCAAGAGTCTCAACTCGGGCTCGGGGTGCACCGACGCGAGGTGTCAGGTGCATAGAATAAGTGTAGGGTTGGGTTCAAGGTTACCCCAACCAGTAGCCAAGATGAGGGAACTCAGCTAAGTAAAAGTCATCGAGAATGGAGGACTGATTCTCGCCGATTCGACGGGTATCGGTGGTCGATACCCGCCGGACACAGAGCTGCAAGTAGACTAAGGGAAATTCGGCGAGAATGCTCGGCGATTCTCGCTGATCGTCGAGAATCCCCTGTTATACCCACCGATCGTCGAGTATCGCCGAGAATACTCAACGCAATCAACGCAGGATGTCCAGTAAAAAGGCTAAGGGAAAATCGTCGGGAATCATTGTTGATTCCCGACGAATTCGTCGAGAATGACCTGACGGTTCTCACCGATCGTCGAGAATGACCTGACGATTCTCGCCGATCGGCGAGAATGACGACTGATTTCCATCGAATTTTACTTGGGCGTTTTCATCGCCCAGGCAGATTCGCCGGCTTGTATAGGCGGACTGAACCGGACTTCGGGATTCGTGTTGAATGATCCTTGGACCGGTCACTTCAAATGAAACCTAATTTGGGCGGTTCAATTAGAGAGTGACACGTGGCGGAAGGGATTTAGCCTAATATGTAATATAAAAGGGAGTAAACCAAACCCTAGCCGATCGTTCTTGCCGAGCCGTCACCGTGCAAACCGACGGGAGCGGAAGATGAGATATCGCGGGTCGCCGGAGCCGGATTCTGGAGGAAAAGCTCCGCCGTTTCCGTGGAAGAACACTGCTAACGAAGCCAAGGATGCCGCCACGGAGAATAACGCGATCCATGGCCGACAACGGAGGAAACGCCGGAAATGATGTGAGTTTCCTCCCCTCTCCCTTGGTGCTAGATCTATAGTTATTCTTAGGCGAGACATCGACTCAAATGAGTCTTGATGTGTGAGATGAAGCTTTCTAGGAAGGCCATGCTAGAGCTTGTGCTCTAAAGCTTAGTCGACTTCAACCTCCCCTCGCTTCAAAGTGATGATAGGGGTGGTCTCGTGAAGAGGAAATGGCCTCAAGAGGGAGAATAAGGGTGGAGGAACTTCTGGTTGCGATTTGGGGAAAATCGCTTAAGGAGGAAGATGAACGGATGCCGTTCACTTCGCTTCAAGATGCGTGCAGAATCTGTATTCTGCGCGCAGCGACCTTCTTGGCTATTTTTAAGCAAGAAGTGGGTGGATCTGGGCTTTCAACTAAACACGAAGGTTGTAGCCCTTGAAATTACCTTTCCAACGAGTAGTTGCACGTTTCCATGCGATACATGTAGCCATGGGAAAGTCCGTTTGAATCTGCTGCGGTTGGAAGTTAATGTCCAGGAATTCTGTATCATGTACGCAGCAGACTTCGAGTTGCATTTCTGGTATGATGTGACAGGATCTGGGCTTTTGACTAAACACGAAGGTTGTAGCCCTTGAAATTACCTTTCCAACGAGTGGTTGCACTTTTCCATGTGATACCTGTAGCCACGGGAAAGTCCGTTTGAATCTGCTGCGGTTGGAAGTTAATGTCCCGGAATTCTGTATCTGTACGCAGCAGACTTCGAGTTGCATTTCTGGCATGATGTGACCAGATCTGGGCTTTCGACTAAACACAAAAGTTGTAGCCCTTGAAATTACCTTTCCAACGTGTGGTGGCACGTGTTTGGGCGATACCTGTAGCCACAGGAATCCTCAGTCAAAGTTGCTGACCCGTTTACGCATAATTCTAGATGATTATAATATGAACTTGGATTCGATGGAATAGAGGTTGCAATTCATCTCGAGGTTGGGTGAATTCTTTTGTGTTAATCACCGAGGTAATGTGAAGGTTGATGTTTGAGGACTTGAATTCCTATGTCGAGATGTGAATCAAGCCTAAGTGAATGAAAAGCTTGTTATATTTGTTAGGTCAACATTATGCGCATTATCTATAATATGTTGAATTCATTTGGAAGGATTTGTAAATGGTTAAAACTATGGCCCGGATGTGTAATGGATTGATGGAAGGGAATGGATAGTCCAATGCTTAGAGGGTCGTCTCCCCACGGGTAACATTGTGAAAGTTAACAAGTGCGGTGTTGACCGTCACTAATGGGAATGAGGTTAAGTTGGATAAATTCGGACGGTTGGGCTTGGTCCTCGGTGTTCACGTCCCGAGGCTCCTTCCGTATTTGATGGATGGTTGGGCTTGGTCCTCGTGCCTTCTCCGAGACTCCTTCCATGCCACGGAATTGTGGTATTGCACGTGGTGTGAGTCAATACGCGGTGTCGTAATCCCGGGTTAAGGATAGTGTGGCAGGTCTACGGGCTCGCCAATCGTCACACCGATGGGAGTTGACAGTTAGACCTTGGGCAGTTGGGCTTAGTCCTCGGTGTTCACGTCCCGAGGCTCCTTCCGTGCCAGGTGAACGGTTGGGCTTAGTCCTCGTGCTCATTTCCGAGGCTCCTTCCGTGTCATACCATAGGCCAGTCAGGGGCTAGGATCTTGGTACTTATTTACCCGAGAGAACCCGCTGAGCCGTAGTACGCATGTGAGCTCCGCTATTCTGTCCTAGCGTGGAGGCGTACGGAGGCCTAGGCCAGGTAGTGTGGAGACCA
Source organism: Platanthera zijinensis (assembly GCA_039513925.1). Classification (NCBI taxonomy): domain Eukaryota; kingdom Viridiplantae; phylum Streptophyta; class Magnoliopsida; order Asparagales; family Orchidaceae; genus Platanthera; species Platanthera zijinensis. Next base: position 158,464,382 of record CM077088.1, read on the forward strand.
GCCTAGTAGTGGAGATGCCCGCTCCACTGTCACTGTTTGGCCACGACGGTTGATGCCTGAGAGGTTAGCTACCTGCTCGAATAGTGGGAACTATAAGTCTGTGTCGACATAGCGATTGCATGTGCTTGAGCATGGGTGTGTCATTGCATTGCATACATAGCATCGCACTTCATTATATACACAAGACCCTCATCGTATAAGTTTGTATGGGCACTCCTATACGATGAGTTACTTTCTGTTGAACGACCCTCAACTTATATGCTTGTATGGGCATCCATATAAGTTGAGTTACTTACTGTTCTAGTTATATACTCTCTTGTTGTTGTAGTTCGTAGATTTGAAATAAGAGCTTGTTTATTATACACTGCTGATGTTGCTGCTTATAATATGTATACTCACTTCACCTGTTGTACTACTGTTATTTATATATTGTACCTGTTCCTTTCTCCGCCCGGTGCCGAGGAGTCGCCGGGGGAGAGGATGTGAAACCACTTAGTCTTTTTGACTAACGGTTGCTACGTCTTCCTTTTTAGGAGGAAACCCCGCAGGTGGAGCAGCAAGCTATGCAGACGGACAGCTAGGCCAGGGTGACAGGGCCTGAAGGGACGGTACCGTCGCTACTGTCGGTTACCGATGTGAGTGAGAGAGAGATTTTGTTGTAGCCCTTCGGGGCAATTCTGTTTACGTACTCTGATATTAGAAGCTTGTTGTAGCTTCTTTATTTATGATATTATGGACATATTCTTGGTGTGGATTTGACTTTCATATTAGTATTGTTGGGTTGGCACTTATCTGTTAATATGGTTGGTAGCCGGCAGAATAGGCATCTTGTGGTACAGGCTAGCCTGAGTGCTAGTGTTACCGCATGGTGGCTGTTCTGGGCATAAGACCCCTCTCGTGCCGTGTCTTGTGTTCCGGGAGAGGGGTCTTACACAGGGAGTCTTCTTGTGCCTGTTGGTGATAGAGGCTCTGTTAAGGACATGACATACAGTATTGACTGCCTCAGACTAGAAATATTCTTGGAGAGATGTGTCACTCAACAAAGTCCTTCCAGCCTCTATGAGAGTTATATTTTTCCTCTCAATAATCACATTTTGCTGGGGTGTTCTTGGAGAGGAAATTCTTGATGAATCCCCATCTCTTCACAGAACTTTGTCATGCTATCAGACTGGAATTAGTCCATTGGTCACTTCTTATTTTGACCACAGTACTGTCAAACTCATTCTGATTTGCTTGACAAACCTGATGAAGACATTTTGGGTTTTATTCTTTTTCTTGAGAAAGAACACCTAATCATACTTGGAATAATCATCAACCACCACAAGGGTGTAGATTTTCCTACCAATATTGTGAACTGACATAGGATCAAACAAGTCCTTATGCAAGAGGTATAAACACCTCACAGAGTTTTTTCCCAATGCCCTTGAAGGAGGCTTTGGTCTGCTTGCCCTTTTAACATGATGAGCAAATGCTTTCCTTTGTGCATTTCACATTAGGACCATTCCTAACTAGCTCTCCACTAAAGAGCTTGCCAATAATCTTGTAATTCAAATGAGCTAGTCTCTTTTGCCATTGCACATAATAAGAAAATTTCTCATTTGCTACAAGACAAATAGGGGAGTCTGTATCTAGACAAAGGAAATTGAAGTAATAAACATTTCCACTCCTAGTGCCTGTCAAGATGACCTCTTGGTAACTTGACCTCTTAATCTAACACTCATCCTAATGGAAGACAATACCATAGCCAAGATCAGAGAGTTGTCTTATGCTTATGAGGTTGTGTTGCAACCATTCAACATAAGCCACTTTTGTGATGGTGACTATGCCATTGGTAATCTTACCATAACCTCTTCTCACCCCTCTATCTGAACCACCAAAGATAACCTTGGGTACATCTTTCACTAGAGTGTACTCCTTTAAGTTGCTCCTTGTCTGAGTCATGTGCCTGGAACAACTTGTAACATCCCGTTTCGCGCTAGACCCCTGACACGTGTTTTTTAGTCAAGGGAGTTGACTCGGGCTCGGGGTGTGCCAGACTCAACAAGTAAAATTTGTTGGTACCCTAGATGTGATTTGGCTTATGTAATCCCTTTCCAGCCTCTCTTGATCCATATAAAGATATATGATCATGTTTAGACTTTGCTTAGTCTCCCTAGGGCAGTATATAACTGACCTAGAGTTTAGGCTAGTAGTTTTAGAATGTGTTTTGGTTAAGGCTTTTTCCATTCGACTATCGTCGAACGAGGCCTCGCGATCGTCGATCATTGGTCGACGATAGCAGGGCTATTGAATCGTTGAGTCAAGACAATTATCGTCGACCGATGGTCGACGATCTCAGAGCAAGCTTACTACGCTCTGAAGGTTGGTCGACGATCTGTCATCAACAGATCGACGATCGTGTTCTTGCTTCACGATTTCTGTCTCGACAGATATTTGCTTTTGCTGGTCGACTATCTGTTTGCTGGTCGACTATCTGTTAGCCGGTCGACGATCTATTAGCTGGTCGACGATTTCTGGTCGACGATTTCTGTTTCGACAGATTCCTGCTATTAGTCGACGATCTGTTTGCAGGTCGACGATCTTCGAACCCCTGTTCGACGATTTCTGTCTGCCTTTATCTTTTTGTATTTATTCTATTCCTTGGTTTATTTCCAAGTGTTTTAGTTGGTGGTTAGATTGATTCTCTGATATTATTGTTGCTAAATTTATGGTTTAAATTCAAATAAATTGATTACAAATTCTGTCAAGCATAAATCACGGGATTCAGTATTCTTGATAAAGCATTTTGTCCTATTATACAAATTGCGTTGACTTTATCTTTCCAGCCTGTTTTCTAGCCGTTGGTACTATGTACTATTTCCAAGAATGGTACGTCTTTATGCTGAGATATTTTTCCCGCTTATTTTATTCCTTATTGGGACTGACAGAAAGTTAATAGGCCATTCTATTCCTATTGCTATATTCTATTTTTGAGATAATCTGGTGCAGGGCTCGAGAATTCAAATCAATAGAGCCGTTCCAAAGGAAAAAAACGTGAAGACATATTTAAAAGAGATTCTGCTCTCAGAAAAGAAGGAGTTACAGACACAGAGAAAGATTATTCATTCGCTCAAGTATCATCAGAGCAGCTCTTCACAATCTCACAACAAGAAGAAGAAAAGTTTTTCCTGAAGCAAAAGCCCAGAGCAATCATCGTTCATTCTCAAGTCTCCTGAGCATTTGCTTAGAGTTTTCAAGACTTCAGAAAAAGCTCCAGATCTGCTTCAAGTGCTCCAGAATCTTAAGACCTGATAAAAATCAGTCTTCAGATTTCTGAGGATTTAGTTTCAGTTTATCTGAAACTCCTTCATCCTGAAGCGAAGGCTTTCCCTGGACTCCCACTGAGCCAGGGGGAGACTTTGATTCTTTAGAGAATCCACAAATCTTCTCTAACTTGTATTTAAAACAGAGAAGATAATCTAACCCTCTCAACCCCTTTGTAAAAAGAGTTTGTTCACACCTCTTCAAAAGTGAACGTTGGTGACAGGGCACCTTATCAACAACCTGTGGTTGAGCATCCTTATCAAAAGCTCAAAGGGTCTGTTTGATCTACCTGAATCAGATCATTGGTGGCAGGGCACCTTAGCAAAAACCTGTAGTGGATTCCTACCAGGGTGGTAGAAGAGTGGATGTACCTATTTAAAGGGAACCACTATATATCCTGTGTCCATCTGGTTATCTTGCTTATTCATTTTATTCTGTGGCTGTGTTAGAACTACCTAGGGTTGCTAGTTGCTGTGATAGGCTTGTAGTTAACTGAAATTTCAGCAACCTCTTCACTTGTGCACTTCACTGTGTTAGGCTCTTAGGGTTCAAGTATCAGATTTTTTATTCCGCAAATAAACTCCAAGGGAGCTGACTAAGTGTTCATAAAATTTTGAATACTCTATTCACCCCCCCTCTAGAGTAGTTTACAACTTATCCCCTCACTTTCAATTGGTATCAGAGGGAGGTTAGCTGTTCATACAGGCTAACACCTGAGTTAAAAGATCCTGTGATAAGTTGTTTCCTGATACCATTCACAAACACTTTCACACATGGCCCAGTCTAAGGATTATTCAAGCACCAGACCTCCTGTATGCAACTTGTCCAAGTTTGGCATATGGAAGGCCAGGATAAGACTATACATGAATTCTATTGATGAAGATATTTTTTCTTCTATTTTGACAGGACCACCTGCTAGGCCTGCTGCTGCTTCCACTTCTGCTGATCTCAGTGCTGTGCCACCACCTGACTACAATGAAACTTACAAGAAGGCAAAAGCAGCTGATGCTAAAGCAATGAATATCCTAGCTCAGACAATGTCTGATGAGATATTCCAGAAGCTGGCTAAATGTACCTCAGCCAAAGCTATGTGGGATTCCCTCAACCACATAGTTGCTGGCTCAGCTGATGAGAGGAAGGACAGGAGATCCAATCTCACCTCTCAGTATGAAAACTTCAAGAAGGATGATGCTGAAGACATTGACACCATGTACACAAGACTCAGTTCAATAATAAGTGAACTGAGGTCTTTAGACAAGGAGATAACCTTGTCAGAAGTCAATGACAAGATCCTGATGTGCCTTCCCATCTCATGGGACTCAAGGATATGGCCCATCAAGGATGGAAGAAACACTGTGGAACTCTCCACAGAAGCTTTGTTGGGAAAGCTCAGGTCATATGAGCAAACCTTAAAGAGTAGAGCTGCTGTAACTGAAGTGAAGACTCCTACTCCCACAAAGAAAGAGCACTCTCTAGCTCTTAAGGCTGCTGAGACTTCTGAAGGAAGTCAATCAAATGAGGAGTTACTGGCACTCATTGCCAAGAGGTTCTTCAACATGGGAAGAAGAGACCTCAGAAAGAAGTTCTCCAAGCATGAGGACAAGCCAAGGTATGACAAGACTCCATCTAAAGAAATCATTTGTTATGTTTGCAGCAAGCCTGGACACATTGCTCCAGATTGTCCAGAGAAGAAGTACAAGGAGAAGAAACATGAGAAAGAATACAGGAAGCACCACTCCAAGTCCTCATCACACAAATACAAGAAGAAGGACAAGGGATTTGTGGCTGCTACCTGGAGTGAAACAGAAGAGGATACCTGCTCCTCTAGCTCCAGTGATTCAGAAGAAGAAGAAGAGAAGAAAGCCAAAGAGGTCTGCCTCATGGCCATTGATGCCTGCAGCTCTCTGTCAGCTGCAGAGAATTCTGAAGAAGAAGGAGACAATGAAGAAGATTCCTTTATGGAGGACCAGGTAATCGACTCATTTGATTTCTCATCTCCTGAGTTCAAACTAAAATTTAAAACTCTATGTTTAGATTTACTATTATCTGAAAAAGAAATTAAGTCACTTAGATTAAAAATAATGGAACTAGACATGGAAGGTATTGAAATAATCAGATTAGAAAAGGAATTAGAGAGCTCAAAAGAAGAAGTAACATTCCTAAAATTAGAACTAGCTAAATCTAAGAGGTTAGAAGAACAATTAAATGGCAGAAGCCTCAAATTATCTGAAATAACCTGTATAGCAAACACTAGGGTTGGTAATGATAAACTAGGCTTAGGTGCTACACCTAGTGAACCCATCCTCCTCACAAAGGAGAGATTTAGCACTCCAGTAAAATTTGTTTCTGAATCAGGAATAAAGAATACTGAGGAAATTGAAAAATGCAAGAAAATTCAGAATAAGATTAAGAAAGAGAATAGGAAGAAAAAATTTCTAGCTTTACAAAAATCGTCGAACATTAATCGACGATCGTCAAACCAATCGTCGAACGACTATCGACGATCGCTGAACACCTACACTGAGTATAATAGCTTTGGTGCAGGAGATCGACGATCTCATCCTGAGTCGTCGACCAGTGATCGACGATCGTGGAATCCAGAACATCGTTCTACCATAAATGATCGACGATATGGCTTGCGATCGTCGACCATTGATCGACGATCTGGACTTAAGCTGGAAAATAAAAATCAAACTTCCAGAACTTCAAATCCTAATCACCACCCCAGGTTGTTTAATCCTTCAACTGAATGGATTATCCCACCTAGGAGATCACACCCTTTAGGATATAAATCTAAGCCTGCAAAATCTTTTATATCTAGTTTTTCTTTTGTAAAGAATACTGGACCCAAGGTAACCTGGGTCCACAATGTATAACTGTTCTTTCTGCAGGTGAAGACCTATCCAGTCTTACATGACAAATGGTATCTGGATAGTGGATGCTCAAAGCATATGACAGGAAAGAAGAAGAACCTGTCAGGTTTCAAAGCCAAGCTGGGACCAAAAGTTGTATTTGGGGATTCCAGCTGTGGACAGACTGAAGGGTATGGCAGCTTCACCATAGGAGCTGTAACCTTCAAGAAAGTAGCTTATGTCTCAGGACTAAAGCACAACCTAATCTCTGTAAGTCAAATGTGTGATGCTGGGTACAAGGTATGGTTTACTGACACTGCTTGCAATATTTCTTTAAATAATACTGTGGTGTTAGTAGGTATTAGAATTGGAAATGTTTATGTTGTAGATTTTAATTCCTCCAAATCTGAAATATGCTTATTTAATGAAGTAACCAGTAATAATACCCTTTGGCATAAGAGACTTAGTCATGTAAACTTGAAAAACATTTCTAGGTTGGCTAAATACAATCTTGTAAGAGGATTACCTTCTTGCCCCTACAAGAAGGAAGGCCTTTGCAAAGCTTGTCAACTAGGAAAGCAAACAAGAAATAGCTTTAAATCAGTTAATAAAAGTGATTCTCCCAGGATTCTGTACTTGCTACATTTGGACTTATTTGGTCCTATTGCTGTACAGAGTCTTGGAGGGAAGTCTTACACTTTAGTAATTGTAGATGACTTCTCTAGGTTCACTTGGGTATTCTTCTTGAGAACTAAGGCTGATAACTTCAAGGTTCTTACAGATTTTCTAAAGTGTATACAGAGTGAGTATTCTACTCAGATTGCCTTTATCAGAAGTGATCATGGTACTGAGTTTGAGTCTCTTCTTATGCAAGAATTCTGTGAGAAGGAAGGTATCAAACATAGCTTCTCTGCTCCTAGAACTCCTCAACAAAATGGGGTAGTTGAAAGGAAAAACAGAACCCTAATTGAAGCTGCAAGTACATTGTTGGCTGATGCTAACATGCCTCTGTTCTTTTGGGCTGAAGCAGTTAGCACAGCTAACTATGTATTGAACAGAAGTCTGATACATAAACTTAAGGGTAAGACTCCCTATGAATTACTTAAGCAAGTGAAACCTAAAATAGATTATTTTAGAGTATTTGGCTGTGTTGCTTTTGTTCATAACAATAACAAAGAATACCATAGAAAATTTGAGGCAAAAGCATCAATGGGAGTTTTTCTAGGATACTCTCAAGTAAGCAAAGCCTATAGGGTCCTTAATAAATCCTCTCTTAAGATAGAAGAGTCTGCACATGTCTCTTTTGATGAGACAGTCATGTATTATAAGGAGAAGGACTCTTCCTCTAATAGTACAGTGCAAGTCCTAGGAGTAAGTAAGGATTTGGAAGGTTTGAGACTCACACAGGAGAATCATCCCCAACAAACTCCTCAGGCTGCTTCTTCAGATTCTGAATCTGATGTAGAACTTTTTCAAGTTAAAGCACCTGCTCCAACAGTTGATCAAATTCCACAGGAGGAATTGAATCTTGAAACTGTTGAAGATCAGATCATTGTTGAACCTACTGATCTTGTCACACTTAGAGATCACCCTGTATCTCAAGTGATTGGAGACATTTCAGCAGGAGTCCAGACAAGACATCAACTCAACAAAAATGTGATGTTTGCTTGTTTCCTTTCTCAGGTTGAGCCCCTAACCATTAAAGATGCTGAGCTTGATCCACACTGGATTATAGCAATGCAAGAGGAGCTTAACCAGTTTGAAAGATGTAAAGTTTGGACCTTGGTTCCAAGACCAAGAGGCCAACGGATCATAGGCACCAAGTGGGTGTTTAGAAACAAGCTTGATGCCCAAGGCATAGTAGTTAGAAATAAGGCTAGGCTAGTAGCTCAAGGCTATAGACAGGAGGAAGGCATAGATTATGATCAGACTTTTGCCCCTGTAGCCAGACTAGAAGCCATTAGGATTTTCCTAGCCTATGCTGCCTATAAAAGATTTAAGGTCTTCCAAATGGATGTGAAGAGTGCCTTCCTCAATGGAGATTTAAAGGAAGAAGTGTTTGTTGAACAACCACCAGGGTTTGTTTCATCAACCTTACCCACTCATGTGTTCAAACTCCAAAAGGCTCTATATGGACTTAAGCAAGCTCCTAGAGCTTGGTATGAGACCTTAGCAAATTTTCTTCTAGAACACAAGTTTGTGAGAGGTGTAGTAGATAGAACCCTATTCATTAGACATCATAAGGACTCACAACTGTTAGTTCAAATCTATGTAGATGACATTATATTTGGTTCTACTGATCCCAAACTATGCAAGAGGTTCTCTGAACTAATGCACTCTAAGTTTGAGATGAGCAGCATGGGTGAGTTATCCTATTTCCTTGGTCTCCAAGTGAAACAGAGTGTTGATGGCATTTTCATTTCTCAATCAAAATATGCCAGGGAGCTGGTTAAAAGATTTGGAATGTCTGATGCTTCATCAATGAGCACACCCATGGCCTCAAATGCAGTTATTGATTCTGATGTCAATGGCAAGTCTGTTGATCAAAAGAATTATAGAGCCATTGTTGGTTCCCTGCTGTATTTGACTGCAAGTAGGCCTGACATAATGTTTGCTACATGCCTATGTGCTAGGTTTCAGGTCAACCCAAAGGAATCTCACTTAACTCTCCTCAAGAGGATCTTGAGATACCTTAAGGGATGCCCTAACTTAGGACTGTGGTACCCAGCTGAGTCAGGATTTGAATTAATTGGATATTCAGATGCTGATTATGCTGGTTGTAGAGTTGACAGGAAAAGCACCTCAGGGACTTGTCAGTTCCTGGGAGAGAGACTTGTCTCTTGGTTTTGCAAGAAACAGGCATCTGTGTCTACTTCAACTGCTGAGGCTGAATATATTGCAGCAGCTAGTTGTTGTTCACAGATCCTGTGGATTCAAAATCAGCTAGTGGATTATGGGTACACACACTCAAACACAAAAATTCTGTGTGACAGTACCAGTGCAATATCAATTGCTCAAAATCCTGTGCACCATTCCAGAACCAAGCACATTGAGATTAGACATCATTTTCTGAGAGATAATGTGGAAAAGAACAAGATAGTAATGGAATTTATATCCACAGACCTGCAGAGAGGAGATATTTTCACTAAGCCCCTTGATGAACAAAAGCATTTGTTCTTCCTGAACAAGCTTGGCATGATTAATGGTTCAGAGTAGTGAAAATTTGGTTAGTTTTGTTTTCTGTCTAAAATCGTCGAACGACTGCTCGACGATCTTCGACCAGGTCAGAACTATCGTCAACCAACCGTCGACGACAGCTCGTTCTGTAGTAAGGCAGAAATCGTCGACCAACTGGTCAACGATCTCTCCTTAGGTATCTATCGTCGACCAATGGTCGACGACAGATTTTCTGTGCTGTGTGGAGAATCGTCGACCTTCATATTTTGATCGACGATCGTGGTAATTGCTTGTAGTCGGTCGATGTTTACCGATTAGTCAAACATTGACTATCGTCGGTCTGTGTTCGACGACCGATTTTATTCCGGGATCGACGATCGCAGATTTGTTTCTAATAGTCGATTTAGGTCTGAAGATCGTCGTCCTTCCGCTCCGTCTTTTCATATTCCTTCTCCTGGCTTAGAATTCGCTCTCGAACTCTAATCCCGCGCGATTCTCTTCTCCCCTGTTTTGCTTCTCGATTCGCCATCTTCTCTCAAATTCTATGGCGATTCCTTCTGCTGTTCTCTTCGGAATGAAGTTCGACACTGGCTTCTGTGTCGACTTCGATTCTTTCAGCCGATGCGATCAACCAATCCAAGATATTCTGAAGCTATGTGAAGAGCAAGGCCTCAAGAGATTCATGTCATCCGCACCTAAGATTAACATACCAGAAATTCGTGAATGGGTATACACCTCGTCCTCCAGCGACGAAGCGATGTCAGGAAAGATAAATGGCGAGGAGGTCACTCTGACTCCTGAAGTATTGACTGAGTTGTTTGGACTGCCAACAGGAACTGAGGAATATGAGCAAAGCACAGAGGAATATGGCCGCATGCTCACTGTGATGGGCCATGCCGAAGGGATTCCGGCTAAGCTGCTGAAGATAAACCTGTCTCCAGAATACAAGTTTCTGGCCGACCTGGTAGGCAAGGTTGTTTTGGGAAAACATTCTGCTCATGACAACATCAACAGGCAACAGTTTGCCCTGATGTCAGCCTTGGTGAATAAGGCACAGATTGCCTGGGGAAAAGTTCTGTTTGAACTAATAAGGAGAAAGAACAATCAGAAAGAGGTAAACCTTGCAAGGGTACTGGGTGTGTTTCTATATGTGAAAGCACCCCTGCTGCTTGTTTCTGCACCGTCCGCAGTCAACGCTAGCAAGAGGTTGGATCCTTCTCTATTCAAGAAATCCCAGAGGATTATCAAGAAGTCAGCCAGGGTTGATCCTAACCCTTCTTCAGACACAAGGGCTGATTCGGCCGCTCTCCCGCTTACTGGGGAAGGCTCAGCAATCCCTTCATCCTCCCTCTTCACCCCTGCATCCTCTTCTCCTGCATTACTTTCTACAACACCTACAGTGCCACCACAACATGCATCCTTCATTCCACCTGCATCTCCACACCAGTCACCAACACCACAACATCTGGCAGCTTCAGCCAGTGTTGACATGGTGACTGCTACCATCCTCACAAACCTTTCTCAACATGAATCCCACACTCATGTTGATGACCACCCATCTCCACATGACTCATTTGATCATGTGGCAGATCATCCTGCTTCCATTCCATCCACCTCCACATCATCAGCATTTCAGATATCCCCTGAAATGCTTGCACACCTTGTAAGGCTCATCACTCCCTCCATCCAAAGCATGATTGAGGCTGCCAATGCCCCTCTCATTGCCTCCATCAATTCTCTCACTGATGCCATCAAATCCATCTCATCTTCTGCTGAGCCCCCTTCTGTAAGATGCATGACTCCAGTCCCCACTGAAGTCATGCAGGGGGAGATGTTTGTTGAAGTGGTCTCAGGTGATGCCCTGACCCTTCAGGACAATTCCTCTCTTCCCCTTCAAGAAACTGTAGAAGAACCTCAAGAGAGTCCAGAGAAAGAACCAGAAGGTAAACCTTAAAAACTCTTCCTCCAAAGGATATAATCAGGACTTCAATTTGATATTTGTATCTAACAAAGACATTCACTCCCTAGTGAATCTAGCTTCTGAGGAAGAAGTTCCTGAAAAAGAAAATGAGGAAGTCCCCATGGACGTTTGTGAGAATGATGCTGCTCAACCTGATGGTATAGCTTTATTTAAGATTCTAATTAATTCAAACTCCAACTTTGAGTTAATTTCTTATTCTTTCCTTTCCATCACAGCTGCTGATGATCTCACATCGGCATTGCAAGTTGATGCTGCTAAGTCCATTGATTCTGATAAAGATTTAGAATCCTATCTTAACCTAGACTGTGAGTCCTCACTCACATCTACTCCTCTTGTTCCCTCTCTTCAAGAAAAAATGGTCCCTTATAGACCTGAGTACCTTGATGACCCCTTGGTCAAGGATACTTTTTTCTTTTCCTGTATGGCACTCCTCTTGTGCCTTGCAGAGGTGTCTATCCCTGATGTCACTGAACATCTAGAAGGAATTATAACCTCCTTCCTAGATGCAAAGTGGTATCCTGTGTAGATCTTCAGGTAATCCTATCTATTACCTGTTGTTTGTTCACCTTGGGGGGAATATTTTATTCCCACTTGGTTGTTAACCTATCTTTCTTTGCATGCAGGCACAACCATAAATGCTGCTGCTGCTGAAGAAATTGAAGATGTGCAAGATAGGGCAGACAATGCTCCCAAGATGACTGAAATGGACTCAAGCTCAGGTACTCTAAACCTAGAACAATTTATAGCCTTTGTGGCTGAGAACATTGCCTCTAAGTACATTGAAGGGATGGCTAATTATCATCTGGATTCCCTAGCCATCTCTCTAGAGAAAGCATCTGCCCCTGCAGATATCGTCATCTTTTCTCCACCTATCCTTACCTATCCTCTATCCTTTCCCTCTATTGCAGAACTGGTCCCCAAGACAGTTCCTGAGTTGTATCCAGAATCAGAACTCTGGAAGAGGTCTCCAAATGTGGATCTTGATGCCCTCCTTAGGCAAGATGCCATTGAGGAAGCTAAAGAGAAAGAAGAAAGAGAAAAGAAAGACAAAGCTGAACCTGCTGTCAAGGATCCTTCTGAACTTGATTTTGATGACTATGCTGGGAAAGACTCATCTCATTCTGATGATGATGATGATGATTCTGATGATTCTGACTTCACTAAGAAAAGGAAAAGAGTTGCTTCCGAGAAAAGAAAAGCTCCTGCTCCTCCTACTGCCAATCCTAACAAGGATGTTCCCTATTACATTCTGAAGGGAATAGATCCTAAGAGCAAGGAATTCCAGCCATGGATGAGACTGTCAAAAAATCAGACTAAAGAGAATAAGAGAAGAAAGAGATATGACACTCCTGTTCAGAAATTCCCCCAGAGGTCCTCCTCCACCTCCTGGTGCTGGAGCCTCTGGGAGTCTCTCTTCTGCCCCCTTTGCAAGGTCAGCCAGTTCTAACACTTCTCAGACATACCAAAGAAGGAGTAATCAAAGCCAGGGAGGCCAAGATATTTCAGGACAGGGAAGAAAAAGAAATGACAATGCTCTCGTGGAACAAATAAAGGAAATGACTTTTCAGCAACCTACATTCTCTCCTCCTCCTACTCCTCACAGGAAAGGTCCATCCTCTTCTTCAAGAAAACCTGCTGCTGCTGAGACAACTGACTCAAAAGGAAAAAGAGTGGTCTTTTCAGAAAAATCCCATAAAAAGTTCATTGAGCTTGCACCTCCAAAATCTCTATATGCTCAAACTGATCCTAAGAAGGCTGTGCAGATTCCTCTTGATTCAAGCAAACTTGCTACAGCTCTTCAAAGAAACATAGAGATTGCAGCTCATACAGATACTGATAGACCTGCCTCTCCATCAGATAAAACTGAAGCTGAAAGGATTGCCTCTATGGCAAGATTCAAAGAGTCTATTGCTCTAAGCATGATGGAGAGAGCCAAATCTCAAGGATTAGATCCTACAGCTTACTCAACAATGTCAGAATTCAGAGAAAAGGAACTCAGCAGAATTCAAGTCAATCCAGAAGCCTTTGACACTGAAGAGTACATGAGACTACATCCTGCTGCAGTTCTACCAAGTTATGCTGAAAAGAAAATCATAGGTGAACATGATCTAATGCTATCCAAGAGACAAGCAGCAAACCCTAACAGAGAAATTATTTTCAAACCAGCTGCAATACCCAAAAACTCATCTGATGCTAAACATGCTGATAAATCTGCTTGATACATTCCATTTCTGCTGATTTATGCTTATTATATTTTCTGTGTATTGCCTGTGTTTTATCATTCTGGTTAATCTTTAGATTTGTTGTTGTCTGCTTTAGCCTTTAAACTGGATTGGATAACATAACCCAAATAGGGGGAGATTGTTGGTACCCTAGATGTGATTTGGCTTATGTAATCCCTTTCCAGCCTCTCTTGATCCATATAAAGATATATGATCATGTTTAGACTTTGCTTAGTCTCCCTAGGGCAGTATATAACTGACCTAGAGTTTAGGCTAGTAGTTTTAGAATGTGTTTTGGTTAAGGCTTTTTCCATTCGACTATCGTCGAACGAGGCCTCGCGATCGTCGATCATTGGTCGACGATAGCAGGGCTATTGAATCGTTGAGTCAAGACAATTATCGTCGACCGATGGTCGACGATCTCAGAGCAAGCTTACTACGCTCTGAAGGTTGGTCGACGATCTGTCATCAACAGATCGACGATCGTGTTCTTGCTTCACGATTTCTGTCTCGACAGATATTTGCTTTTGCTGGTCGACTATCTGTTTGCTGGTCGACTATCTGTTAGCCGGTCGACGATCTATTAGCTGGTCGACGATTTCTGGTCGACGATTTCTGTTTCGACAGATTCCTGCTATTAGTCGACGATCTGTTTGCAGGTCGACGATCTTCGAACCCCTGTTCGACGATTTCTGTCTGCCTTTATCTTTTTGTATTTATTCTATTCCTTGGTTTATTTCCAAGTGTTTTAGTTGGTGGTTAGATTGATTCTCTGATATTATTGTTGCTAAATTTATGGTTTAAATTCAAATAAATTGATTACAAATTCTGTCAAGCATAAATCACGGGATTCAGTATTCTTGATAAAGCATTTTGTCCTATTATACAAATTGCGTTGACTTTATCTTTCCAGCCTGTTTTCTAGCCGTTGGTACTATGTACTATTTCCAAGAATGGTACGTCTTTATGCTGAGATATTTTTCCCGCTTATTTTATTCCTTATTGGGACTGACAGAAAGTTAATAGGCCATTCTATTCCTATTGCTATATTCTATTTTTGAGATAATCTGGTGCAGGGCTCGAGAATTCAAATCAATAGAGCCGTTCCAAAGGAAAAAAACGTGAAGACATATTTAAAAGAGATTCTGCTCTCAGAAAAGAAGGAGTTACAGACACAGAGAAAGATTATTCATTCGCTCAAGCATCATCAGAGCAGCTCTTCACAATCTCACAACAAGAAGAAGAAAAGTTTTTCCTGAAGCAAAAGCCCAGAGCAATCATCGTTCATTCTCAAGTCTCCTGAGCATTTGCTTAGAGTTTTCAAGACTTCAGAAAAAGCTCCAGATCTGCTTCAAGTGCTCCAGAATCTTAAGACCTGATAAAAATCAGTCTTCAGATTTCTGAGGATTTAGTTTCAGTTTATCTGAAACTCCTTCATCCTGAAGCGAAGGCTTTCCCTGGACTCCCACTGAGCCAGGGGGAGACTTTGATTCTTTAGAGAATCCACAAATCTTCTCTAACTTGTATTTAAAACAGAGAAGATAATCTAACCCTCTCAACCCCTTTGTAAAAAGAGTTTGTTCACACCTCTTCAAAAGTGAACGTTGGTGACAGGGCACCTTATCAACAACCTGTGGTTGAGCATCCTTATCAAAAGCTCAAAGGGTCTGTTTGATCTACCTGAATCAGATCATTGGTGGCAGGGCACCTTAGCAAAAACCTGTAGTGGATTCCTACCAGGGTGGTAGAAGAGTGGATGTACCTATTTAAAGGGAACCACTATATATCCTGTGTCCATCTGGTTATCTTGCTTATTCATTTTATTCTGTGGCTGTGTTAGAACTACCTAGGGTTGCTAGTTGCTGTGATAGGCTTGTAGTTAACTGAAATTTCAGTCAACCTCTTCACTTGTGCACTTCACTGTGTTAGGCTCTTAGGGTTCAAGTATCAGATTTTTTATTCCGCAAATAAACTCCAAGGGAGCTGACTAAGTGTTCATAAAATTTTGAATACTCTATTCACCCCCCCTCTAGAGTAGTTTACAACTTATCCCCTCACTTTCAAAATTCTTTGGATATCATCGCGAATATCCGACAAATTTGTCGAGTATGACTTGTGAGTTGAGACCAATACTATTCGTCAAATATCGTCATTAATACCCGACGAATTTGTTGAATATATAAAATGAACTGGACATAGAATACTTCCTGGACCCATGACATCAAGTGCGTTGAGTGCACTCGATGCCATTCGACAAATTAGGCTTAGGCGTTGAGTGGATTCAACACCACTCGACGAATGTGAACTTAAAGGATATTCTAGAAATGGGGCGTTAAGTGTGTTGAGTGCACTCAATGCACTGTTGAGTGCACTCAATGCCATTCGACGAAATGGCTGAGGCATTGAGTGGACTCGATGCCACTCAACGCTTTTACTCAGGATTATTCGGGGAGCTGTAGCGTCGAGTGCGTTCAGTGCACTCAACAGCACTCAATGACACATCGAGTAAGGAAAGTATACTCGACGAATTTGCCTTTGAAATTAATGTACGTATATATGGCTTTGGGTGGACTCGACGAATCGCGATGATTCTTCGAGTAAGGGTAAAATACTCGTCTATTTGTTGAGTAAGAGCTGCTTACTCGACGAATTTGGACTTAGAATATTTTAGACCTAGGCAGAATCCGCAGTTTTGTGCAGGTGGGCTGAACCAAACTTCGAGATTCATGCTGGATGATTCCTTGGACCGGTCATTTCATATAAGACTCAATATTGGCGGTCCAATGGGGAGATAACACGTGGCAAGTGAATAACCCTAATACCGAATATAAAAGGAAGTAAACAGAACCCTAGCCGTCGCATCCGTTCATTCTTGTTGAGCCGTCACTGTGCAAAACCGACGGGAGACGAAGAGAGTAAAATCACGGGTGCCGGAGCCCGATTCTGGGGGAAAAGCTTTGCCCTTTTCATGGAAGAACACCACCAATGAAGAGAAGAACCATGCCGCCGAGGAGGATGACTAGATCCACGATCGGAGATGTCGGAAATGCAAAAAATATGGTGAGCTTCCTACCCTCTCCCTTGGTGATAGATCCCTAGTTATTCCTAGGAGAGATATTAATTCAAAAGAGTCTTGATTTGTGAGAAGAAGGTTTCTAGGAAAAGGTCATGCCTGAACTTGTGTCCTAGGGATTAGACGTCTTCAACCTCTCCTTCCTTCTATGTGAAGATGGGGGCTAGTTTCGTGAAGAGAAATGGCCCTATGAGGGTGAACAAGGGAGGAGGATTTCTGGATGTGATTTAGGAATATCGGTTAGAGGAGGAAGATGAATCGATGCCGTTCATTCCGCCTTAAGATGCGTGCAGAAATCTCTTCTCTGCGCGCAGCGAACTTCGAGGCCGTTTTCGGATATGATACCACCAGATTTGGACTTTGACAAAACACGAACATCGTATCCCTTAGAAATACCTTTCCAACGAGTGGTTACAAATATTCATACAAGGTCCGTAGCCACATGAATGTCTGATCAAACTTGTTGGCTGAAAAGTTAAACGTGCAGGAGACTGTTTTCTAAATGCAGCAGACTTCGAAGTTGATTTCAAGTGTGCTACGATCTGATCTGGGTGGTGGACCGAATACAAAAGTTATAGTCCTTGGAAATACCTTTCCAACAAATAGTTATACGTCTTCATACGAGTCTCTTATACTCGGGAATGCCCAATCGAAGTGGCTGTACAGTCAAGTACCGTGTACTCAAAATTCTCGTGCTAGTGTAGAATTCGCCTTGGTTTCAGTAAAGAGATTGTAAGAATAAATGTTGGGGTTTAGCGAGCTTGGTCCTATACGAATGTGATAAACAAATGGTTGGAAAACATAAGTGAGCATGATCGTAATTTGTGAAATGGAATGGGTTTTGAGAAAGATGTGACGCTTGGTAATTGAACGAGTAAACCGTGTATTCATGCTAATGAAAGGGGTGAACTATCTTATGCAAACGAGATTACCGTGATGGAAGCATAATGATTGGTGGATTCTTGTCCCTTAAAATAAATCGGAAGAGGTTGATACATGGCCATGAGATGAGTTAAATAAGGAGGGTGTAAAGTGGTCCACTGCTAAGAGTCGTGTCTCCCTACGGGTAGCAGTGTGGAATTAATGTGTTGTATAAGGTGGCTTTCCACATATGTTAATAAATAACCCTTGCAATCTCGGAAGCATGGGAAATGTGGAAGGATGTAGTGCATGTGTTTGACCACACAGGATTGATAATGATGAAAAGAGGCTTTGGTCGGTTGGGCTTGGTCATCGGTGCTCAATCCTGAGGCTCCTTCCGCGCCGAGTGGAAGGTTGGGCTTGGTCCTCTGGTGATACGCTCCTATAAACTCCTTCCTTGCAATGATGGTGCAAAACTGCATGCGGTGTGAGTCGACACGCGGTGTCGTAATCCTGGGTTAAGAATAGTGTGGTAGGTCTACAGACTCGCAAGTCGTCACACCGACGGGAGTTGACAGATAGCCTTGGGCGGTTGGGCTTCATCCTCGGTGCTCATTCCCGGGGCTCATTTCATGCTAAGCGGACGGTTGGGCTTGGTCTTTTTGTGATATGATCCCATGGGCTCCTTCTGTGCCACGATGATAGGCTAGTAGGTCTTGGTCCTCGGTGCACACCTACCCGAGGCTCCTTCTGAGCCGTAGAACGCATGCGAGCTCTGCTATTGTGTTCTTAGCATTGAGGCGTATGGAGGCCTAGGCTTGGTAGTGTGGATGCCCACCTAGTAGTAGAGAAGCCCGCTCTACTCTCACCGTCTGGCCACAACGGATGACTCTTGATAGGTTAGCTACCTGCTCGAAAAATTGGAACTACAAGTCTGTGTCGACATAGCAGTTGTATGTGCATGATCATGGATGAGTCATTGCAATGCGTTCATATCATTACATACATTACATACACAAGATCCTCATCATATAAGTTTGTATGGGCACTCCTATACGATGAGTTACTTTACTTTTGAGCCGTTCTTTAACTTATATGTCTGTATGGGCATTCATATAAGTTAAGTTACTTACTATCGTAGATTTATACTTATATACTGCTGTTGATGGTAGAACTGCTAAAGTAGATTGAAATACTTAATTGTTGTAGTTCCTTGATATATACTGTTATCGATTAATCCTTTACTACCTGTTTGTACTACTGTTTATATATATATTGTACCCCTGTTCCTTTCTCCGCCCGGTGCTGAGTAGTCGTCGAGGGTGCGGATGTGATAGCCACTTAGTCTTTATGACTAACGGTTTCTACGTCTTCCTTTTTAGGAGGAAACCCTAAAGAAAGAGCAGCAGCAGGTTTTGCAGGAGGGCAACCAGGCCAGGATGACAGGGCCTGAAGTGACCGTGCCATCTCCACTATCTGTGATAGATGCGAGTCTGTGTGATATTCATATTGTAGTCTTTTTGGCATGTACTCTGATATTGTAGAAGCCTTGTGGCTTCTCTTATTTGATGTATTTGTTTTAGACTTATATACTAGTGTGCTATTTGACTTTTGTTTTATATTATTATGTTGGGTTAGCATGAATGATATGTTTAGCCGTCAGGATAGGCGTCTTATAGTACAAGTTATCCCGTGTGCTAATACTACAACAATACGGCTGTTCTGGGCATAAGACTCCCCTCGTGCCGTGTTTTCTGGGAGGGGGGGTCTTATAAATGGTATCAGAGGGAGGTTTCGATCCTGCACTAAAGAAGTCATTCAACAATGGGGACACCCTCGTTTGATTAGTCAGTTGGGGACAAGTTAACTTAACGGAAGCAGTGGTGTGCCTATATGTAATTCACACTAAGTATGTCCAATTTTGACCTTATGATTAGTCAACTTGACCTTTGGTTTGTACCTTACGTGTAGATCCCAGTTCATGTTGAACAAGTGGGAGGCACTCACGCCCTTTCCATTCCTTCTCAGTTCAAATAATCAGAGTTGGGACAAGTGCATACGACCATTTTGGATGCCTTTAGGTCTCAACAGGTCCCAGTGCAGAAACAGGCTCCTGACACAAACTAATTGAGCACTTTTCGAGCAATCTCCCCTCCTGCCTACCTCGGGACAGAGTCAGTTGTGCGTACAGAAGAATGGCTCGATACAGTATAAGAGCTATTGGCAGGAATCCGTTGTGCAGCCAACATTGCTGTGACATTAGAAGTGTTTGTCCTAGAACTGCACGCCAAGAGGTGGTGGAAGTCCCTCATGGGCTCCACCTTCCAGGTCTGAGTTTATACGGAAATCACTTGGACTGAGTTCTCGGGAGCTTGAAAGTGAGGGGATAGATCTGCTTAACACTAGAGGGGGGGGGGTGAATAGAGTGTTTTAAAAACTTTGATTCATTTTTATATCAGAATTAAAATAAGTGATAGTACAGTATCTAAAGAGAGGAAAAAACAAAAATTATCACAACACAGCAAAACAAGAAATGGAACAACCAGACGACATAAGGAAATTATAGTGGTTCCCCAAAACTGGGTACATCCACTCTTCTATAACTCTTGTAGGAATCCACTAACAGGTTTTTGATCAGGTGCCCTGCCACCACAGGTTTTTGCTCAGGTGCCCTGTCACCACAAGATTTATTTCAAGGGAGATCTCACAACCCTATAGGCTTTTGATCAGGTGCCCAAAAACCAACACAAGTCTTTTGTTTAGGAGACTTGACAACCAGGTGATAACTTTTGAAGGGAGTTAAAAACCCTTTTTATAGTGAGGAAAAGAAAGTGATGGTGTCTTCTCTTTCTCAAACCACTTGAGAAGACAAGTGGATTGCTATTGTCAAAGCTCCCCCTGAGATGTTAAATGGTTCAGGAAAGAAGGAAGCTTTGCTTAGGGTGTATACCTTCAACTAGCTTGATGTTTCTTCAGGAAGCTCTTAGACAGATGAATATTGTTTGTCTCTGAAGAATCCTGAATCCAGAAACTGAAGAAGACTAATGATCTTTTTGTTGTTGTTCTTCTTCAATTTCCTGTAAGCACACTAGCAATATTTCTACACAGAGAATGTATTCTATATATCTGTTATTCTCTGTATAGTTTTCTTCTCTGTATCACTATATCTCGTGTATCTGTTATTGAGAGGAAGAAGAAAAACTCTTTTTATATTCTGTGCAATAATTAGCATTTGAATTTTGAATAGAATCCTTGAATTACTGCTCAAAATCTCGGGGTTGAAATGGCTGGAAATTGTCTTTAATATGTTTCCTCAACTGTCCCAGTAAATAATTCAAGTAATTAACTTTGTGAAAAACCATAATTAATGCTGTCAAGAAACGGCTATATTCTTGAGAATATAAGCATTAATTATTCAGAGAATTACTGCCTTAGACTAATATAATTATAATTGAAACTGAGAGAGAAAACAATAAACTGGCTCTGATCAGAATTAGTCGAACTCAGAACAGATTTCGTCGACCTGAACTCCAAGTTCGTCGAGCTGAGAAATATCCTTCTTTGAGCTGAGCTCAGAGATAAAAGATCTGGAATGTATCTGTCAATGCTGAGCTCTAAGTTCGTCGACCTGAGATAGACTTTCATCGACTAAAGAAACTGAGTAGAGAAGGGAGTACGTCGACCTGAGCTCGAATATCGTCAAGCTTAGCTTAGAGTTGAAACTCTGAGTTCGTCGATCTGTGATCGATGATCGTCGAGCTGAGTTCGAAGAACTTCGAACTAATTCTTTGAACTCTCTAAACTGCATTTCTTCTAAATCTGAGTCTCTGGAGTCTTCTGAAGGCTGGAATATAAAAGTCTAACCTAATCAGACTGACCTAACCTTAGAACCAATAAATTGACCCTAAACTATACATAATGGGTCAACAAACCTAATTAGTGAACCTAGCCCAAATCCAAACTGGGGTTCCAACAGAGCTTTCTTGGAACATTTCATCCTGTCGACCGCTAGAGTTGAACTTGAGGAAAGTTTCCTACAACTAAAATAGGGATCGAAGTCGGTTACAGAATACCAGAGGGAGTTTCAGCATTTGTCAAGGTTTGTTGATTCCTATGAGTTAGATGACCGAGGTTACGCTAAACGGTTCTACAAATGTTTGTGGGATCCCCTGAGGCAAGCCCTTTTGTTTATAGCGGACTCAAGTTTAGCCGAGATCATCGACATAGAAAAAAAGCTGGAGGCAGATCATTTGGGGAGTAATAAGAGAACCGCTAAGGGTGTGATAGGGGTCGATCCTAGTTATATAAGGAAGCAGGACAACCATGGAAGAGGAAATAATAAAGACGGAGGTCGCTTTCGTCAGAACTTTAGAATGGAGAGTCCGGCCCCGTATCCAACACTACCTCCACCGCAACAAATGTATCTACAGCCGAGGGAGCAATACGAGCGAGTCTACTTCTAGTGGAACAGGCCAAGCCACATCTAACGCTATTGCCCACAGCTAGGTGGGAATGCTCTCCCTGCCCTTCCTACGGATGCTCCACGAGGATGTAGACACGTGTGTGGACGAGGGCGAGGACCACAAGGAAGGAACCCTAGGCCTTCCCGGGATCAGGTGTTTGTGTTGGACATGGCACAGGAATGGAATCCCCAGGAGGTGAATGCAGGTATGTCATGATCAGATTGATTTGTTATAAGCAATTCCTTTCGATTGCATATGATATGCTAGGAATCTTGCTTTGAGTCTTTGTAATTGATAGCTAGGCACCGTGATGGTTGGTAGGAAATCGTCCTACACTCTATTCGATACCGGAGCCACACACTCGTTTGTGTCAGCAGACTTCATTAAGGGCCTAGAAGGAGTGCAATACTTCACTGGTATTGCTCGAAAGTATGCCTCCCAAATGGCTCTGAGATGACTGCAACCGCCAAGTGCGAATTGGAGATACTTCTTGGAGGAAAGAAATTTGAAACCCCTACCACAGTATTGAGAATGCTGAAATTCGACCTCGTCCTAGACATGGCATGGTTGGATTGGCACCGCGCCAGAATTGATTGTGCGCAGAAACAAATTTTCTTAAGACATGGGGACTCAGAAGTCATCTTTCAAGGTATTAGATTCGCACCTCGTGTATTGCTATCCTATATCTAGGCCTTAAAAGCCAACATGAAGGGGGATGGTGTCTACATGATTTGTTTCGAGTTGAAAGAGATGATAGTAGATATGAAAGACGTGCGAGTGGTAAGAGATTTCCCTGAGTTATTTACTGAGAAGCTGCCGGGATTACCCCCGCATCGAGAAGTGGACTTCCAAATTATGTTAGTAGTGGGTGTCAAGCCCATCTCTAGGACCCCTTATCGTATGGCCCCGAAGGAACTAGCCGAGTTTAGAGTTCAGTTGCAGGAATTTGTAGAGTCTGGGTTCATTTGCCCCAGTTCATCACCTTGGGGAGCCCTTGTTCTATTCATTAAGAAGAAGGATGGATTGCTACGGTTATGTATAGATTATCGGGAACTCAACCGTTTAATGGTGCGGAAAACCTACACACTACCCAGGATAGATGAGTTATTCGACCAACTGGTAGGAGCGCAGTGGTTTTCCAAGTTGGATCTGCGCTCGAGGTATTACCAATTGAGGATACAAGAGGAGGATATCCAGAAAATGGCATTTAGCTCAAGGTATGGGCTATATGAGTTCACCGTGATGCCTTTTGGACTCACAAATGCTCCTTCATTGTTCATGAGTCTGATGAACAAAGTGTTTGAGCAATACCTAGATGTCTTCGTCATCGTCTTCATCAATGACATTTTAGTCTATTCAAAGACAGAAGAAGATCATGTGGAACACTTGACGTTGGTGCTGAAGAAGCTAAAAGAGCATACCTTTTTGCCAAGTTCAGCAAGTGTGAATTTTGGCTTCGAGAAGTTGCCTATTTAGGCCACGTGATCAGTGGTGTTGGGTTAGCTGTTGATCCAGCCAAGGTGCGTGTTGTGAAGGAATGGTCGCCTCTGAAGTCAGCAGCCGATGTGCGAAGTTTTCTTGGACATGCTGGGTACTATCACAAGTTCGTGAAAGAATTCTCAAATATATCCCTCCCTCTCACAGCTCAAACAAAGAAAGGTGTGCCATACAAGTGGACACCCTAGTGCGAAGCCGCATTCCAAAAGCTGAAGGATAGACTTACCTCCGCACCAATCCTAGCCCTTCTATCTGGGAAGGAAGGACTCCAGGCCTACACTGACGCATCATATCAAGGGATGGGGGCAGTGCTGATGCAGCATGGGCATGTGATCTCTTACGCTTCAAGACAACTAAAGAAACAAGAAGCTAATTACCCAGTTAATGATCAAGAGTTAGGGGCAGTGGTGTTCGCCTTGAAAGTTTGGAGACACTATCTATATGGTGTCCACTGTGAGATATTTTCGAATCATAAGAATTAAAAGTATATTTATACTCAAAAGGAGCTGAACTTGAGACAGCGGCGGTGGTTAGAATTTTTATGTGATTATGAATTTACTTTGAACTACCACACCAGAAAATCAAACTCCGTGGCTGATGCCTTGAGCAAAAAGGTACCAAAATCAAGCCCTGATTCTCAGTTGATGAGTATGAAATTAGCTCGGATGCTCGAAGAGATGGAGATCACCTAGTGTATAAAGATCATTCTAAAGAATACGCAGAGTACCTGAACATAATGAGCATATTCTGTGATATTCGTTCTGGATCCGGGCAAAGCAAGGGAAGAAAGCTGCTCTGGCCTTAGTGTTTAAATCAATTGGAGATGGATCTACTGACGAATATTTCCTAAAGTACGACCTCGTTCATTTCTGTGTCCGACTCTACATTCCCAAAGGTGGCAAAATTCGGGAAGAAGTTTTGAGAGAGGCACATTGCTCTTAGTATTCAGTGCATCCTGGAATTGCCAAAATGTATGCTAACTTGCGGAAGACAATGTGTTGGCCAGGAATGAGGAGAGATGTCAGGTATTTTGTTACGCACTGTGAGCGCTGGAGGATTGTTGCACTCGTTGCCCATCCCTAAGTGGAAGTTTGAGGATATCTCCATGGTCTTTGTTCACGGTTTGCCTCTCTCACGCTCAGGGAATGATTCGATTTAGGTAATCGTTGATCGCCTGATAAAGGTAGCCAGGTTTATTCCTATGAAAAAAGAGGCTTATGTTGATATTTTGGTACACCTATTTGTGGATTAGTTTGTACGGTACCATGGCGTGCCAAAGATAATTGTTTCTGACCGGGATGGTCGTTTTTCACTTCTAAAGAATGGAAGGCCGTATAGGTGTATCTGGGTTCACGCCTTGCCTTTAGCACAACCTTTCATCCTCAGACGGACAGACTGTCTGAGAGGACCATCAGAACTTTGGAAGATCAATTAAGATTGGGTGTGCTGGATAGAGGACAGCCATGGGAAAGGCTCTTACCCGTGGTAGAATTATCATATAACAACAGTCACCAGACCTGTATCGGGATGGAACCCCATGAAGCCCTTTATGGAAGAAGGTGTAGAACCACCTTTTCATGGGTGCAAGATGAAGATTCGAAGGTGTTTGTAAATGAGTATATTGACGACATAGACGTTGTTGTTAGGTTAATACGGGGCCGCATGCTTGAGGCTCAAAGTCAGCATGCTAAATATTATAATGCAAAGCACCAGATTGTAGAATTTCAAATGGGTGAAAAAGTGTTCCTGAAGATCCGGCCGATGCATGGAGTGTCACGGGTGCGTGGTACGAAGAAGCTCAGTCCAAGATACGTTGGGCCTTATGTTGTATATGAAAGTATTGGACCTTTGGCCTATCGGTTGGAGCTATCACTAGAGCTAGAGAATTTACACAACGTGTTCCATGTATCGTCACTTCGGAAGGCACTATTGTGGCCCGATCAACATGTACTCACCACAGACGGAGCAGTAGGAACTGATAGATCCGTTCGACTAGATCCTGTACGGATAGTGGACAGCGAAACAAGGAGCTTGCGGTGGAAAATTGTCCCGTTGGTAAAGGTATTGTGGTCTAATCATGGGAAGGAGGAGTATACTTGGGAGCCGGTGGATTTGATGCAAAAGCGCTACCCGGAGTTGTTTCTCCAAGGTAACTTTAAAAGCATATTTTAATTTAATTTCATGCTTTACTTCCCCATAGCCTTAGCCTGATTACAGGAACAAAATCTTTTTTTTGTTTATAGAATTTGTAACATCCCGTTTCGCGCTAGACCCCTCACATGTGTTTTTGAGTCAAGGGAGTTGACTCGGGCTCGGGGTGCGCCAGACTCAACAAGTAAAATTCGTCGGATATAATCATGAATATCCGACGAATTCGTCAAGTATGACTTGTGAGTTAAGACCAATACTATTCATCGAATATCGTCACGAATAACCGACGAATTTATAGAATATATAAGATGAACTGGACTTAGAATACTTCCTAGAACCATGGAGTCGAGTGCGTTGAGTGTACTCGATGCAATTCGACGAATTAGGCTTAGGGGTCGAGTGGAATCAACACCTCTCGACGAATGTGGACTTAAAGGATTTTCTAGAAACGAGGTGTTGAGTGCATTTAGTGCACTCAATGCGGCGTTTAATAAACTCAATGCCATTTGATGAACTGGCTGAGGCTTTGAGTGGACATGACTCCACTCAACACTTTTACTCAGGATTATTCAGGGAGTTTTGGTGTCGAGTGCGTTGAGTGCACTTGACGCCACTCGACGACTCATCAAGTAAGGAAGGTATACTCGACGAATTTGTCTTTAAAATTGCTGTATGTACATATGTCTTTGGGTGGACTCGACGAATCGTGATGATTTGTCGAGTAAGGGTAAAATACTCGTCTATTCGTCGAGTAAGAGCTTCTTACTCGACGAATTTGGACTAAGAAGATTTTCAGCCCAAGCATAATCCATAGTTTTGTACAGGCAGGCTGAACCAGACTTTATGATTCGTGCTGGATGATTCCTTGACTAGTCATTTCAAATAAGACTCAATATTGGCGATCCAATGGGGAGATGACACGTGACAAGTGAAATAACCCTAATATGCAATATAAAAGGAAGTAAACCGAACCCTAGCAGTCGTATCCGTTCATTCTTGCCAAGCCATCACTGTGCAAAACTGATGGGAGACGAAGAGAGGAATATCGCAGGTTGTCGGAGCCAGATTCTTGGGGAAAAGCATCGCCCTTTTCGTGGAACAACATGGCCAATGAAGTGAAGAATCATGCTGCCGAGGAGGATGACTAGATCCACGGTCGGAGATGTCGGAATCATCGTAAATGAGGTGAGCTTCCGACCCTCTCCCTTAGTACTAGATCCCTAGTTATTCCTAGGAGAGATATCGACTCAAAAGAGTCTATATTGGTGAGAAGAAGGTTCCTAGGAAAAGGCCATGCTAGGACTTGTGTCCTAGGGATTAGACGTCTTCAACCTCTCCTTCCTTCTATATGAAGATGGGGGTTGGTTTCATGAAGAGAATTGGCCCTATGAGGTTGAATAAGGGAGGAGGATTTCTAGATGTGATTTGGTAATATCGGTTAGAGGAGGAAGACAAACCGATGCCCTTCTTTCCTCCTTAAGATGCGTGCAGAAATCTATTTTCTGCACGCAATGAACTTTGAAGATGTTTTCAGATATGATACAGCCAGATCTTGGCTTTAGACTAAACACAAAAGTCGTAGTTGTTGGGTATTGTATCCACAATGTACCTGATTTGAAGAAGCCTCTGAACAAGCTAAGTTCAATTGACTATGTATTTGACGATCTTTTATCAAGTTATGCTTGCAGCTATTCCATGCTAAGTACACACCAATGTCAGGGTGCAGTGGGTCAATATACACGGGTCTGCGCAACGTAATCCCTCGTTGAGTAGATCAGTGTGTTGACTCACGTGTGCTCTCCTTATTGGAGTGTACTTATTTTCAATTACAGGGTCGAGGTAGATCAAGAGCAGAAGAAGGAGCAAAGATGGGTCAAAGACCAAGTTTATAGGAAGGAAGAGAAAAATCGTCTAAGTCAAAATCGACGGGAATCACTAAGTGATTCTTGCCGATTCGATGGGAATCATTAGTGAATCTCGCCAAATCGTCGAGAATCAGTCAGTGATTCCCGCCGACTTCATCCGGCTGACTGTCCTCCTACAAGAATTCTGCTACGGCAGAATCGACGGGAATCACCAAGTGATTCTCACCGATTCGACGAGAATCACCTTGCATTCCCGCCGATTCCCTCCGGATGACTAGATTTCCAACTGGAATTCTGCCAAGGCAAATTCGATGGGAATCGTGAGTGATTCCCACCGACTTTGACGGGAATCACTAGCGATTCTCGCCGATTTTTCCTTAGGCAAAATTCTCGTTCGCTGGACCGAACCAAGTTCGCTGTGTGCCATTTTAGCCGGGACTAGGGCTTCTCCTTGTGGGCCCCACAACGGTCATTTAAGGTTGGCTTCCAGTATATATACTCGCGTATTTGAACATACCGAGGGATCGAACAATGGAAAATAAAACCGAGGTCGAGCGTGCCCTAGCCGACCGCGGAACTTCACCGATTGTCGTCGCCGCTCGCAAGCTAGTCGCCGCCGCTGATCTCAGAGATTCTTTGATCTTCCGACGACAGTATCGAGGCAAGCCTAGCGTCTCACGCTTCTCTCTCGAGATCTTTTGTCTCTCGATTTGTTGAACGAGGATAGTTCTTCATTCCGAATCGATTGAGACGACTGATCCGATTGAGATCGTTGGTAGACCTTGCTTGCTTTGTCAAGAAGTTTGGATCTATAAAGCATCGCCGCCGCATTCACTTGCCGCCGCCGATCTTATCAAGATCCTCTACAAGAGAGAACACCGGTCGTGGATTCTTCGTCTCTTTAAAGAAAGCTTCAACGAACAAAGAAGGACATCGGGATCTCCAAAAGTTTGTCTGTATTTTCTTTACATTCAAGTTTAGTTTATTGTAAAGGAATTTTGATTCCTAGTTATAAGGGTTGGGTGCAACCCGTGGTGGAGGAGTAGTGACTCCTTTGGTTGAAAGGGTTCCTTCCATAGTGTGAGGATTGGATTTCAATCCGGTTGGAGAAGTGACCGAGTCGTCCCTTGGTGGGAGATAGGTCGAAGGGGGAGAGTGGACGTACCCAAATCGGGGAACCACTATAATTGCTTGTGTGCTTTTCTGTGCTTTATTTGTTTATTTGTGCAGGTAATTTAAATTCTGCAAAAGACTGCACGACACCTATTCCCCCCCATAGGTGGACTTAGTCGATACTAGATATTTTAGTGGTATCAGAGGGAGGTTGCTCAACAATAAGGTTAACACCTTGAGTAAGATCTAAGCATCTAGTGTCAAGAAGAAAACAAGACTCAAGCATGGAGCTATACTCTGATGTTTCTCCCCTGAGACTATCTGCCTGCACAAAAGAATATTATCCCATCTGGAAAATGAGGGTTCAGTTTCATCTCGAGGCCATTGACCCTCGTGCGTTATTCATTATGGAAGAGAGTCCCTTCATTCCCATGAAGGCTTCCGGTTCTGGAGAAGATCTCCAAATCCCGAAGAGTACCGCAGAGATGTTTGAAACTGAGCTCTCACTATTCAACTTGGACATGCTGGCACGACAGATCATCTCTGATATTTGGTCAGGGTCTTCTCTTACAAGATTGGATAAGTGCAAGACTGCAAAGTCCATGTGGGAAACAATCTCTGACCTCATGGAAGAAAAAAAGACTGCCGGTACAGAATGCCAGCAAGAGGATGAGGCATATATGGGGGTCATCGTCCTTGATGATGAAACTCAAGAACAACTTCTCAATATCAGGGCTCCAATATCTCTATCTGAGACTGAAGAAGAGATTGAGGAATGTAGTTGTGATGAAGCTGAAACCTCAGTCTCAGCTTACCACAACTCTAACCCTGATCAGCATAATCAGGATCAGGTATCTTCCTCTTCCTGCTCCCTTCCTCTTGTATCTCCTGAAGACAGTAGAAGTTCAAAGGTTTTTCCCTCTTTTGATGCTAGGGAAATAGATATTTTCAATCAAAAGATTGAAACTCTTGATTCCCTTCTTAGTGCCCTTTAGAAGAGCATCTTGCTTGTGGAGAAACAAGCTATGGAAATTGCTCAGTTGAGGACCATGATGGATCTCCAATTGGAATCCATCAAGGTGAAGGACTCAAAGATCTCATATCTAGAGTTTTCTCTAGAGATCGAGAAGAGGATAGTATCTAACTTTTCCAAGATAGATGCTATTAAGAGAAAGGGAGAAGCCGGGTGGATCTCGTGAATCATAAATTCGTGGAGAAATGGGGAAACTGTGTTCAGAGCCCCCACACCGGGAAGGAAGGGCACACATTATGCTTTCAGGTCTGACCATAAGAACAACTATGGTCACTGCAAGAGTAATCAGCCCTCATGTGGAAATACCCACAGTGCAAGAGCTGTTATAGCTACCCTTGAGAGAATACACAAGGCTCATCATGAACCTTTTGTATTCACGGCCTCAGTCCCAAGTTATCATGAAAGTGCAGGAACCAGCTCTCACAGTAACTCTCACCACACTAGGACACAGGGAAAGGGGGTTGGGAAACATGTAGCAAGTACCCATGGGGCCCCAAGATGTGTGCTGGCTGAAAAGAAGGCACCACCTTCCTAGGCCTAATGACACTCACCATATGTTCTCCATCCATCCTCCCTCGTGTCTCGGTGGAAAGGGCAAATATGTGAGCAGAACCTGCTCTGCCCCTGTCAGACCTATGATCGTGACAAACTCAGTCAGTAGACTTGGTCAGAAAAGGAGATACAATATTCATGAGTGCTGGTGCTGTGGAAAAGTGGGTCACTTTGCCATAGATTGTTGGCACAATCCTTCTGTGCCAAGGGAAAGGGTATGTCCACATCCCTTGGCTAGAGATAGCCTTCCTGACAGAAATCCTGTAGGAAGGCATCCTGTATTTTATGCTGACAAGAACCTAGGACCCAATACATATTGGGTTCTTAAGGTAAGGTAATTCATTTTTGCAGGATAGTCTAGGTACCCGTGAACATGATGAGACCTAGATAAGAGATGTTCCAGGAATGCTATGGAATAAATATATGGGATAAGAGATAATGCTAACTACAATGAAGTAGGGATGATAGGAAAAGCACTTCCGGGACGTGCCAATTCCTCGAAAGAAGGCTTATATCGTGGAACAGTAAAAAGCCGAACTGTGTCGCAACCTCTACGGTTGAATCTGAGTACACTTCAGCAGGCAGCTGTTGCGCACAACTTCTATGGATCAGAAATCAACTCGAAGATTATGACTTACAGTTCAAAGAAGTTCCTATGTATTGCGACTCCTCGAGCGCAATAGCAATTGCGAACAATCCAGTGTCGCACAGCAGAACAAAGCATATTGAAGTGCGCTACCACTTCATTCAGGAGCGTATGAAAAACAAAGATATCTCTCTCTGCTATGTCCTCACGGATAAGCAGATTGCAGATATCTTCACAAAGCCCCTAGATGAGGCCAAGTTCAGTCTCTTCAAAACTGAACTCGACATGCTGAACTATGAAGATTGAAGAATGAAGGGCTCAAGGATCTTGGATCAAGGGGGAGCATATGCTAGGAATTCAAGATCGGATGTAAGAACTGAGGGGGAGCCTTTTGCTCCAAGTGAAGTCCCAGATTTGCAGAAGCCGAAAAGGGGGAGACTACCCTCTCGGCTAAGGCTAAGGTGGCTGCCAATGGTTAAGTATGCTGCCAATGGTTAAGTATGCTCTCAGGAAAATGGTAATGAATTTCACTCTCAACTGAATTTTTTTATTATTATTTTCATTCCCATCGGTTCTATTCACCTTAGCTTATAGGGTTTTGGATTCTTCAAATAGGGGGAGATTGTTGGGTATTGTATCCATAATGTACTAGATTTGAAGAAGCCCCTGAACAAGCTAAGTTGAATTGACTATGTATTTGACGATCTTCTATCAAGTTGTGCTTGCAGCTATTCCATGCTAAGTACACACCAATGTCATGGTGCAGTGGGTCAATATACACGGGTCTGCGCAACGTAATCCCTCGTTAAGTAGATCAGTGTATTGACTCACATGTGCTCTCTCTATTAGAGTGTACTTATATTCATGTACAGGGTCGAGGCAGATCAAGAGCAGAAGAAGGAGCAAAGATGGGTCAAAGACCAAGTTCATAGGAAGGAAGAGAAAAATCGTCTAAGTCAAAATCGACGGGAATCACTAAGTGATTCTCGCCGATTCGACGGGAATCATAAGTGAATCTCGCCGAATCGTTGAGAATCTGTCAGTGATTCCCGCCGACTTCATCCGACTGACTTTCCTCCTAAAAGAATTATGCTAAGGCAGAATCGACGGGAATCACCAAGTGATTCTCTCCGATTCGACGAGAATCACCTTGCATTCCCGCCGATTCCTTCCGGATGACCAGATTTCCAACTGGAATTCTGCCAAGGAAAATTCGATGGGAATCGTGAGTGATTCCCGCCGACTTCGACGGGAATCACTAGCGATTCTCGCCGATTTTGGCTTAGTCAAAATTCCCGTTCGCTGGACCGAACACAGTTCGCTGTGCGCCGTTTTGGCCGGGACTAGGGCTTCTCCTTGTGGTCCCCACAACGGTCATTTAGGGTTGGCTTCCAGTATATATACTCGCATATTTGAACATACCGAGGGATCGAACAGCAGAAAATAAAACCGAGGCCGAGCATTCCTTAGCTGATCGCGGAACTTCACCGATCGTCGTCGCCGCTCGCAAGCTAGTCGCCGCCGTTGATCTCAGAGATTCTTTGATCTTCCGACGACAGTACCGAGGCAAGCCTATCATCTCATGCTTATCTCTCGAGATCACTTGTCTCTCGATTTGTTGAACGAGGATAGTTCTTCATTCCGAATCGATTGAGATGACTGATCCGATTGAGATCATTTGTAGACCTTTCCTGCTTCGTCAAGAAGTTTGGATCTACAAAGCATCGCCGCCGCATTCACTTGCCGCCGCCAATCTTGTCAAGATCCTCTCTAAGAGAGAACACCGGTCGTGGATTCTTTGTCTCTTTCAAGAAAGCTTCAACGAACGAAGAAGGACTTCGGGATCTCCAAAAGTTTGTTTGTATTTTCTTTACATTCAAGTTTAGTTTATTTTAAAGGAATTTTGATTCCTAGTTGTATGGGTTGGGTGTAACCCGTGGTGGAGGAGTAGCGACTCCTTTGGTTGGAAGGGTTCCTTCCGTAGTGTGAGGATTGGATTTCAATCCGGTTGGAGAAGAGACCGAGTCGTCCCTTGGTGGGAGATATGTCGAAGGGGGAGAGTGGACGTACCCAAATCGGAGAACCACTATAATTGCTTGTGTGCTTTTCTATGCTGTGTTTGTTTATTTGTGCAGGTAATTTAAATTTCGCAAAAGACTACAGGACACTTATTCCCCCCCCCCCATAGGTGGACTTAGTCGACACTAGATAATTTCAGTAGCCCTTGGAAATACCTTTCCAACGAGTGGATACACGTCTTCATACAATGTACGTAGCCACGGGAAAGTCTGATCGAAGTTGCTGGCTTAGAAGTTAAACGTGCAGGAAACTGTTTTCTGAATGCATCAGACTTTGAAGTCGATTTCAAGTGTGTTACGTTCTTATATTGGTGGTGGACCGAATACAAAAGTTGTAGTCCTTGGAAATAACTCTCCAACAAATGGTTATACATCTTCATACGAATCTCGTGGACTCAGGAATGCCCAATCGAAGTGGTTGTATAGTCATGTCCCGTGTACTCACTATTCTCGGGCTAGTGTAAAATTGGGCTTGGTTTCAGTAAAGAGATTGTAAGAATAAATGTTGGGGATTATCGAGCTTGGTCCTATACATATGTGATAAACAAATGGCTGGAAAAAAATAATTGGGCATTGTTGGGTACATTGGAAAATGTGTACCTGATTTGAAGAAGCCCAACTTAGCTCAATGATATACATCAAGGTGTATTTGATGTTGTTTTGAGTTGACATGTGCAGGTGAAGAATTATTAAAGAATGCAGAAAAATATTCTAAGTCCACATGTCGACACCTGAAGAAATTGTGTCGACACTTCAAAATATTTGTGTCGACACTTCAGAAAATCAGTGTCGACACAGAGAAAGATGGTCGACCACATTTATGTCGACACTGGGAAGCAGTGTCGACACATAAAGGAAATTGTCGACCTCAGCACTGGGAAGCAGTGTCGACACAGAAGAAGATAGCCGACCAGAGAAAGATTGACGACTAGTGGAAGATAGTCGACTAATGAAAGATAGTCGACCAGAGAAAGATTGTCAACTAGTGGAAGATAGTCGACTAGTGAAAGATAGTCGACCAGAGAAAGATTGTCGACACTGGGTGGATGTGTCGACACCTTGAGATTGAGTCGACACATATTGGCAGAAGTCGACTATGCTTGTGTCGACACCAGAAGACTGAGTCGACACATTTTGGCAGAATTGAAGATTGATGTGTCGACACCTGAAGGCTGAGTCGACACATACTGAGTTCTGAATCTACAACAATTGTGTCGACACACAGGACTTGTGTCGACACACTGCAGAGTCTAGACCAAGTTATTTTCTGAAGAAGCCGTGTCGACTTAAAGGCAACTTAGTCGACATCATCAAAGACTGTGTCGACACCAAAGTCACTTGTGTCGACACAGATAGACAGATTGGTCTCGACACTTTCTAACAGACTGTCTCGACATTTTGCTATCCAAGGCTAAGGTACAGGAACTGTTTGAAGACTTGACAGCTGTGGGTTGCCACCATTTAACTGAAGCTGTCAGACCTGTCAGAAAACAGTTAGAAACCGGATCAGCCGGTTACCATGAAGAAAGTCTATAAATAGACACATTCAGAAGGAAATTAACAACTAAGAAAGATAACTGAAGAAGATCTAAGAAGAAGAAACAGAAGGATTACGATCCTGTTGTAGTTTCAATTCAAGAAAGTGCTAAGCTCTAAAGAAGATCTTCATCAGTAGATCTAAGAAGAAGAAGAAGAAGTCTGAAGTATCAGAAAAGGTGTTGGATAGAGAGGGATCCAGTCATCTTGAAGAAAAAGAAGGAAGCCATCAGTGGTTTCTCAAGAAGCTGTTTGGAAATCAACTCAGCTAAGTTCAGATTCAAGAAGCTTTGAAGAAAGCTCAGATTCAGTTGATTTCATCAGCTGATCAAGAAGTGTCTTGTCCTCTTCTCTCTCAACAAAGGCAAGACATTAAAATATCTTTTCTAAATTTCTGTAGGATCTGTTTACACAGATCTGAGTTGTAAGCCTGTGTTATAAAGGCTGAGTGTAGGAGAGGTGATCTCTGAGTGGTAGGGCTATTTGCCTGAGTGTAGGAGAAGGTTATTCTCTGAGTGGTAGGCCTTGAGGCAAGGCTGAGGTAGGGCTGTTGAGCCTGAGTTGTAGGAACCTATCCAGGTTCTGAGCTGTAGGATCTGAGGATCTAAGAATAGTGGAAGTTTGGCCGAATCTAGCATATTGCTAGATAGGTGAAGGGGGAAAGTGGATGTACCCAGACCTTGGGGAACCACTATAAAACATTGTGCAATCTATGATGCTTAGTTATCTGTGAATGCTGTGCTAGATGTTTTAATTTGTAATTGAATTCTGCCTAGAAGTATAAACAAGAAATTAGAACCTATTCACCCCCCCCCCTCTAGGTGTTTAGGTTGTCTTGAAAGTAAAACTATCAAGTGGTATCAGAGGGAGGTTCCTCAAAAAGGACTTAACAGTCTGAGGTAGATCTGAAAGGCAGAATCAAGATTCAAAAAGATGGGTTCTGGTGAGAATCATAAGGAGCTAGGGTCTATGAAATTACCCATATGCAAGAAAGAAATTTTTGGAATTTGGAAAGAAAGAGTCAGACTGTTTATGGAGGCATCTGACCCAAGGATTTACATCACAGTACAGGAAGGCCCCTTCATTCCAATGAAGGTATCAGTTCTTGATGCAAATATCCAAACTCCAAAGAGTTATTCAGAAATGACCAAGGATGAAATCATCTTGGCAACCATGGACAAAAGAGCTCAGAACATTATTGTTAGTGCCATAGATGATTCAACATTTCAGAATCTGATTCACTGCAAGACCTCCAAAGAGATGTGGGACACATTGATTGTCTACATGGAGGGATCTGAAGAAGTAAGGCAGGACAGGAAATCTATGCTCAATCAGGAGTATGAAAGTTTTAGACAAGGAAAATCTGATAGCATAACTGAGTGCTACAAGAAATTCTATAGAATTGTGAATGAGCTTATGTCCTATGGAAGAGTCTTCAGTACTTATGAACTGAATGACAAATTCTTGAGATCCTTAACAAAGGATTGGGACACCATGATCTGTGCCATAAGAGAAGTGGCTAAATTGGCAGAGATATCTCCTCCCACCTTGTTTGGAAAGTTGCTATACTATGAAATGCAACTTATGGTGAGGAAGGAGGAGGAAAAGAATTCAAGAGGAGAGCATAGAGAAAAGACTGTGGCATTCAATGCAGAAGCCACTAGAAAGAATAGGAGGAAATCACCATCTCCTCCTAAGGAAGTTGCAGAAGATAGTTCTGAAAGTTCAGATAAGGGTTCAGAAAGCTGTGATTCAGATGCAGACTTTGCTGCATTCACAAGGCAATTCCAGAGGTTCTTGAAAAAGAAGCAATGGAAGTCTAGGCCTTCCACATCACAGCAAGTTGATGACTATTATCAGAAGAAAAGGTCATCAAGGAAAGAGAAGAGCAGATCAAAGCCCAGCAAAGCCTCTACTTCAAAGATTGTCTGCTATTGTTGCAATAGGCCTGGACATGTAGTGGCTGACTGTCCTGATAAGAGAAAGGAGTCTTCAGACAAGAAGAAGACTCATCAGAAAGGCAAGAAGGAGAAATCCTTTGTTGCAAAGAAAGATAAGAGTCTAACAGACCAGTCAACTTCAGAGTCAGAATCTGAAGCTGAAGCATATATTGGACTATATGCTGCATCTGAAGAAGAGGAGTTTCTGCAGTTGCTAGACTCCATCAATGAACAAAAGAATCATCAGTGTATGGGGCTGATGGCAGGATCAGAAGAGGACATATGCCAGAATCAGTCTGGTCCTAATAAGGTACAATGTCCTTCTATTACATCTGATTGTTGTACCAGTGAAGAATCAGCTACATCTGCATCAAGTGATGTAGATGCATCTGAATCTGAAGGAGATGTCTATCAATTGATAGACAAGTATGGGGACTTGTTGCAGGCCCTTAAGAAAAGCAAGAACTTGGTTAAATCTCAGGCTCAGGAAATTGCTGAACTAAGGGTTGCTACAACTGAGTTAGAGAAAGTTATTGATCAAAAATTAAATGAAATTGCCAAGCTGAAGAATATAACTATTATTCAGATGGGCACAATTAATTATACTAATGATCAAGTGAAGAGTCTGGAGGCCAGACTTAGAATTGAAAGGGATTTAGTGGCTAGTTACTCTAAGCCAAAATCTGTCTTACCCTTGATAGATGAATTTGTCACTCAAAAGGGTAAGGCTGGATTAGGATTCAAAGGTAACTTCAGGGCTGGCAGATTCAAGAGGAAAGGCAAAGCTCCTGTTCAGCCACTAAACCTTTCAGTCCCCATAAAGTTTAGTAAGGTGAAAGTGTCTTCTAACAAATATGATGATGAAGATATTCAAGGTCATATTAAGACTAATGTTCTGAAGAACAAGGGTGTAAATGCAAGCAGGCCTACCTATAGTCATAAACCCAATGGTTTTAAGAAATCAGTAGGTGAAGTTGCTGCAGCACCAGCAATGAACAGAAATTCTTCTGACAAGGATGTATCTAGATCTAGATACAATAAGTTTGAATGTTGGTGCTGTGGCAAGAGAGGCCATTTTGCACTAGACTGCTGGTATAACCCAAGTGTTATAAAGAACAATAGTCTACCTGTTAGAAGAGGTTATGGTAGCTTTATTAATGCTAACCTGAACCAAGGACCCAAGACTTACTTGGGTTCTAAGTGTAAGTAATTCTGTGTTGCAGGTGAATCCAAGTAACCATGCCCCTATATGGTACTTGGATAGTGGTTATTCCAGGCACATGACTGGAACAAAGGGGCTGCTGAAGGAGTATTCATCTGTCAAAGATGGACCTAAAGTGATCTTTGGTGGATCTGAAAAAGGAGTCATCAAAGGGTTTGGTAACATTTCTTCTAACCTAATTACTATCACTCAAGTGGCTTATGTAAAAGGTTTGAAACATAATCTAATAAGCATAAGCCAGCTAAGTGATTTAGGATATGACATTTCATTTGTTAAAGATGGATGTCATATCAAGAGGTCAAGTGATCAAAAGATCATACTGACAGGGTATAGGAAGAGAAATGTATATTGTCTTAAATTTGAATGTGAGAATAAGGCTTCTCCCATCTGTCTTGTAGCTGATGACAATGCTTCTCATTGTGTTAAGTGGCACAAGAGATTGGCTCATCTAAACTACAAGACAATTGGCCAACTCTTTAGCAAAGAGTTAGTGAGGAATGGACCTCAAGTTAAGTGTATAAACGAAGGGATATGCTCAGCTTGTCAAAAGGGCAAGCAGACAAAATCCTACTTTCAAAGCCTTGAAATCAAGGAATCTGTGAGGTGCTTATACCTCTTGCATATGGATCTTTTTGGTCCTATGCCAGTTCACAGTCTAGGTAGGAAAGTCTACACTTTTGTGGTTGTAGATGACTATTCAAGATTTACATGGGTGTTCTTTCTGAGACAAAAATCTGAAACCCCAAGTGTATTACTTAATTTTGTAAAGCAAATTCAGAATGAACTAAATAGTACAGTGGTCAAAATCAGAAGTGACCATGGTACTGAGTTTCAATCTGAAAGCATAACAAAATTGTGTAAAGACTTTGGGATTTTCCAAGAGTTCTCCTCACCTAGAACACCTCAGCAAAATGGAATTGCTGAAAGAAAGAATAGAACATTAATTGAAGCTGGTAGAACTCTATTGAGTGACACCTCTCTCCCAGAATATTTTTGGGCTGAGGCAGTTAACACTGCTTGTCATGTAATCAATAGGGCTACTATCACCAAAAGCCACAAAATGACTCCCTATGAGATTGTGAAAGGCAGAAAACCAAATCTATCTTACTTTAGGATCTTTGGTTGCAAGTGTTATATACTTAACAATGGCAAGTCATATTTGACTAAGTTTGCTGCCAAATCCCAGGATGGGATATTTGTTGGGTACAGCACAAATAGTAAGGCCTATAGAGTCTTCAACTTGACTACTCAAGTTGTTGAAGAATCTGTGCATGTTGTGTTTGATGAAACAAGATTAATCAACTGTGAGTTGTCTTGTAGATCAAATGACTCAACAGGTATAAGCAAAAGTATGGACAAGCTCTCCATTACTGAAGTATCAAAGGAAGATGGGGCATTGGAAAATGAAGACTTCTGTCCAGGGGGAGAACAAGACACTATAGAAGCTGAAGAAAACCAAGAGATTCAGCTAAATGAAGGAGCTGGAGATGTTCAACCAGAAGGGAATCTTCCTCCAGCTACAAGACATTTAAGAGATCATCCAGCTGATCAGATAATAGGTGATCCAAGACAGGGGGTGCAAACTAGAAGCAGAAATCAAAACACAGTTCTACATTCAAGTTTTCTGTCACAAATGGAGCCTAAGAAGTTTGAAGAAGCTATCCAAGACCAGCACTGGATTGATGCTATGCAAGAGGAGCTGAATCAATTCAGAAGGTGCAATGTCTGGGAGCTTGTTCCTAAACCAAGAGGCCACAACATAATTGGCACAAAATGGATCTATAGGAACAAGCTAGATGAAAGTGGAATAATAGTAAAGAATAAAGCAAGATTGGTTGCAAAAGGATACTGACAGGAAGAAGGGATTGACTTTGATCAAACCTTTGCTCCAATAGCAAGGCTGGAGGCAATCCGAATATTCCTTGCCTATGCAGCCTATCAAGACTTCAAAGTATACCAGATGGATGTGAAGTCAGCATTTCTGAATGGTGATCTTAAAGAAGAAGTATATGTAGAGCAGCCATCAGGTTTTGTAGATCCTCTTAAACCTGATTTTGTTTATAAGCTTAGGAAAGCTCTGTATGGGTTAAAGCAAGCCCCAAGGGCTTGGTATGAAACCCTGTCTACTTTCCTTATTGAGAATAAATTCTCAAGAGGAAAAATTGACAAAACTCTATTCCTTAGGGAATCCAAAGGCAAGATCATCTTAGTACAGATCTATGTTGATGACATAATCTTTGGATCTACTGAAAACAACCTTTGTAAAAAGTTTGCCAAACTTATGCAAGGGAAGTTTGAGATGAGTAGTATGGGGGAACTGAAATTCTTCTTGGGACTCCAAGTAAGACAGACTGATGATGGCTTGTCCATATCCCAGTCTAAGTTCACCAAAGAATTGATTAAGAAATATGGTATGGAGTCATCCTCCACCATGAGAACTCCTATGGGAACAAGTATGCCTATATGCAAAGATGATGCAGGTAAACCTGTTGATGAGACTTTGTATAGAGGGATAGTTGGCTCACTACTATATCTCACTGCTAGTAGACCAGATATTATGTATGCTACATGTGTCTGTGCTAGGTACCAAGCCTGCCCTTAAGAATCTCATTATACTGCAGTCAAAAGGATTCTGAGATATCTTAAGGGCACACCTAATCTAGGTCTTTGGTACCCTAGGAATAGAGATTTTCAACTAACAGGCTATTCAGATGCAGATTTTGCAGGATGTAGAGAGGATAGGAAGAGTACTACAGGTACTTGTCAATTCCTGGGAGGAAGACTAATATCATGGAGTAGTAAGAAACAAACCAGTGTGGCAATTTCCACAGCTGAGTCTGAGTATATTGCTGCTGGAAGCTGCTGTGCACAGCTATTATGGATGCAGCATCAGCTTAAGGATTATGGTATTCAAGTAAGTAGAACACCTCTTTTATGTGATTCTAAGAGTGCAATTTCTATTGCTAATAATCCTGTTTCTCATAGTAGAACTAAGCATATAGAAATAAAATACCATTTTCTTAGAGAACATGTAGAAAAAGAAGACATTTCATTGGAATTTGTGAAAACAGATTATCAAATAGCAGATGTGTTTACTAAGCCCCTGGATGAGACCAAATTCAATAAATTCAAAATTGAATTAGGTATGTTAACCATTGATTAGTGAAATCACAAAATCATCAACAATGAAGTTGAAGTGGTAACAAGACATTCAAGTGATATAAAGACACATTGAAGTAGTATCAAGTACTTTGTAGTACTTATAAGTTGTGTTGAACAAACAGAAATTGGCTAAGTAAGATGGTGTCGACACATTCAGTAATATTGTGTCGACTCAGGGTAGTAATGTCGACAAGTCAGAGATATTGTGTCGACACAGAAAATATGTGTCGACACTTAAGATTCTTATTGTCGACTTATCCAGGAATGTAGTGTCGACTTCACCAGGATAGTGGTGTCGACACTTACAGATTTTGTGTCGACACTTATACTAAGAGTCGACACAGAATTTCTGATGCTCTACTATATATCTCTGGTGTCGACATAACAGTAAATTGGTGTTGACACATAATAGACGGACTTGATGTCGAGATAATAGAAGCTTGTGTCGACACATTCCATCTGTGTCGACACTTATAGTCTGTTTTTGGCGACTTTTGATCTTCTTTAAACAGAAGGTATAAATAGGTCAAAAACTCATTCTGTCGACACGCTTACAAGGTTTTCGAAACCCTATGGTCGACATTCTCTCTCTCTCTCTTTCTCTCATCTTTCAAGCTTTCTCGACTGATCAATGGCGCCAAAGATTGAAGATAATGTGAATGAAGGATATGAGCTAGTGCGCCAGGCCTTTGCTGCTGCCCCTCCAGATGTTCTCAGGGTTATCTCTCTCCTCTCCGACTCAGGATTAGAATTTCTAGTCTCCGAACCATCTAAGATATGGAAGAAGGAGGTGCATGAGTTCTTTACTTCTGCATCTGTAGACTCTGTGAGTCATGAGATAAAATCCACAGTTCATGGGTCACCAGTGGAGATTACACCAAGTAAGTTAAGAACAATTCTACAATTACCTTTAATTGAGAATGAATAGGATGTCCCTGCTTCTAAATCAAGGGAGGCTCTTCAATGGTGTGGATTGGATTCCACCATGAAAATTGGAGCTGCATTCAACAGGAAAGGAATGAATCAACAGGGCAAATTCCTGTCTGAGGTGGTTGGAAAAGTTATTTTGTGCAAGCCAGGTGGACATGATAGGATTTCTGCCTATATGTTCAGCCTAATGACCAGGATTGTGTTTACAATTCCAACGGATTGGTCAACTGTAATCTTTGAAAAGATTAAGGAAGGAATCAAGAAGCCAAATCTGGCTAGAATAATGAGTATATACCTAAGTAAGGAGATTCCTGATGTCATGCAACAACAACCTGGAACAAAAATTAATCACATGAGAAGGATGTACATGAGATTGTTCTCCAGATGTGATAGGGTGCTGACCAAAGAGATGCCTGAAGTGGAAAGGCAGGATTCACCTGAGAAATCCCCAGGTCAGGCTACCAGTACTGAGCACCCACAAGAAGAACAAGTAAGACAAGAGGTTGACGATCAGCCTGCTTCTACACAAGTTCAGGATGCCACAATACCTGCAATTCAAGAAGAAGAAGGAAGAATACCAGCTCAGCAAGTCTATTCACCTACACAGACTGTATCTACTCATGACTAGGTACAGGTGCAGGGGGAGCTGGTATATTTTCCTACAAAAGACATTTCTAATATTTCTATTTCTGCACAGGTCCAGGAAAAGCAAGTGTCCTCACCTGCCCAGGACATCCCCAATACTGAACAAGTACATGGGGAGAAGCTGTCTGAGCAAGTGCAAGAGGAAGCTCAAATTGATTTATCTCAAGATTTGAATACTGCAGATGTACCAGCCCAGAAGGAATATACTCTTGAGGAGTTATTTCCAAATGATGAAATAGTTACTGATAGAATGGAAGTGGAGAAAGCAATTGAGGGGGAGCCTGTGCATGTTGAGACTGTACAACATGGCACTGAAGCAGCTGTTCCTCCTCCTCCCAAAGAAAGAGTACAGATTGATAGTACTTCTGATTCTGAGAATGAAGAAGCCAGGGTGGCTAAGAAGAGAAAACTTATGGTCTTCCAGAGAAGGAGCAAGAGCTATAAGCAAGCTCTACAGTCTACAGCACATCACACTCCTGACTTTGATTATAACAAGTTTTTGATCGATTTACAAGTGAAATTGGATGAACACAGAGTGGCTATTGAAAAATATGTTGATGAGAACAACAAGTCCCTGCAATTTGACTTAGCTCAAGATATAAAATATATTAGGTTTGAGGTCAATATGCATAAAAAGGAGATGACAGATTACTTCCATAAGGGAGGTAATGCTGTGGTATATTTGGCAAAACAACAGCAGTCTATCATCCCTAAGGTGGATGATATTGCTTTAAAGCAAAGCTATGTCTTGGAAAATCAGCTAAGGATGAATGAGAATTTAACTGAATCTCATCATGAGATCATTGAGGAATTGAAAAAGATTGTTCCAGGCCTGCCTGCAGCTAGAGCAAAGGAAATGGAAGAATTTGATAAGAACTTTCAAGCTGCTATTGATTCTGTTAAAACTGCTATCACTACCTCTCAAAAGGAAATATCTGACAAGCTTCAAAAGTTAAAACCATTTTTTAAAGAGGGTGTGAATTATCTAGATGGTCAAATCAGATTTCAGAAGGAAGATCTAAGAGATCATGTTACTAGAGAAGCCATAAAGGGGGAGAGGATGTTAGTTCATGCAGGCTCAGAGCACACCAAATGGGTGACCAATAGTATTCGAGCCACATTGGGATATCCACCATTGTGTGATGATGCTATGGTGGCTTATCCTCCAGATTATGATATGATTGATCAGCAAGTTCAAGGAATGTATAGTCCTCCAAAGGAGGTTACTAATGTTGTTATTGGGAAGGTTGATAAGCCTGAGGCTACTTTGAAAGACCAGCAAGATGCTCTACTATCTAAGAAAAGATTTAGAGAGCAGGCTGAACTTAAACCAGACTTTGAGCAGTGGAGTCCTACTTCCAGAAATATTATACTCACTGCATGGAAGGCTGTCAAAGACCAAGTGCAGGAAAGAGGCAAGTGGTACAATGAGATGGAATGGCAGAAGTATGAAGCCAGGCAAGAGGCCATAGTACAGTTTAGAAGAAAAGCCAAGCTGGGTAGGCTGCCTCCAGATGCTCAGGAGCCAAGCAAGTACTTCCCAAAGCCCTTTCATTATTTTGAAAGGCAAAGGCTCAAGGAAGAATCAAAGAAGAAGGCTGATCTAAAAGGCAAGAAGCCAGTTGAAGATTCTGAAGCTCCTGTGAAGGCTCAAGTTCTATCTGGCAAAGGGATTGTCATAAAAGAGCCTGATCAGTCTTAATTCTTAGTTCTTTCAAAGTATTTTGTAATGTTTTGATTAAATCATTAGATGTAAATCTCTGTATTCAAACATTATCAAGTTATAAACAAAATATTGTTTGGTATCATATAATGCTCATTCTGTATTGGATGGTTTTTATTTTGTTTATATTAAGTATTCCTGTTATGTCATATTTCATCAGTACATACTTTTTATAAATGGTGTATATCATTGGCTATAGGGTTATGACTTCTCCAAATAGGGGGAGATTGTTGGGTACATTGGAAAATGTGTACCTGATTTGAAGAAGCCCAACTTAGCTCACTGATATACATCAAGGTGTATTTGATGTTGTTTTGAGTTGACATGTGCAGGTGAAGAAGTATTAAAGAATGCAGAAAAATATTCTAAGTCCACATGTCGACAC
This sequence comes from Platanthera zijinensis, assembly GCA_039513925.1. Lineage (NCBI taxonomy): Eukaryota > Viridiplantae > Streptophyta > Magnoliopsida > Asparagales > Orchidaceae > Platanthera > Platanthera zijinensis. Next base: position 158,508,732 of record CM077088.1, read on the forward strand.
CTGAAGAAATTGTGTCGACACTTCAGAATATTTTTGTCGACACTTCAGAAAATCAGTGTCGACACAGAGAAAGATGGTCGAGCACATTTATGTCGACACTGGGAAGCAGTGTCGACACATAAAGGAAATTGTCGACCTCAGCACTGGGAAGCAGTGTCGACACAGAAGAAGAAAGTCGACCAGAGAAAGATTGTCGACTAGTGGAAGATAGTCGACTAATGAAAGATAGTCGACCAGAGAAAGATTGTCGACTAGTGGAAGATAGTCGACTAGTGAAAGATAGTCGACCAGAGAAAGATTGTCGACACTGGGTGGATGTGTCGACACCTTGAGATTGAGTCGACACATATTGGCAGAAGTCGACTATGCTTGTGTCGACACTAGAAGACTGAGTCGACACATTTTGGCAGAATTGAAGATTGATGTGTCGACACCTGAAGGCTGAGTCGACACATACTGAGTTCTGAATCTACAACAACTGTGTCGACACACAGGACTTGTGTCGACACACTGCAGAGTCTAGACCAAGTTATTTTCTGAAGAAGCTGTGTCGACTTAAAGGCAACTTAGTCGACATCATCAAAGACTGTGTCGACACCAAAGTCACTTGTGTCGACACAGATAGACAGATTGGTCTCGACACTTTCTAACAGACTGTCTCGACATTTTGCTATCCAAGGCTAAGGTACAGGAACTGTTTGAAGACTTGACAGCTGTGGGTTGCCATCATTTAACTGAAGCTGTCAGACCTGTCAGAAAACAGTTAGAAACCGGATCAGCCGGTTACCATGAAGAAAGTCTATAAATAGACACATTCAGAAGGAAATTAACAACTAAGAAAGATAACTGAAGAAGATCTAAGAAGAAGAAACAGAAGGATTACGATCCTGTTGTAGTTTCAATTCAAGAAAGTGCTAAGCTCTAAAGAAGATCTTCATCAGTAGATCTAAGAAGAAGAAGAAGAAGTCTGAAGTATCAGAAAAGGTGTTGGATAGAGAGGGATCCAGTCATCTTGAAGAAAAAGAAGGAAGCCATCAGTGGTTTCTCAAGAAGCTGTTTGGAAATCAACTCAGCTAAGTTCAGATTCAAGAAGCTTTGAAGAAAGCTCAGATTCAGTTGATTTCATCAGCTGATCAAGAAGTGTCTTGTCCTCTTCTCTCTCAATAAAGGCAAGACATTAAAATATCTTTTCTAAATTTCTGTAGGATCTGTTTACACAGATCTGAGTTGTAAGCCTGTGTTATAAAGGCTGAGTGTAGGAGAGGTGATCTCTGAGTGGTAGGGCTATTTGCCTGAGTGTAGGAGAAGGTTATTCTCTGAGTGGTAGGCCTTGAGGCAAGGCTGAGGTAGGGCTGTTGAGCCTGAGTTGTAGGAACCTATCCAGGTTCTGAGCTGTAGGATCTGAGGATCTGAGAATAGTGGAAGTTTGGCCGAATCTAGCATATTGCTAGATAGGTGAAGGGGGAAAGTGGATGTACCCAGACCTTGGGGAACCACTATAAAACATTGTGCAATCTGTGATGCTTAGTTATCTGTGAATGCTGTGCTAGATGTTTTAATTTGTAATTGAATTCTGCCTAGAAGTATAAACAAGAAATTAGAACCTATTCACCCCCCCCCTCTAGGTGTTTAGGTTGTCTTGAAAGTAAAACTATCAGGAATGATCATAATTTGTGAAATGGAATGGGTTTGGAGGAAGATGTGACGCTTGGTAATTGAACGGTTAAACTGTGTATTCATGCTAATGAAAGGTGTGAACTATCTAATGCTAATGAGATTACCGTGATGGAAGCATAATGATTGGTGGATGCTTGTATCTTAAAAGAAATCAGAAGAGGTTGATACATGGCCATGAGATGTGTTAAATAAGGAAGGTGTAAAGTTGTCCACTGCTTAGAGTCGTGTCTCCCTACGGCTAGCAGTGTGGAATTAATGTGTTGTGTAAGGTGGCTTTCCACATGTGTTAAGAAAGTACTTGCATGCTTGGAAGCATGGGAAATGTGGAAGGGTGTAGTGCATGTGTTTGACCGCACATGATTGATAATGATGAAAATAAGCTTTAACCGGTTAGGCTTGGTCCTCGGTGCTCACTCCCGAGGAACCTTCCGCGCCGAGTGGACGGTTGGGATTGGTCCTTTGGTGATATGCTCCCATAAGCTCCTTCCATGCCACGATGATCTGAAACTGCGTGCGATGTGAGTCAACACGCGGTGTCATAATACTGGGTTAAGGATAGTGTGCCAGGTATATGGGCTCGCCAGTCGTCATACCGACAGGAGTTGATAGATAGACCTTGGGCGGTTGGGATTGGTCCTCACTGCTCATTCCCGGGGATCCTTTCATGCAAATTGGATGGTTGGGCTTGGTCATTTGGTGATACACTCCCATTGGATCCTTCCGTGCCACGATGATAGGTCGGTAGGGATTGGTCCTCGGTGCACACCTACACGAGGCTCCTTCTGAGCTGTTGTACGCATGTGAGCTCCGCTATTGTATTCTTAGAATTGAGGCGTATGAAGGCCTTGACTTGGTAGTATGGAGGCCCTTCTAGTAGTAGATAATCCCGCTCGACTATCACCGTCTGGCCATAACGGATGACGTCTAACAGGTTAGCTACCTGCTCAAAAAGTTGGAATTACAAGTCTGTGTCTACATACCTGTTGCATGTGCATTATCATGGGTGAGTCATTGCATTGTGTTCATATCATTATATACATTACGTAAACAAGATCCTCATCGTATAAGTTTGTATGGGCACTCCTATACGATGAGTTACTTTACTGTTGAGCTGATCCTTAACTTATATGTCTGTATGAGCATTCATATAAGTTAAGTTACTTACTGTCGTAGATTTATACTTATATACTCCTTTTGATGGTAGAATTGCTAAAGTAGATTTATATACTTAATTGTTGAAGTTCCTTGATATACACTGTTGACAATTAATCCTTTACCATCTGTTTGTAATACTGTTTATATATATATTGTACCCTTGTTCCTTTCTCCGCCCGGTGCCGAGGAGTCGACGGGGGAGCAGATGTGATAGCCACTTAGTCTTTATGACTAACGGTTGCCACATCTTCCTTTTTAGGAGGAAACCTCACAGACAGAGCAACAACATGTTATGTAGGAGGGAAGCCTTGCCAGGACGACAGGGCCTGAAGTGATGGTGCTATCGCTACCGTCTGTGATAGATGTGAGTCTGTGTGAGATTCATATTGTAGTCTTTTTGGCATGTACGTTGATAATATAGAAGCCATGTAGCTTCTCTTATTTGATGTATTTGTTTTGGACTTATATACTAGTGTGCTATTTGACTTTGTTCTATATTCTTATGTATGGTTGACATGAATGATATGTTTAGCTGAAAGGATAGGAGTCTTGTAGTACAGGTTAGCCAGTGTGCTAACACTACTGCAAGGCGGCTGTTCTCGGTATAAGACTCCCCTCGTGCCGTGTTTTGTGTTCCGGGAGGGGGGTCTTACACAACCACTGTCTAAGTACCATATAGGAGTATGAGCACTTGGACTAATCTGCATCACACAATTCATTTTACCTTAGGACCCCAATATCTATTGGGTACTAGGTGCATGTTAGTCTTAAAATAGACTTGTCTGCCAGCAGCTTTTATGACTGTTGGACTAACAGCTGCTCTTGGCACACTTGGATTGTGTCAACAGTCTATAGAAAAGTGGCCCACTTTGCCACAACACCAACATTAATGAATGTTATATCTTCTTTTTTGTGTAGGCCTTACAGTTTGGTTAACTGCTGACTGAATAGAAGGAGGAGGAGCAACATCCTTCTTCAGATTCCTTTCAGCAAGGATATTACTGAAAGTAAGTCTTCTAGCGGGCTCATTTGGCTTGCTCTGAGTGCTATCAACAACAATCTTCTTTAGAGAAGACATGATGTTGATAGCATCAAAAATGACAAAATCAGGCTTGCTGATAGACTAACCCATGGTCTGAGTCTTGAAAGTCTTTGCTAAGTGGTTCTGAACCTTGGCCATAGTCACATTCTTGAGAGTGGGGGCTGGAGCACAAAAGACAAATGGTTCATGATGGTCCATTGGAATTTCTTCATGGGCAGCCTTAAAGGCACTCACTCCCCTACAATACCTCCACCATAGCTGTGAACCTCCTTGGTAACACTAGTGGATCTACCATTCATCCAGTTACCATAGATGCTCTCTTGGTCATACCTGTTTGAAGGTAACTGAACTTTCCTAAAAGAAATGGGAGGCTTGGAAGCCAGAGGAAGAGTTGGAGCTGGAGATTTGCCCTTCCCTTTGGAAGGTGCAACTCTTATGCATGTACAACTATGTTGAATGATGCTTCACTACCAGAGCACTTCTGGGCCGAAGTAGTTACCACACCTTGCCACATGCAAAAAAGAGCATTAATCAACAAAAGCAATCGTAAGACTCCCTGTGAACTGTTGAAGGGCAGAAAACTGACTATTTCCTACTTTAGGATCTTTGGCAACAAATGCTTTGCACTGAACTTTGAGAAGTATTATCGCACGAAATTTAATGAAAATTGTTTTGAAGGTATTTTCGTATATTATAGTAGCCATAGTAAGGCATAAAAGATTTTTAATAAGAAAACCTTTGTTGTAGAAGAGTATATAAATATTGTATTTGATGAGACAAGTATGCTTCATAACAGCTCGTCTAGTATTATTAGTGTAGATGCAGGTACCAGGTTAAAGGAACTAAGCTTGGAAGAAGCTATTAAAGAAGATGCTCAAAGCTCAGTCAAGGTCATCACTCCAAGTTTGGTGGAAGAGGAACTACTAGATGATGAACTCCTTCAACCTACAAGATATGCAATAAATATGGCAGAACCTACTACTGGGATAGGAAGGAATCCAGTGTTCAGACACCTAAGAGATCACCTAGTTCCCCTTTCATGTGGGCCTTATGAGCCTGAATTGAAGATAATAACATTCGAGGTGCAAATTTAATACCTTGGAAAACGGCCTCAGAGTCTCCATACCTCAAAGTGATTTGCTTTGCCGCACAATCAATTCTGGCATCGTGCCAATCCAAACAATCCACGCCCAAGATAAGATCAAACTCTAGCATTCTCAACACCGTTGTAGGGGTTTCAAAAATCGTTTTTCCAATACATACTTCCAAGTCGCACTTGGCGGATGACGTCATCTCGGAGCCGTCTAGGAGGCGTACTCTCTGAGTGATATCCGTGAAGTATTGCATGTCATTTAAATCTTTTACGAGGTCCGCCGAGACAAAAGAATGAGTGGCATCGGTATGAAATAGGGTGTGGGATGGTTTCCCATTAACAGTCACGGTGCCTTAGTACCAAATTATAACAACCTCAATGCTAAGGTCCTAGCACAACTTAGGCAAGCTAAGGATGAATGCTCATAAATATATTAATCAAGTTATGACATACCAGCAATCACATCTTGAGGATTCCGAACCTGAGTCATGTCCAGAGAAAACATCTGCTCTCTATGAGGTCAAGAATTACTTCCTTGTAGTCATCATCCTCGACCACGACCTTGTCCTTATCCTATCGGAGCTGCCGGTGGAAAAGTAATGGGAGCATCTCCACCTAGTTGCGGGAAATAATGTCGGATGTGGCCTGATTGGTTATACTGATAACAGACTGGCCCGAATGGTCCTTCTGGTTGCTGGTGAGGTTGGAACTGTGGGGTGGAGGTAGTGTTAAATATGGGCCCGGACGTTTCATCCTAAAATTCTGGTGGAAACGGCCGCCACCTCTTTGATTTCCTCTTCCACCTATACTATTCTATCTCTTTCTGAAGTTGGGGTCTTCTTCTGTCACGCCCTCGGCGGGTCTCTTACTACTTCCCAAGTGATCCACCTCTAACCTTTTCGTTATATCAATTATCTCCGCCAAGCTCGCATTTGTTATAAACAAAGGTGCTTGCCTTAGGAAATCTCGCAAGCCATTGTAAAACTATTTTGCGTACTCGTGGTCATCCAACTCATAGGAGTCAGCAAATCTAGCGAGGTGCTGAAACTCCCTTTGATATTTTGTTACAGACTTGGATCCTTGCTTTAACTGTAGAAACCTTTCTTAAAGCTCATCTTGGGAAGTAGAGGGGATGAAATGCTCCAAGAAGGCTTCAGAAAATTTTCTCCATCTGATATCAGTGTACACTCGGTCTTGGAAAGTGGAACCCATGAGGGACTTCCACCACCTTTTTGCGTGTGACTCCAGGACTGACATAACTAAGGTCATAGCCATACAGGCTAGACATCTGATTTCAGCCATTAGCTCTTGCACAGTATCCAGCCACTCCTCATTACGAATAGCTTACTCCCTCCCATGGTAAACAGGTGGGGAGAGAGCTTGGAAGGTACTCAGCAAGTTGGAACCCGGGGCTTGTTGCTGCACTGGGGCCTGCTGGGATCTAAACGCGTTTAGGATCACTACGAGGGTCTATCCCAGCTCTGACTTCTAAAACTGAGTAGGGACGGAAGGGGCGGGAGTGACCACTACTGATACTGTGTGCGCTGAGATCTATATATAAAGGTACAAACCTAATGTTAGGATGTCTAATTATAGGATAACAACTGGACATACTTAGTCTGAATTACACATTGGCACACCACTACTTCTGCTATGTCAGTTTTTCCGCAAACTGACCAATCAAGCGAGGGTGACACCATTGTTCAATGACTTCTTTAGTTCAGGATTACTGCAAGTTGATACCAATTGTATGACCCCCCCCTCCTAGAATAAATGACACGGCCAAGGGTAGTCTTATGCCCAGTATAGCTGCCTTGTGGTAGCGTCAACACTCGGGCTAACCTGTACAATAAGACCCCTATCCTGCCAGCTAGAACCGATATCATCCATGCCAATCAAACGTAAAGAAAGTACAGAATTCAAAATCCACACAAGTATATAGTCCAAACAATTACAATAGAAATAAGAAGCAACAATGGCTTCTATAATATCAGAGTACACAAAAGTTGCCCAAACGGCTACAACATGAGTCTCTTAAAACTCACATCATTCACAGACAATAACAATGGTATAATTATATCAGGCCCTATCACCCTGGCCTAGTTGCCCTCTTGTATGACCTACTACTGCTGCTCTATCTGTGGGGTCTCCTCCTAAAATGGAAGACGTAGTAACTGTTAGTCATAAAGACTAAGTGGCTATCACATCCGCTCACACCAGTGGATCTTAGGCACCGGGCGGTAGAAGGAGCAATGGTATAATATATAAATACATAACCAGTAAGTATAAGCAGATGGTATATCATTGGAGATCATGAGTTATTAAAGTCGTTGAGTATAGCAACAATATCATCAAACTATCATGGCAATTTAAAAAGAGTATATATCATTCATTCGCAGCAAATCTACTTCTATAACAAGAATGTAACTTAACTTATAAAAATGCTCATATAGATTTATATGTTAAGGATCGACTTAACAGTGAAGTAACTTACCATATAAGAGTGCCCAAACAAACTTATATGATAAGGATCTTGTGGAAAGTAATGCAATGTGATGTTATGGGTTTACCCGGAAGATCGCTATTCAGATTCTCCCTTAAGGTTAGTCAAGGGTCCGTTTCTTGACCGCGTAACTGTGGCAATCAACAAGCCATTTTTCCGTCTGAGAGTCGTCGGTCTTTTTATTGAAGACCGCGTAGCCGCGCAGTTAAAGGCTTGCCTTCTTTCTTCTCTAGTTGTGCATCCTGTCACCGTTGCCCACTCTCTTGTCCCCCGGGCAGCCAGTGATTCTAGCGCCTGCCTGCTCGGGCAGGACCCCGAGCCTATAAATAGGCATGAACAGTACTCTCTAGGCATCACGAATCGAATCCTCAAGCTTGCCGTATGTAGCAGCGGTCTCGAATCCTTTGCCGAGCGGGTTACTGTCCGATTGGGTGCTCCTTGGTAACCGCTATAATCGCTTCATCTATGATAACCGAAAAGCCCGTCGCAGGAGTGGTTTTAGCCACGATGAGCAAACTCTTATGTCACCGCTATTAGCGGCACCCTTTTGTCTCCTTTTTATTTAACCGCTAGTAACCGACAACTCGCAGTCCATCTTTTACTGTTTTCTCTCTCTCGCAGGTTCTCCAGCAACCAAGAGACGTTCTCGACACGAACATTGAACACGCGACCTTCAGATCCGAGTTGTCCAGGAATCCGAGCGGTTTTGATATGTCGGACAGGCGAACCCCTCACTACTCTCATTCTCGTCATTCTAACCGCGCGGGGTCCTCAGAAGAATCCCTCTGGAGGGCGCTCGAACAATCTCGCGAGGAGATGGAGCGAGATAGGTGGGAAACCGACGAACACCTTGATGCAATCAGCCAAGCTCTAGTAGCTCTTAACTAGCGGTGAGCGATGCCTCCAGCCGCAGCACCCGTGGAACCCGCAATCTTTCCGACCCCCGCGACCAATTAGCCCGCCTTCCAGCCATGTCTGATCACAACGCAACCGCAGCCCCAGAAAAATGAGCTACATGCTTTCATGGGTTACTTCCAAGATACCGCTTGGGTAAGTCCGGCTAAGCGGTTAGATTTCGAAGAAGACCGCCAGCCCGGCATACCCACTGATTTCCCGAATTCTAACCCCGCCTCACCTTCAACCCCGGCTGAGATGGAGGACCCGTCTCCGTTTGTCGCACGGATAAGGAGAGAGCCCGCACCTAACAATTTAAGCGAACCTCGCTTACCTTTTTATACCGGCGCATCCGATCTGGTAACGCACCTGCAAGCATTCGAAGATGTCGTGGCCCTTAGATGCCTAACAGATGCGCTAAAGTGTAAGTTGCTGGTGAAGACTTTCGATTGGCAGGCTCGAGAGTGGTTTCACAAGCTTCTCCCTCGCTTAATTAACTCCTTCGCCGGGCTCTACCAAGAGCTTTTATTGAGATTTTCGACCTCCAAAAAAAGGAAAAGTGGTCCTGCAGATCTTTTTCAAAATTATACAGAAGGAGGGCAAAGGCGTGGCGTGATTTGTAGATCGTTTTCAAAGGGAAATTCTGGTAATAGAGAATATATACCCAAATTATTATAAGGTCGCCCTAATCAATGGCCTCCAGGAAGGCCCATTAAAGTTCAAATCCACGACGAAGGCTCCGACAACTTATCAAGCCCTAATCACTCTCGCGAACAAGTTTATTGAAGGAGAAAGTGCTAACCCAACCTATATTTCTACTCTAACCTCTATGGTAGGTGGTGGCGGCTCAGGCAGTTCTTCCACGGGGCGCTACGTTCCAAAACCTTCCCATCATGATCATCAGTCCTCACCCCAAAGGGGTTGAAACTTTCGTCATAAGAGGCCACTCCTCAACCATCAATAGTTCCGAGAACGAATGCTACCATTGGACACTGCTCCTGTTCCGGTAGTCCCACATGTCCTCCCTATTAGTCAGCATGGAGGGCCTCATGTTGCGAACATGACTTGGGAGGAAGTCGCTGAAGTCCTACAAAGAAAAGACTTCAGAAAGTCCAAACCCCGGGGATAGGTAAGACCCCCCAGTTCTAAGAATTTCTTCGAATTTCACAAAGAAGAGGGGCACCCTATAGAGCACTGTCGGGCCCTTCTCTTTTTGGTGAGAAGACTGGTTTTAGAGGGAAAATGTCAGACCTTTTTTTAAAGAGGCTCCCGTCAATTCAAACACCTCAAATGGCAAAGAGGTGGCTTAGGTGCTCCAAGAATGTGAGGACGTCGCTGACGTTCGCAGCCTAGGTAATATGAATTACCCGAATGATTGTGTGGATGCTCATGATGAAGGAACCCTCAGGCGACTTTTCTTCATCCACGGAGGGGGAGGCCTCGAATCAAGCCAAAAATCTTCCATCTCAAAGTTGTGTAAGCAGGAGGTGGCTATGACTTCTTCCTCGGCTCCGACCAGAGAACTCGTTACTTTTGGTCCAGATGACCTCTCATCCATCGCCAACCCATTCAACGATGCGGTTGTTATCCAAGCCGTCATCGAAAACTTCACAGTAGACAAGATTCTGATAGATATGGGAAGCTCGGTGAATATCTTGTTAGAGAACACGTTTGAGGCCCTAAAGACCGGGAAACTATTGTCTTCCACCGAAGGGCCACTCTACGGCTTCTCGGGAGAGAAGAAGGAAGCAGAAGGAAACATTTCACTACTAGTAACTCTGGGGGGAATCACCAAGATGATCCGGTTCGTGGCAATCGACGTGGCAAGCAGCTATCACGCGATTTTTGGAAGGCCTCTACTAAACGAGTATCGGGCAATTGTGTCGACTTACCATCTGGCTATCAAATTCTCTTCTCAAGGAAAATAGTTTCTGGTCAGGAGTAACCATTGAGTGGCCCGAGAATGTTATGTGAAAATGGTTAACGTGATCGAGCAGGTAACCCCTCCGGCAGTCACGGCGGTTGAGCTTGGAGAACCCAAAGAGAATGCGAAGGAAGGACTCCATCTGGAGGCTGCTCAACATACCGAGAAAGTACCCATCGCTGAGGGGGAGGAGAAAAAGCTCTCCATTAATGCGGAGTTATCAGAAGAGGAAAAAATCGAATTAATTTCTTTTCTCCTGAAGAACCTCGACATCTTCGCATGGTCTCCTGAAGATATGCCCGGAGTGGATCCAGACATAGCTTGTCATCATCTCAATATCGACCCAAAGTATAAGCTTGTACAACAAAAGAAGAGAGACATCGCAACAAAACTGGCCAGTCCAATCTGGGAAGAGGTCACCAAGCTGGTAAAGGCTAAATTTGTTCAAGAAATACAATATCCTGCCAGGATATCGAATGTTGTAATGGTGCCCAAACCGGGGGAAAATGGAGAATGTGCGTAGATTTCACAAAACTCAATAAAGCATGCCCAAAGATTTATATCCCTTGCCTCGAATAGATGCTTTAGTAGATTCTGCAGTTGGTTATTCTGTTATGAGCTTTTTAGATGCGTTCTCTGGTTATCACCAGATTAAGATTCACAAACCCTACATACCACGCACGTCTTTTAACACAAATGAAGGGTGCTTTTGTAATCTGGTGATGCCTTTTGGGCTTAAAAATGCAGGAGCTACCTATCAGCGCTTGATCGATTCCATTTTCAAAAACCAAAAGGGAAGGAACCTAGAAGTCTATGTCGACGATCTCATTATAAAAAGCAAATCCTTTTCGGCGCATTAAGAAGATCTCGTAAAAACCTTCGCAACCCTACAGAAGTTTAGGTTGAGGCTAAACCTGTTGAAGTGTGTTTTTAGTGCCATCCGAGGGAAGTTCCTTGGTCATCTCCTTACCCCTGAAGGGTTGGCTCCAAATCTTGATAAGGTAAAAGCTATCCAGGGTATGACACCTCCTCGCTCCCTAAAGGAGGTCCAACAGCTAGGAGGAAGGGTAGCAGGTCTTAGCCGTTTCATCTCCAGGGTAGGAGATAAGAGCACTCCCTTCTTTAAGACTCTTCGGGGTGCCTCCAAGTTTGAATGGACTAATGAATGCGACGAGTCTTTCAAGCAACTCAAAAGATAGTTAACAACGACTCCATTGTGATAAAGTCCTCGCCCAGGAGAACCGTTATACATCTATCTGAGAGTGGGACCCGAGGCGGTTAGCTCCATTCTTGTCACGGAGGAAAAGAAAAGGCAATTCCCGGTATATTATGTTAGCCATATCCTAAAGAGTGTTGAATTAAGATACCCTATCCTTGAAAAGCTAGCTTTGGCCTTAGTCATTTCTACACGCCGACTCCGTCCATATTTCCAGGCACATTCAATCCAGGTTGTGGTGGATCAGCCCCTAAAAGGAATATTGGAAAGGCCAGAACATTCAGGAAGACTCGCTAAATGGGCTATCGAGCTAAGTGAATTCGAAATCGCATACATACCACGAACATCAATAAAAGCTCAAGTTTTGGCAGATTTCATGGTAGAAACCACAGAGCAAAGTTTTGCTTAGGAAGAAAATTCTCCGCCCGCCTTGATCATTTACGTCGATGGAGCCTCTGGAAGGAATTCGTCAGGAGCAGGGATAGTCCTCATCAATCCAAACGGAGTCAAAATAAAACATGCGGTGAAATTCTTTTTTCCGGTTACTAACAATCAGGCCGAATATGAAGCACTTCTTGCAGGGTTAAGATTCGCGAAAGAGCTCGACATTGATCATGCCCACGTCAAAACAAATTCCTTAGTAATGGCCTCGTAAGTGCTTGGGAACTTCGAAACCCGAGAACCAATTCTCAAATAATATCTTGTGCTGGTAAAAACAGAAATTGGAAGATTCAAAAGCTTTGTTATTGAACACATCCCAAGGATCGGTAATGAGGAAGTCGATGCCTTATCAAAATTAGGCGTTACTGCAGGGGAAGTGGCATCTGAGCTTTTCAACCATCAGTCGAAGAAGGGGAGGCAATGCAAGTCGACCAGCATCACTCATGGATAGATCCATTCATTCTGTACTTATCAAAAGGAGAATATCACCCTGCTATTAAAGATCGAAGAAGATACAAAGTTAAGGCAGTGTATTACAACCTTATCTCCGGGATACTTTACAGCAGAACTCTCATCTCACCCATGGCAAGATGTTTTTCGGAAGAGGAAGTCCCCACCATACTCCAAGACATCCATTCGGGAAAAATGTGGTAGCCATTATGGAGCCAAGACCCTAGAACATCGGATCTTACGTCAAGGGTACTTTTGGCCAACAATGATGAAAGATGTAGAGTTGTATGCCAAGAAATGCGTTCAATGCCAGAAATTTGCTCCACTTCAACTCCAGCCCGCTCGACAACTTTGCTCGATTACGGCACCATGGCCGTTTGCAATTTTGGGGATGGATCTCATCAGGCCAATTACAATGGAAAGTAGTCAGTGGCGCTTCATCTTGGTTATGATTGACTACTTCACTAAGTTGATTGAGGCCAAGAAACTAGCAAGAACTACGACTCAAATAGTCAAAAATTTTATTTGGGGTGATATAATTTGTAGGCACAGAGTTCCCATGGCGATAATCACAGATATTGGAACTCAGTTCAATAACGCCGAAATGATTAATTTTTGCAAGATAGCAGGAACCGACCTCCGATTTCCTCAGTGCATCATCCCCGGAGCAACGACTAAGTAGAAGCGGCCAATAAACGAATCTTGAACTTGCTCAAGAAAAGAGTTCAGAGCTTAAGAAGCAGTTGGGCTGATCAACTCTCCTCAGTATTATGGGCCCTAAGGACTACATCTTCCAGCTCCACAGGAGAGACTCCCTTTAAGCTCTCACATGGATCAAAGGCCCTCTTCCCAATAGATTCGAAGTACCATCGCCCAGGGTCTTACTGGCTAGGCAAAACTGGGAAGACTGGCTTGAAATTAATGATGAAAAATGAGATACCGCCTGGATCAAATCGTGGAACTTCGAGATGAGGCTACCATCAGGCAAGAGGAAGTGAAAAGGAGGATGGTGCGATATTTCGATCAGAAAGTAAGGGTCAAGCAATTTCAGGTAGGAGACCAAGTTTTGAAGAAAGTGGATGCCGCAGCAAGAAATAGCTCGGTCGGAAAATTGAATCCCAATTGGATTGGACCTATTATCATAAAGGAAGTTCTGAAAAGGGGAGCTTACAAGTTGCAAACGTATGAAGGGGAGGACATCACCCATACCTGGAGCGGAGATTATTTGAAGCGGTTTTACTCTTAGGACAATTCGCGGGGTTTTTACTCTCAAGACTCGAAGCTAGGAAATGTTAAGCCCGGGGTAACACCGCCGAGTCCAGCTCGATCCCCCACGCGAGTCGTTGTCATTAGCGTAACACCACCAAGATCACATGTAGCGAGGAGTTTTCGTACCGTATAGTGGGAGCTTGCAGATTCTCGTGCGGAGGGCTTCTGGGCATCGGATCCCAGTAGGCACCTAGCACGCCACCTCTGTATATCAGGAGGGTACGGGTGGGTGCTTAGCTCTTCCATGTGTCATAAGGGATATTATTACGGTTTTATTGATCTTCCTTGAGATGAGATGGTGCGGTCTCAGCACCCACCAGCCTCATCCTTGTTGATCAATCTAGGTCGTGGTCATCGGGCGCTCCTCTTTTCTTTTTTCTGAATTCAGTTTTTATCGTATAACCGCGCGGCAAGGTGAAACTGGGTTGATCGCAGGGCGAGTTTTTTTAGAATTTCTATTCGCTGTCAAATCAGCGGTCAAACAAGTCTCTTGAAGAAAAATTGTCAAGACAAGCGGGTGTGGAGACAAAAAGCAGCGGACCAGTCACCACTACTAGCACGACAAGTAAATAATTATCTTGTAATCAGGCGGATAAAAAGTTGCAAGACACAAGTTTGTCATATGGAATTTTGCGCAGCTTTTTCTGATCTAAATGTAATCGCGCAGATAAAAAGTTGCAAGACGCAAGTTTGTCAAATGGAATTCTGTGCTGCTTTTTCTTATCTGAATGTAATCGCGTGGATAAAAAGTTGCAAGTCGCAAGTTTGTTATATGGAATTCTGTACTGATTTTCTTGTCTAAATTATAATCGAACGGATAAAAAAGGTTACGAGCCGCAGACCCTTCATGTGGAAATCGGTGCAGGATCAAGTTGCGAAATCTTCATATCAATCCGTTAATTAATCGAGGAAATAAAAACCACTCAACTGCACGACATCACACAGCAGGAAAAATTAAAAATATCATTCATAAAAAAGGCCATTACACATATACCGCGCGGTTTACAAAAAATAGAATCCGCACGGTACGAAAAGTGAAAATAGATACATCTTGTCTATGTCCTAGCTTTCTTCTTCTGGCGATCTCGTCCCGAGCTAGACGAACTTGAAGCACTGGAAGACTCGCTCGACCCAGTGGATTCTGAAAAATCGGACTCTCCACTATCCCCAGAATCTTCCTCCGTAACTTCTTCGGCATCGTTCTCTTTACCATCGCGGATATTTGCCTCAGCCTCAGAAGCAGGAGTTGATTCAACTATCTTAGGCGAACTGGCTGCATTATCCCACTCGGCCTCCAATGTTCTGAAGTCGGGGAAGAGATCGTCGAAGGTAAGTTTTTGCTCTTCTGGTATTAAAGAACATCTCTCCTTGAGGATGTAAAGAATGTCTTCCCCTCTTTCCCGCAATTGGGAGATAATTTTGTGCAAAAAGTCGGGTTCTCCTGGTTATACATTTGCTGTAAGATTAAAGCAATATAAAATTCGGTTAGAAATTGAGGCCGGCCGGATGAAAACAACGAGTAAGGTTCTTGTTACCTCGATGGTCTCCCTCAGCTTTTTGTTATCAGCCTTCAAAGCTTCCTTTTCTTCCTCTAACTCCTCCACCCTTGCCTCTAGCCGCTCGGTTGTGCCGGTAACCTCGGCCAGGGCTTCACCAATAAAGTGGTCAAGGGTGAAGCTTCTCATCCGAGCTTGAGCGGCTAAGGTGGGTAACCGCGCGGTTGGCACTAATTTCATCTCGGCCATGTTTTTCTTCCCGTACAGAGCAAAGACAACCACCCGAGCATGACGAGTAATTTTTGAGATTGACCAGGGAGGAAGAGAAGTAGAAACCAAGATATGTTCCCCATTTCGATGAAATCACATGGCCTCCTTATAACGGAGATCTTTCAGGGGCTTATCGATCCAATCCGACACGAAAGGAATGGCTGAACTTTCACTCGCAGCTGGGTCATCGGCATCGATACAGTCAGCTTCCGTCTGTTTACGCAGTTCACTTTGAGTCAGCACCGGACCCTCTGGAGAGATCGATTTGCTCGTCGGAACCTCTAGCTAAACTGTAAAAGGAAGGGGTTAACAGAACGCCACGGATAAAACTTCCAAAAGCAACAGAATGCATACATTTGGTCATATCGCATTCGGCCGCAACTACCCGTAGCGGCAAATAATAAATGATATCCAGTGTCGCTACCCACGCGGCCAAGGTATACCCCCGTTTCTATGGAGGCCGCTTGTCCGGCAAGTCGTGCGGTTGAAGCTGCTTGATTCATCGGCAAGGTCTCATCCCGAACCATACCATCACCCCTCTTGTTCACAGAGCTGGCATTCCCGGACCGGCGTCACACTACATTCTCCTCCTGATGACAAAGGTTTCGATAGTGGGCAATGTCGTCCAGTAGTCGTTTT
Organism: Platanthera zijinensis; assembly: GCA_039513925.1. NCBI lineage: Eukaryota > Viridiplantae > Streptophyta > Magnoliopsida > Asparagales > Orchidaceae > Platanthera > Platanthera zijinensis. Next base: position 158,524,801 of record CM077088.1, read on the forward strand.
TGCCGTTGATCTCGATCTCTCAACTCCTTCTCATGTGCTATGGCTTGCGCGATCAGCCGTGCCTTCCCACATTTTGTCTCTTCTCGGGCAATTCTGGCCTCCTCCAAAGCCACTGCGGCTTCTTTACATGTCGAGTTAAACTCTCCAGCCAAATTCTCCACCATCACTTTTAGCGCACCTTTCTCCTCCTCCGCATATTGAAGCTTTTCCTCTAACCTCGCGAGCTTACGGCTAAGTACACGAGAAGGCCTCTGCTCCTTGTCAGGTGGAGTTTGACTGTTCACAAGGATAATCGCCGAGCCCGCACCATTTGTCACTGAAACAGAACACACAACAAGCGGTTAAAAGAAGGATCATCGAAGGATAAGACAGACACTAAAGGGACGATACTTTGAGGAAATGGCTAAAATTCAAGTCTTTCTCTCGCTGCCGTTAACTCGCGATCAGAAAATATTTGTCGTCGCGCGTTCTGCGGATCGATCCTCCTTATCTGAGCTTTCCAAAGTCGTGCGGACTTGGTTCTTCCCACCTCATATATCTCCTTGGTCATCGGGATTTCCCTACCTTCGGAGATCAGGCAGACTGCACGTTTTCTTCACAGTATCTTCTTTGCGAGATTTTTCTTATTCGAAGCGGACAACAACTTACCTGTCCGAGGGGTCTCAGTTTCTTCTACCCGCTCGCGTATGTCTAGGTCAGTCTTGTCATCAGGGGCAAGGCCAGTGGCCAGAAGTGCTTCTTCGACGACAGGCTCCTTCTAGAGCTCGGCGAGGGACTCGGTTGTGGTACTCGCACCACTCATTACGGCAATACTGTTAAGAATTTCCTCCATCCCCTGCAAATAACTAGCGTTAACAGGGAGGTCAAGTTCCAGAGAGTTTTTGTCTGTAATAAGAAATTTCTATAGCATGGCCAATGCGGTTACCTCTGACGGCTGTTTGATCTCCTTTTCAAGTCAGCAGATATCTCGCCCTCCTCAGAAATGGTGGATAGTGGGGTCGTGACGACTTTGAGAGCGGATGACTTCTTATTCTCTTTCCCCATTTGACGAAGCTTTCCTTTCTACCCGCTCCTCGGAAATCTTCCTGGATCGGTGTTTTCATTTCTCCGGAGTGGGCTCGCTGATCCCTAACTCAAGTTTCAGTTTATCCGCCGCAGTCAAAGCGGCCTTCATGGCCTTCTCCCTGATGTCAGTATGAGTGTCGGCTGGAGGAGAAAGTAATCCGCTGTCATGGTTGTGTGGAGTGTCCTCTGTGATGTTGACGTCAGGGCTAATGGCAGTCTTTGGGGTGACAGGCAGGTCGATTTTGGTCCCACCGTTCCCTCTCTCCTCGCTCGGTTTTTCGGTTAGAGTAATCAGTGATGTGGGAGCTGTAAAAGTTTTCTCAGTCGATGTGTCGGACGGACTAGTAACTTTGGTCATGTTTTCCCGAACGAGTGGTTTTACATTCAAACCGGATCTCCTGTACATGTCTCCCAACAATCTTTTCATCAGCATAGCGAGCAACAAAGTGTTTACCGCAATCCAAGTATGCTGTCTCCCAGGGGATATCTTGATATCTCTCTCTCCTTCCAACGGTATTTATAGCTTCAGGGCGTATTAAAGGCTATATCAGTCTGGCGGGTAAAGCTAACATTTCCAAAATTCTCCAACATTCAGAAATGTGCGGGGATAATATTTCCCCGGAAGACCGCTATTCAGATTCTCCCTTAAGATGAGTCAAGGGTCCGTTTCTTGATCGCGTAACCGCGAGATCGTGGCAATAAGCAAGCCATTTTTCCGTCTGAGAGTCGTCGATCTTTTTTTTGAAGACCGCGTAACTGCGCGGTTAAAGGCTTGCCTTCTTTTTCTCTAATTGTGCATCCTGTCACCACTGCCCGCTCTCATGTCACCCGGGCAGCCGGTGATTCTAGCGCCTGCCCGCTCAGGCAGGACCCCAAGCCTATAAATAGGCATGAACAGTACTCTCTAGGCATCGCAAATTGAATCCTCAAGCTCGCCGTCTGTGGCAGCGGTCTCGAATCCTTTGCCGAGTGGGTTACTGTCCGATAGGGTGCTCCTTGGTAACCGTTGTAATCGCTTCATCTATGACTGTAATATACCATTTACAACAAGACCCCTAAGAGTGTTTTTGGTCATGACTAAGTCATGACAAAACCCTAGGAAGCTTAAAAGGGCCAGGTAATCAAAGGCCAAGGTGAGAATAACCTTGGTCTGTCTATGGCACAACCTCATCACCAAACCTAGGGATTGAGCTTAGGGCTTCACCATGACTCCATGTCCCCACCACAACATCACTAACCTATTAGAGGGTCCACTAGTGCCTTAAGGGTCCATTAGAGTCAACCCAAAGTGGCCAATTTGACCTAGGACCACCATAGGCCTAAATTTGGCAAGGTGCCCTAACTAAGGGCAGTTGGCCTCTAATGTGCCCAACCAACCTTGCCCAGGTCTTACTAGACCTAAAGTGGTGTCAATGGGTCACCTGGGACTCAATGGGGTCAACCCCCAAGCTTGAGTTGACCTAAGCCAACTCAAACCCCAACTTGGTCAAGATGCCCTTATTAAGGGTTATATGACCCTCAAGGTGCCCAGTTAGTCCTGTCCCAACCCACCTAAGCCTTAGGAGAGATCAATGGATCACCAAGGACCCATTGGCGCCAACCCAAAAGGTCAAAATGACTAGAGTCAACCCAAGCCCACTTTGGGACAACCAAGCCCAAATGGGCTAGCCCAAGCTAAACCTTCCTCATGTGGCTTCATTAGGGAGTAATGTGTATGTGTGGGCTGCCAATAGACCCCAAGGTTGACCAAGTCAACCTGGTGACTAGGATAGAGAAGGTGAGATCCATTCCATGTTAATGGAGGAGAGAGAAATGAAGAAAGAGGAAGGAGGTGAAGGGGCTCGGCCAAAGGGAGGCCAAAGGCCACCTTTAATGGCTGAATTCAACTCCCCTAGGGAAGGGGAGGAATTTCCAGCCATTTCTCGTCCACCAAGGGGCTTGTTCAGCCCCCTCCTCCTAACTCGAGCCTAGCCATTAATGGCTTTAATGGCCATTGATAATCCAGCCTCTCCTCTCCCCAACTGAAGCATTAAACACCATCAGTGGGTCGAGAGAAGGCTTTCCCAACCCTCACCTAAAAGAATCGGGCCTCTCCACTGTGCAGTTGCAGAAACCGAGCGGCTCCACCTTCAAAGATGGTTTCCCGGCGATCTTCTCGACTTAAGGCCGCCGGCAAGGTCCTCCTCCTCTCCTTGTCTTATGGTTAGATCATATCAATGCCTAGGTTCAAGGTTTTGCTCAATTGAGCCGAAACCAATTTCTGATTTTCATGGTTTTGGCCGAGAAATTTTCTTGGTAGAACCGACGGAATTCGCCCCGCCGGCGGCCGAGTCGCCGCCAGTCGATAGCTGCCACCTCGACGGAGGTGGTTGTGGCGGTGGCCGGCCGGGGAAGGGTCAGGATGGGCGACGGTGGTGGCTAAAAGTGGCTCCAGGATTGGGCTATCTCAGTCATTGTCTATAGGTAGGCGATGAGCCCGAGTCCTTGGATTTGCGCCAAGATCCGTGATGGATCAAATGAAAATACTTCATTTTAATTTATTTTCTGTCACCTTATTTATAGTATTTTGAAATAAATATTAAAAATAGTTAGGTGCCTCTTATGAAAAAGCGCAAAACATAAAAGTTATAGACCGTGGGGTCTACTTTAATCCAAAATTAATTTGAACCAATTTGGGCCTCTTGTTGGACCAGGGCATCCATTTTGGTGGGACCTATACCTAAGGATATTCTGAGATTCAAAGGGGTGCCCACACTTCATCCCTTGTCCAAATGGCCTGAAATTTAGGCAGGGGGTCAACCTTAGTCATACCTAGGGTCAATCCAAAAATGAGAATTTTTGGGAATACTCTGTCCTATGGTTTTTGTTATTATTTAATAATACTAGGGTATTTTAATTAAGTGGTCTAATGACCTCCAAACCCTCCCGAATTTTGGTGAGAGGTCCCTGGCATCATGATATGGCTCTGTATAAAAATTCACCTCATTTGGAGGTGTTTTGGATAGGTAATGACCTAACCCTAACTCTCCCTTAGTGAAGGATTCTTAAATAAAGAGTGTACTTTGGCTTTGGGTGGTCAAATCACCTTAAAAGATGCTGTGATTTTGACCCCTGACTTGGTAGGAACATTATCACCCTCTTAGGGAATATGTAGTGGTTTAGGATTGTTTTACCCTTGGATACAAACTCAAACCCTAAGGGAGGACTTTTGAGGGTTTTGAAGGGCAAGGGGTCAGTTGACCTTGAAAGGATTTGGAACTTGGGATAGATAATTCTGGGGTAGGTAGAATCCTCTGAAAGAAATCTAAAATAGATTCTAAGGTGAATATGTCCCTCAAAACCCTAACCCTAGTTTTGGGCACAAACCTTGTAGTGATTGAAAATGTCACTAAAACTCACTGAACAGTGATGAGATTTGGGTAGAGTAGTGTTTAAAGTTAGTACAAGCTCTGGAGATTTTGTTATGAATTTAGGATAATTATTTTGCATATTTCATTAACAATTTAGTAATTTGTATTATTTACTTAGAAATTTATTATGAAGTAACTACTTGCTGGAAATTGATGAACTTTAGCTAGAGGACTTTTTATTATGTTTTAAAGCTCTGTGAATTTTTATGGAATTTTACGAAGATTATTTCTAAGGGTTGCTTCATTAAGTATTGTTTCCCACGAAAACTTAATTAAATTTATTTTGATATTTAGAAAGCCAGTAAAATTATGATTTTTGCACAATGACCCTTTCTGCACGATATTAAGATTCTGTAATTTTTATATAAATTTCTGATGAATAATTTTGGTACTTCCTCCTTTATATATGATTAAGGGAATTATTTTTGATAAATTAATTAGAGGTCAGATAGTTTCTGAAAAATTATGGAAATTAGTGTCTAGTATTACATCTCTGTTATTTAGTGATCAAAAGTTTTGAGTGGCCATTACAATAATAGATCATATAGTTCATGTTCAAAATTGCCCATAGCCAAATAGTTGGGAAAATTCAATAAATATCAAATTAATTAGAAAAATTATGAATCTCTGATTTTAGACTAAACTTGTTATGATAGACCTCCAGTAAATTTTATTGGAGATTTGGAAGACAATTCGAAGTACCTTCTTTATACATCTCATATAGTATAGGGTGGTCTGCATATAGTAACTGCGAAAACTAAACTAGAGTGGGTAATGAATTTGTAGAGTTGGATCCTTAGAAGGTTGTTGGTTTGGGTAAATAAAGGAGTTCATCATTGTAAGATAGGATTAGAAGAGTGTGAGGTTTTATAGTGTTAGGTGGTGCTCGGGATCGACGAAAGATCATCTTATCCTGTGGAGTGGGAATGTCAAAATCACCATAGGATAGATCTAGCGTAATATGAAACGGGAATGGGTAAGGAAATCAACCAATAATAATTAGTGCCTTGCGAAAGGGAACGATGGGCTTCAGCTACCATCATAGTTCCTAGTGCCCTTTGAGAGCCCTTCACAGGGTATACTGGGGGCAGTCCTGGGCTAACGTAAAATATAGGAGTGATAGATATTAAAGAGCAACTAGAATAATTAGGGGTTCACTTTCACACACCCCGGAGTCTCGGGAAGTTAGTTTGACTAGGATATTCGAGCGGTAGGCTCGGTGGTTGTGGAGACGGGCGGGATAGCCCGGCGGGCCGGAGGCCCGGTTGATAATTGGAACGGGCGGGATAGTCCGGGGAGCTTTGACTCGGTGGGAAACATATTAATATTGCATGTGCATAAGTTATAAGGTGGTGGGCCCTCGGTGTTAGTGGTCAATACAACAACGTTAATACGTTTGCTCGGTAAGTGTGGTTAGCACTTTGCCAACAGAAGTCTGGTATGCCAGCCGGCAAGAGTACGCAGGAGTCCGCTTCGTGCACCAAGCGTTGAGGCATACAATAGGTTTGATCGGTAGTACTTTACTGGTTTAGAGGTGGACGAGGCCCAACCAACCACTTCCTTCTGCCACTACGGAGGTATCCTAGGAGGTTCGGCTCCAGAAAGGGGGAACTAAAGCTCTGTGTACACAGAGTCGGGTGGGTGAGTTGAACTTGCATGATCGCATCATAACCCACTAGCATGTCATAGAATAATCATTGCATATAACCCCTGTTGTAGCATCCCATTTCCGGCTAGACCCCTAGGAGTCGGTTGGTTGTGGTAGAACCCTAGGGAGCCCAAAAATTGTAATAAAGCGACCAAGGATTCGGGTCACGGGTTGGTCACGCCCGTGACCGACCCGTCACACCCGTGACCTAGGGCGTGACTCATTCGACGATCCCCGATCTCAAGGAGATGATCGTCGGACGCAGAATTTTCAACCCGGCCCTGTCACGCCCGTGACCCAGGTGTCACGCCCGTGACCTGGGGGCGTGACTCCTTCGACGATCGTCGATCTCAGTTAGACGATCGTCGGGCGCGAAATTTGCCACATGGCCTGTCACGCCCGTGACCCGCAATGTCATGCCCGTGACATAGGGCGTGACCACCTTCGATGATCATCGATTTCAGTTCGACGGTCGTCAGCCAGGAATTGGCCATACGGGCGTGTCACGCCCGTGACCCACAATGTCACGCCCGTGACATAGGGAGTGACCACGTTCGACGGTCATCGATTTCAGTTCGACGACAGTCGACCCAGAATTAGTCACCAGGCAGGTCACGCCCGTGACCCGCAATGTCACGCCCGTGAAATAGGGCGTGACCACGCTCGACGATCGTCGATCCCAATTCGACGATCGTCGACCCAGAATTGGCCACACGGGCCAGTCACGCCCGTGACCCGGGTGTCACGCCCGTGACCCGGGTGTCACGCCCGTGACCACCCTTCGACGATCGTCGAACCCAGAATTGGCTAACCGGGCCTGTCACGCCCGTGACCTATGTGTCACGCCCGTGACCAAGGCCGAAACGACAGCCAGATTGGAAATTTTGGTAACCGACGTCGTAATAAATTCTGATCATGGGAATGAAAACCAAGGGTATTTATGGGCCGTTTCCTACTTTAATTATTTAAATAATTAAGGAAATGTTGGTCCAATAGGAAATCGCCACCTGGCGAACACCTCTTCATCTCCAGCGTTTCAAATGCCTTTGCCATAACCGAAACGTCATTAAGGGAATTATTAATGGTCGCGAACGTTTCATCCTTTCCCCTCCCCACTTGGTGACCTATAAAAGACTCATAAGAGCAAGAGGAAAAGGTTACACTCTCCCTCAAACTGTTTCGGATTTTCCCCCTTGCTGTTGAAGAATTTCCGGCGACGCCACCACCGCGCAAATGGCTTCCCGACGCTCTGCACGCCTCCAGCCCGCGAACAAGGTCCTCCCCTCCCTCTTCTTCTGTGGATAGATCTTAGAAATCGTTAGGAGAGATATCAGGCTCAAAAGAGCCAGATCGGGTGAGCGTATTCGTGGTTTTCCGAAAATTTCATGGTGGCGGGTTCGCCGGAAACCGCCTCTCTAGCGGCCGTGCCGCCGCTCGACGATAGCCCTCACCTCAACAGAGGTGGTGGTGGTGGTGGCCGGCCAGGGAGATGGCTGGATGGCCGGGAAATAGTTTGGGAAAAGCTACAGGAAATTAGGTTTTCAGGGCTCTGGTTTCGGGCTGTAGAAGAAGATGAACAGTGCCCTTAATTAGATTCTATTGTTAAAACAATTTCTGAATGAAAATATCTGTCATTTTAAATAATTTGGGAAAAATACCTAGATTCTCCTACAGGAAAATTGGTCAACATAGAAAATGTAGCCCGTGAAGTCTAGTTTAATTTAAAATTGATTTCACTCAATTTGGAGTCTTGGTTAGACTACAGCACCCTTTTCGGTGAGGTCTATCCATAGGGCTGTCCTGACCTTAGAAAAATTCCCCACTCCAAACCAGTCAGCAAAACAACTTGAAATTTGGGGTGTGGCCTAATCTTACCTATATCTAGGTGATATCCAAAAATGAGAATTTTTGGGAAATAGTTTTCTATAGTTTTGAGAAAAATTCAATAATCCTAGTTTAATTTAAATAGATAGTTAAATAATTTCCAAACCCTCCCAAATTTTGGTGAGTGGTCCATGGGTTCACCATAAGGTTCTGTATAATTTTCATCTCATTTGGAGATGGCTTGGATTAGAAATGATTAACCCTAAGTTTTGCCCTAATTAGGGGTCTTAGGTTAAAAGTGCACTTTTGAGATTTGTGTGGTCAGATCACCTCAACAGAGGCTGAGATTTTTACCACTGGCTAGTAATATTCTCTAGCACCCCCTCATAGAGTTTGAGGTGGATCGGGGTAAGTTTGCCCTAAGAACCACGGCAAACCCTAAGGATGGATCTTGGTGGTTTGTGAAGGTCATGTGGTCAAATGACCTTGGATTGACCCGAAATTGGGTGAAGAGAACCATAGGACCAATATAGTTCTCTAGGATGAAATCTTAGTAGATTTGGAGACCGTTGGGATACCCAAAAATCTAACCCTAGTTTAGGGTGCAAAACTTGTAGAGATAGGAAATGACACTAAATCACATTGAAAAGTGTTGAGATTTGGGTAGGGGATGATAGGGCTTAGTCTTTATAACTAATGGTTTTCGAACCAAACATTACAGGAGCTCCGGATGGGAGACAGGAACCAGCAGTCCAGGGACCAGCACCAGCAGAGTACGGGTGCGCATGGAGGTGAGACAGTCTAGCACCGGTGCACCTGCGACCAGCTCTGTGAGTGATTAGTAGTTTCTTAGCTTCCGCGATGAGCGACTTGTAGTGAGGACTCTGATGTACTGGGCTCGAGGCCATTTATCTATTTTCCTATTATTATCTATTGATGGAATGGATGTGATTTCAATTTTATTTACATGTTTCTGTGGACTTGATTACATTTTTGTATAAATGCTTCTCTCTCTTATGATCGAAAAGGGCCGGCAGAATTGGCGTTTTGTAGTGGTTGCCTTCCCGTGAGTCGGTGCCACCGCAAAGCGGCAATTCTGGGTTAAGACCCCGGTAGTTGAAAAAGAAAAAAATGGGGGTCTTACAAGTGGTATCAGAGGAGACCTCGATCGAAAGAGAAGTAGTCCACAAAAACCTTGGGCCATCCCCGTGCGAGCTTAGTTTGCGGACAAACTAGCAGCGGAAGCAGTGGTGTGCCCATAAGGGATATCACATGTGAAAGTCCATCCTAACTCTTCTTAAATTCCATTCATTCGCTCTCTAACAAATGGAATTTTTACTTGTAACCTGCGATGAACCCTACATCACAGCAGGAGGACGGATCCGGGAGGATATCTTGACGGAAGCTCACTACAGCCGGTATTCGGTACACCCGGGGATCACCAAGATGGTAAAGGATTTAAAGAGGACGATGTACTGGCCGGGTATGAAGAAAGATATTACGTATTTTGTGACGCATTGCGAGGCCTACCAGCTCGTGAATGCGGAGTGTAGGAACCCGGCAGGTTTGCTGCAGCCGCTTCCGGTGCCGGAGTGGAAGTTTGAGGATATAGCCATGGACTTCATACATGGGCTACCTCGATCCCGTGCGGGGAATGACTCGATCTGGGTGATAGTGGACAGGCTAACAAAGGTGGCCAGATTCATTCCAGTGGCAAAGGGCGCACCAGTCAGTGTATTAGTACGGAGGTTCATTGAGCAGTTTGTGCGTTATCATGGGGTGCCCAAGACTATCGTTTCGGATCGTGATGGGTGGTTTACATCCAGGGAATGGAGGTCAGTCCAGGCCCATCTGGGTTCTCGGTTGACATTCAACACAGCTTTTCACCCTCAGACCGACAGACAGACAGAGCGCACCAACCGTACACTGGAGGATCTGTTGCGACTATGTATTATGGACCGTGGCGAGCCTTGGGAGAGATTGCTGCCACTGGTCGAGTTTTCGTACAACAACGCTCATCAGTCCAGCATAGGCATGGCTCCATACGAAGCGTTGTACGGAAGGAGGTGCAGAACCCCACTATCATGGGTTCAGGATGAGGATCCGCAGGCACTAGGCTCGGAGTTTGTGGGAGATACAGATGCTCAGATTAGATTGATCCGAGACAGGATGTTGGAAGCCCAGAGCAGACAGGCGAAATACTACAATGCGAGGTATCGTCAAGTAGAGTTCCGGGTAGGAGACCGGGTTTTCTTGAAGATACGGCCGATGCACGGAGTCTCGCGGGTTCGCGGGCGGAAGAAGCTCAGTCCGAGATATATGGGGACTTATAGGATCCTGGAGCGGATCGGCCCCTTAGCCTATAGACTGGAGCAACCGTCGGAGTTAGCGGGATTGCATGACGTCTTCCACGTCTCCTCACTTCGGAGGGCTCTGCTACGCCCTGAGCAGCTGATTTCCTCGGCAGATGGCCCGGTGGCCTCGGATCGGTCAGTCAACTTGGAGCCTATCAGGATTGACGACACAGCAGTGCGTGTCTTGCGACGGAAGAAGGTTCCGTTAGTCAAGGTTCTGTGGAACAATCATGGGCAGGAGGAGCATACATGGGAGCCATAGGACTTGATGCGGCAAAAATACCCGGAACTTTTTCGTCAGGTATACCTCACAACCCCTCTGGACAATCAATTTGCCTTCATGTTTTAAACCAATGGGACTGAAATTTCAAGAATAGGGGCTAATCTTTTGTTTATTGGGGTGTATATACCTAGTTAAGTTGGCGAATTAATCTTAGATTTGAAACCGCATAAAGCAAACATAACGTAGGGATGTAATTTCTTTAATTCTCATGGGATTTTACAAGCTTCTTTTCCCGATTTGAGTCCCGTAGGCTTAACCTTGATTTCGGTGACGAAATCTTTGTTTTGTTTATTGGGATTTGTAACATCCCATTTCTGGCTAGACCCCTAGGAGTCGGTTGGTTGTGGTAGAACCCTAGGGAGCCCAAAAATTGAAATAAAGCGACCAAGGATTCGGGTCACGGGTTGGTCACGCCCGTGACCGACCCGTCACGCCCGTGACCTAGGGCGTGACTCATTCGACGATCGTCGATCTCAGGGAGACGATCGTCAGACGCAGAATTTTCAACCCGGCCCTGTCACGCCCGTGACCCAGGTGTCACGCCCGTGACCTGGGGGCGTGACTCCTTCGACGATCGTCGATCTCAGTTAGACGATCGTCGGGCGTGGAATTTGCCTCATGGCCTGTCACGCCCGTGACCCGCAATGTCACGCCCGTGACATAGGGCGTGACCACCTTCGATGATCGTCGATTTCAGTTCGACGGTCGTCGGCCAGGAATTGGCCATACGGGCGTGTCACGCCCGTGACCCACAATGTCACGCCCGTGACATAGGGCGTGACCACGTTCGACGGTCGTCGATTTCAGTTCGACGGCCGTCGACCCAGAATTAGTCACCAGGAATATCACGCCCGTGACCCGCAATGTCACGCCCGTGACATAGGGCGTGACCACGCTCGACGATCGTCGATCCCAATTCGACGATCGTCGACCCAGAATTGGCCACACGGGCCAGTCACGCCCGTGAACCGGGTGTCACGCCCGTGACTACCCTTCGACGATCGTCGATCTCAGTTCGACGATCGTCGAACCCAGAATTGGCTAACCGGGCCTGTCACGCCCGTGACCTATGTGTCACGCCCGTGACCAAGGCCGAAACGACAGCTAGATTGGAAATTTTGGTAACCAACGTCGTAATAAATTCTGATTATGGGAATGAAAACCAAGGGTATTTATGAGCCGTTTCCTACTTTAATTATTTAAATAATTAAGGAAATGTTGGTCCAATAGGAAATCGCCACCTGGCGAACACCTCTTCATCTCCAGCGTTTCAAATGCCTTTGCCATAACCGAAACGTCATTAAGGGAATTATTAATGGCCGCGAACGTTTCATCCTTTCCCCTCCCCACTTGATGACCTATAAAAGTCTCATAAGAGCAAGAGGAAAAGGTTACACTCTCCCTCAAACTGTTTCGGATTTTCCCCCTTGCTGTTGAAGAATTTCCGGCGACGCCACCACCGCGCAAATGGCTTCCCGATGCTCTGCACGCCTCCAGCCCGCGAACAAGGTCCTCCCCTCCCTCTTCTTCTGCGGATAGATCTTAGAAATCGTTATGAGAGATATCAGGCTCAAAAGAGCCAGATCGGGTTAGCGTATTCGTGGTTTTTCCGAAAATTTCATGGTGGCAGGTTCGCCGGAAACCGCCTCTCCGGCGGCCGTGCCGCCGCCCGACGATAGCCCTCACCTCAACAGAGGCGGTGGTGGTGGTGGTCGGCCAGGGAGATGGCTGGATGGCCGGGAAATAGTTTGGAAAAGCTACAGGAAATTAGGTTTTCAGGGCTCTGGTTTCGGGCTGTAGAAGAAGATGAACAGTGCCATTAATTAGATTCTATTGTTAAAACAATTTCTGAATGAAAATATCTATCATTTTAAATAATTTGGGAAAAATACCTAGATGCTCCTACCGGAAGAGTGGTCAACATAGAAAATGTAGCCCGTGAAGTCTAGTTTAATTTAAAATTAATTTCTCTCAATTTGGAGTCCCGGTTAGACTACAACACCCTTTTCGGTGAGGTCTATCCATAGGGCTGTCCTGACCTTAGAAAAATTCCCCACTCCAAACCAGTCAGCAAAACGACATGAAATTTGGGGTGTGGCCTAATCTACCTATATCTAGGTGCTTTCCAAAAATGAGAATTTTTGGGAAATATTTTTTCTATAGTTTTGAGAAAAATTCAATAATCCTAGTTTAATTTAATTAGATAGTTAAATAATTTCCAAACCCTCCCAAATTTTGGTGAGTGGTCCCTGGGTTCACCATAAGGTTCTGTATAATTTTTCATCTCATTTGGAGATGGCTTGGGTTAGAAATGATTAACCCTAAGTTTTGCCCTAATAAGGGGTCTTAGGTTAAAAGTGCACTTTTGAGATTTGTGTGGTCAGATCATCTCAACAGAGGCTGAGATTTTTACCACTGGCTAGTAATATTCTCTAGCACCCCCTCATAGAGTTTGAGGTGGATCGGGATAAGTTTGCCCTAAGAACCAAGGCCAAACCCTAAGGATGGATCTTGGTGGTTTGTGAAGTCATGTGGTCAAATGACCTTGGATTGACCGAAATTGGGTGAAGAGAACCATAGGACCAATATAGTTCTCTGGATGAAATCTTAGTAGATTTGGAGACCGTTGGGATACCCAAAATCTAACCCTAGTTTAGGGTGCAAAACTTGTAGAGATAGGAAATGACACTAAATCACATTGAAAAGTGTTGAGATTTGGGTAGGGGATGATAGGGCTTAGTCCTTTATGACTAATGGTTTTCGAACCAAACATTACAGGAGCTCCGGATGGGAGACAGGGACCAGCAGTCCAGGGACCAGCACCAGCGGAGTACGGTGCGCATGGAGGTGGGACAGTCTAGCACCGGTGCACCTGTGACCAGCTCTGTGAGTGATTAGTAGTTTCTTAGCTTCCGCGATGAGCGACTTGTAGTGAGGACTCTGATGTACTGGGCTCGAGGCCATTTATCTATTTTCCTATTATTATCTATTGATGGACTGGATGTGATTTCACTTTTATTTACATGTTTCTGTGGACTTGATTACATTTTTGTATAAATGCTTCTCTCTCTTGTGATCGAAAAGGGCCGGCAGAATTGGCGTTTTGTAGTGGTTGCCTTCCCGTGAGTCTGTGCCACCGCAAAGCGGCAATTCTGGGATAAGACCCCGGTAGTTGAAAAAGAAAAAAAAAGGGGTCTTACACCTGTCACCTATTGTATAAGTGGTATGGGATGCTTACACAATAGGACTTGCAAAACAACCCCTTGGTCTATAAGCTTGTGTGGGGGTGTTAATAAATTAAGGTAAAATTCTTTATATATATATTGTTGTTAATAACCGACATCCCAACATATAAATTGGTATTGGAATCTTTATACGATGGGAGCCCTGCAGAAGATCTCTTGACTTATGCGTTTCCGCTCATAAGTTTAGGTTACTTTTCATACTTTACTTTACTGCCACATGTACTATAAATTTGCTAGAATAGGTCCGCTGTCATCTGTTTCTTGATTACTCTCAACCTTCAAGTCCTCCCCTTTCTTCCTCTCCGCTCGGTGCCTAGGGGCCATGGAGGAAGGGGTGGGGGATGATAGGACTTAGTCTTATAGACTAACAGTTTTCGGAACACATCATTTAGGGTATCGTTGAGCCCAGCATGGAGAGAGCAGCCCCGGAGGTCGGCCCGTTTGGAGATAGGGTAGTCTACCTCAGGAGTTCAGACAGCTGGGAATGTGAGTCCCTGACCTTAGTAGTGTGTTATGTTGTATTTTGCTTCCGCTTGAGTGACTATGTAGTGAGAATTTTTTGTATCGGGCTTAAGCCCTTATTTTCAGTACTTTATATTTTCTGGACTCTTCCTTCGTGGAGATATTATTACTCACTCTGATATGATTTTATTGTGGACTTTTGGTTAGAGTTTTTACCTCACTTGTGTTAACTCTACTTTGGTTGCTTTTCTGTGATCGAATCGGCCGGCAGAATCGGCGTTTCGCGGTGATGACCCTTCAGGGCGTGAAGGTGTCACCGCAAAGCGGCGGTTCTGGGCCTAAGACCCCGATGTTTAAAAGAAAAAAAAATGGGATCTTACAAGTGGTATCAGAGGCAACCTCGATCGAGAAAAATTATCAGTACAACAAATCCCTGGGTCACCCCCGCGCAGGTTTAGTTTGAGGACAAACTAAGCAGCAGAAGCGTGGTTGCCCATGTTGGTGATCACATGTAATTGTCTACCCCTTTTATAGGTTTTATGGTCGTTGCTTATTATATTTTGTTGTGCAGCCTCCAGCACAGCCTACTACACAGGGCGGAGTCCAGCAGACTCCGAATGTTGCACCACCTCCCCCGGTCCCCACTCCGTTACTACAGTTATAGATGGGGCAGACTCTGATAGCCATTATGGAGGCTTTCAGGGCAACAGGTTCCGGTTCTGCAGGCAAACCCGGGGGCCAATTGGTTGAGCATCTTCCGAGGACTCTCTCCCCCATCCTACTTAGGGACAGGGTCAGCTGTTCGGACGGAAGAATGGATGGACATTATGTACGAGATGTTGACCGGGATTCGAAGCCCCTGGGAGGAAAGGGTGCCATTGGTGGTCTGTTGCTTGGAATCTCACGCCAAGAGATGGTGGAAGACGTCGCTGGATACGACTTTTTGCGGATATGGAGGTTGCAGAGATTACTTGGGAGGAGTTAAGGGCCGCGTTTCTGGAGCATTTTGTTCCACAGTCGTCTAGGGATGAACTGGAGGACAGGTTCATGTAGTTGAAGCAGGGCAATAAGATAGTGGTAGAGTACCACTAGGTGTTCAACCACGTAGCCCGGTTTGCAGACTCCTATCAGTTAGACGAGGCAGGATATACCAAAAGGTTCTACAAGGGCCTGCAGGAGGAGTTGAGGGAGGCCTTTTTATTCGTATCTGATGGGCCAATACCTCGGATGTTATAGATGGCCAAGAGGATTGAGGCTGACTGGAACACGACTCGGGGTCGGAAGAGGCCAACGGAGGACCAGGGCCGGGTAGCCAGAAATGATCAGCGACGGGGCCGCATCATTGATGGAGAGAGGAAAGAAGAGCAATGGACCAGCCTCATCAGGGGGTGAGACAGGAGCCGAGGGAGCCGGTGGTAGTGGCTCCTCAGCCTCTTCAGATGCGGGAGGCACCGAGACCCGGAGGATGACATTTCCCCTGCCGGAGTGCTTCAACTGCCATTAGGTTGGGCACATCCGTAGAAATTGCCCCATAAGGGGGGCACCCCCACCAGCACCATCGACTGCCCAGCCAGTGCTGTATTTTGGAGGCCGAGGTAGTGGCCGAGGATGTGGATACCAGGGTGGGGATCGTAGACAAGAAAGGGAGCAGGTGTATGCTTTGGACCTGCCGCAGCCTCTGAACCCAGATCAGGTCATAGGAGGTATAGTCTTCATCAACGGCAAGCCTGCCCGCATACTTTTCGATACCGGAGCTACTCACTCCTTTATGTCGGAGACGTTCGTAGAAGGATTGGAAGGCGTGGAGCGATTCACGGGCTCGGAGACGAGGGTGCGACTACCCGATGGATCTGAACTCCTTACCTCAGACCACTAAAATATGGAGGTAGAAATCGGTGGAAAGGCGTTCAAGGCTCCAGCGACACTTTTGAAGTTGACGGACTATGACTTGATCTTGGGCATGGTATGGCTGCACTAGAACCTGGCCCAGATTGATTGCCAAGCAAAGAGGATCACCGTGAAGCACGTGAACTCTTTCATTGTCATCGAAGATACAATACCTGCCTCTCATATACTCTTATCTTCAGTATAGGCCGTTAAGGCCCATCTGTAGGGAGAGGAGGTTTATCAGATTCTATTTGAGATGGCGGAGGCCAAGGAGTCGGTGACAGACATCCCGGTGGTGCGAGATTTGGCTGACGTATTTCCAGAGAAACTGCTAGGACTACCTCCGCACTGAGAGTAGGACTTCCAGATACAGCTTGTGTCGAGGGCCAAGCCGGCATCTAGGGCCCCTTACCCGATGGCCCCGAAAGAGTTGACAGAGTTCTGAAGTAAGTTGTAGGAACTAGTAGAGACAGGGTTTGTCCGGCCAAGCTCTTCACCGTGGGGAGCCCCGGTGCTATTCGTCAAGAAGAAGGACGGAAGTCTCCGCTTGTGTATTGATTATCGAGCGCTGAACAAACTGATGGTCCGGAATACATACTCGTTTCCACGGATTGACGAGTTGTTCGATCAACTGGAAGGAGCGCATTTCTTCACGAAACTTGACTTGAGGTCAGGTTATTACCAGCTACGAATTCGAGAGGAGGACATTCCGAAGACCGTCTTCAGTAGTAGGTACGAACTGTTTGAGTTTACAGTGATGCCCTTCGGGCAAGAAAATGCGTCGTCAGCATTTACAAGCCTCATGAACAGGGTATTCGAGGAGTATTTGGATGTATTGGTCATCGTATTTATCGACGACATCCTCATCTACTCAAGGACGGAGGAGGAGCAAACACGACACCTGAATTTGACTCTAGAGAGGCTACGAGAGCACCAGTTGTATGCGAAGTTCAGCAAATGACAGTTTGTGCTAAAGGAGGTGGCCTTCTTAGGTCATATTATCAGCGGTGCTGGGTTGGCAGTAGACCCGACCAAGATTCGGGCAGTTCAGGATTGGCTACCGCTGAAGATAGCCACGGATGTAAGGAGCTTCCTGGGACTTGCTGGATATTACCGGAAATTCGTCGAAGGATTCTCCCGGATTGCACTCCCTCTTACATCCCTGACGAAGAAGAATCCCCTTTCGTTTGGACGCCACAGTGCGAGGCGGCCTTTATGGAGTTAAAAGGTCGGCTTACCTCGCTCCCATTCTCGCATTCTCGCTCTTCCGTCGGGAAGAGAGGGATTCCAGGTGTACACAGATGCCTCGTACCAGGGGATGGGTGTCATTCTGATGCAGAACGGGCAAGTAATAGCCTACGCCTCTCGACAGCTGAAGATACATGAGAAGAACTATCCGGTTCATGATCTGGAGATGGGTGCAGTTGATGGCGCGGCTCCTCCAACACTTCTTGATGACGACCCGGTTGTCGCGGCACAACAACATAAATATTTTAGGCATCATGACAACGCCATGGGAGCTAACGGAAAGCTGCGTTACAACCTCCGTCCGCAGCGCGCAAAGCCTACATGAAGAAGTTTTAAATAATTTTAATTAGTTTAAATCTCTTTGCTTTAAAATATAACTTGTAATATTTTTATTTTAATGTTGGTGTGTTATTAGACATTTTGTGTGCTATTAACCATCCAGATTGATGAGATCTTCATCTCAAATCTTTGATGGTTGGATTTTATTTGTAACTCCTATTTAAAGGAGGCTTTTTTATGAGATGAAGAAGATTTTGAAAACCTTAACCCTTAGGAATTTCGGCCAAGCTTGTGAGAAGCCGCCCCCATTGCTACCTCCATCCCGTTCGGTGTGACTCTGGCGTGGCTTCCTTCGGTGCGACTCCAAGGAAGAAGGTTGCAGCCCCATTCGGTGTGAAGATGGTGGTTCCGTGGAGAGAGTGATTCTCCCACTTATCTTGTGCGCTTGATCTTCTTGGTTGGGTAAACTCTTCTCTTTCTCTTGTGTTTTCTTCTTGTGAGGTTTGTGGAGGAAGAACCATCGTGTTCTCCGCGATTTTAAAATCTCAAACGCTTTCAAATCTCTGATTTAATTGTTATTGATCGTGTTTCTTTTCCAGATTCGGTAGATCCATTTTGCTTGAGCGGATCTTGGCTTGTCGCCTTTGTCTTGTTCTTGAAAAGGATTTGCAACCTTTGCATTTTCTTGGGGAACAAGTCGACTCATATTTTGATCGCTGTTTTAGAGTTGGCACGCCTCCGATTTGTTTTGGTTGTATGCGGAAAGGAAACGTGTTTGTGAGTGATAGATGCTTGAGTAGGTGCGATCGATCAAGAGTGCGTTATAGGCGGATTAGAGCTTTCCCTGTTTAAATTCTCACGGTTATATACGCTGCATCAATTTGGTATCAGAGGCGGTCGTTTCAACTTCCACGTTGCAAATATCCTCTCTGCGTTCCTTGTTTGTCGTTCGGATCTTTAGAAAATCAAAAAAAATTATTTTCTATGGTCTGCCAATAGCGGGCTAAAATCCTTATTTTTCAGCGAAATTTCAAAATTTTTTTTTAACAATCTACGTGTTATTCACGTTGGGAATCTATAAAAATATCTTATTTTCAGTATAGCTACAGCCCTAGGAAAAAATCATCTTTCCAAGATTTTTCTAAACCTAAATGCGCACTAGGCTAGGATCGGAATATACGACACCGTCTACGTCTAGGATGTCTGCGAGAGAGCATGATGATCCCAACACCTAGGCTATAGCAGGTCTACGTACTAAAATGATAGAGCTTAGGAACATTTTAGCACAGATCCTTCAAAATCAGGAAAGTCCACCCCCGCCTCCCCGCTAATGTTGACCGCCCAACCGGCACCAACAAAATTCAGATTCGGATTCTGATGGGGACTCCCCACGGGTGCGCCCTACAGGACACCTCCCCGAGCGAGACGTTGATATTACTAGGGCCATTAAGATAAATACCCCCCACTTATGATGGCATGGGAGAACCCAAACCTTCCTTAACTGGACTGTGGACATAGAGTGTTACTTCGAGGGCATAACCTGACGGATCCCCAAAAGGTCCAAGTTGCCCGGATGAAGTTAACAGGTTGTGCGAAGATGTTTTGGCTGAATGAGGAGCGAAGGTTAGGAACCAGACATGGAGCCCCCCTTATAGGTTGGTCAGTGATGAAAAACATGTTGAACGATCAGTACATTCCCGCGTACCATTGGACGCAGATGTTCGACGAGCTTGCCACTCTGCGGCAGGGCTCAAAATCGGTAGATGAATATATGGGTGAACTTAAGGACCGTATGGTGCGATGTGACCTGAGGGAGATCCCCGAAGTCACTTTATCTAGATTTCGAAAGGGGCTTCATCCCGATATTCAGCGGAAGCTCTTACGATATGGTCACACAGATCTGAACACGACATTCAATGTCTCCCTCAACATTGAAAAGCACCTAGCCTCTAAGGCTAACTCCCGTTATGCTCATACGAAGAACAAGTCCACCACTGGGGCATCTTCTTCCACATATCCTGATAAGGGAAAGTTCAAATCCCTCGAGTCGAAGTCAGTTGTGATCACCGCTAGGAACACCAAGAACCCTGCGAGTGAGTGTATCCCTATAGGGAAGGTTAGCAAGGCTAACACCACTTGTTACTCTTGCGGCGTTCAAGGCCACTATGCCTAAGAATGCCCAACAAAGACAAAAATGTTGGGTTTCTCTAAGAGGTTGGCACAACACTTGTGCACGCAGCGGAAGTAATAAAATCTAGAACAACCAAAGAGATTGGATCGGGCCATGCATGTTGAATCATGAAGTTAATACAATAAGGCAAAAATTAACTCTTGGGTGTTAAGTCACAACTCAACAAAGATGCTACAAATGTGATTCCTTGTCGGTGGCGAGTTCCACGTAGAATAATATCTATGTCTCTGCAGAAATCCACACGAGCGGGAGAACTCCAAACTTCCGTCACACGGATGGTCTGAAAGAAGATCGGCCGCACCTATGCACTTCCCACGGACTGCTAGGTCCGCGTAAGGGAAAGCAAGACCAGCGACGGTCGCCGGAGAGGAGGTGGTCGGCGGAGCGAACAGCCGGCGACGGAACGTTTCCGTCCGGCGGGATTCGGGAATCGGCGGAGCGAACGAAGAACGCGTAACACTTCCGTCGGATTTGTTCTCGATCAAAGGGCCAACGATCGCTTCGATTCGATCAGAGATTATTCCCGAAAACCCTAAGTATCTATTTATGCCAAAGGCATAAACAGACTTAGGAATATCACTATCCGCAGACCACCCAGAAAATTAGGGTTCCAGAATCGGCGAGAATCACCTAGCAGATTCGGTGAGAATCAATCAGCGAGAATCACATAGGATCGGCAAGAATCAGTCGGCGAGTATCAGTCGGCGAGAATCAGAGTACAATACTCGACGATTCACGTCGAACGTGGGTTGACGATAATCATCGACCTGCGGTCTACGATCGTCGACCTTTCGGTTGACGATAGTCGACCCACGGTCGACGATACTCGTCGACCCGCGGTCGACGATACTCGTCAACCCGCGTTCGACGATCGTCGACCTTAGGTCGACTATCGTCGACCCTCGATCGACTATTCTGACCAAACCTTTTCAAGGCAACATTTTGCCCAACCCGACGATCGTCTAAGGCAACACTTTGCCCATAACCCCATTCAAGGTTGGTGATTGGTAACCTTTACCAACACAGTCAATCATCCAACTTCTCCACATCTCTTATGTGCGACCCTGCAGGCTCATATCGCGTTGGCAGTGAGATTACATGTTTGACCATTTCTAGATCACCATGGTAACTCCAACAGTCTCCCACTTGATCTTGAAAGTATCAAACCAAGAACTTCACAAACAATGAGCGGCATCTAGCAATGCATCATTGCTCCCCAAGCAATAAGAGTTCATAACTCATAAGCCTTCATGACCAATGTATCAGCATTGTCTTTGTCCCTTTGTCCCTTACATCCGGAAAGAACAAGAGGCATGGAGCGTGTCACCCTCGTAATAGCTCAATCCAAGTTTCTTGATTCAGGACGGACTTCCAGAGAATGGTGAGTCCAATATCACATATTGACTCAACCAAGTATGGCCATGCATTTCTCAGTCCAGTTCCATCAAGGGGCCCATGGATGCAACTCCTTTCATAAAGGAGGACAAATTCCATATTTGCTAACACACAAACACCCAAATGATTCGTAACATGCCCAACAACCACCCTTATCATCAACCTTTCTCAAGGAAGACTTTAGATGGCCTCAAAGCACGCTCTTCCTCACTTGATGAATGCTGTGACTTCAGGTCAAAGGACCACAACACCATTGTCAATTGAGACCTACTCGTGACACGATTGAATGACAATCCACAGAGTAGTCTCAGGTTGGGTCTGTCCAGTACAACTTGTTCATTAACAAGTACCCACGTGATGAGTTGATATCACAATATCATGACCTGTGAGAACTGGTCATCAGTCAACACACGTGCTAGTCTTAAGGTATCATCATCACCCTTAGTTTCTATGATGATACAACGACCAGGGACCTTTTAAGAATGAAGCTTCAAATAAATCATAGGCTCTCACATTCAAGTCACGTACTTGATGTCCTACGGAAGCGAACACTCTAAGGGTATTTATTATGTTACAATTTAACTATCACATAGAAAAATCACAATAAAAGAACTTGCCATTAATTGTAAAAAGAAACATTTAGGTACAAAATTCTTTAAATGAATAAACAATAAATAACCAACAGAATATATGTTTACATGCAACCCACAAGACTCTCACTAGAGTTGATCATTCAGGTATCGTATACCCATTGATCAAGTATGACCATCATGCTTTCTCTGCGCGAGAGGCTTTGTCAGTGGATCCGCAATATTCTCCTCAGTCGGCACTCTGCAAATATTCACATCTCCTTGTTCGACAATCTCACGAATAAGATGGAACCGCCGAAGTATGTGCTTGGAGCGCTGATGGGATCTAGGTTCCTTAGATTGTGCAATTGCACCATTGTTATCACAGTAGAGAACTACGGGACCAACAATGCTAGGAACTACATCAAGCTCGCCGATGAATTTCCTAATCTGTACAGCCTCCTTCGCTGCGTTAGCCGCAGCGATATACTCGGCCTTTGTTGTATAATCAGCAACTGTCTCCTGCTTGGAACTCTTCCAGCTCACAGCTCCTCCATTAACGAAAAACACAAAACCTGACTGAGACTTTGAGTCGTCCCTATCAGTTTGGAAGCTAGCATCCGTGTAACCGCTTACAACGAGCTCTTCCTCTCCACCATACACCAAGAACACATCCTTTGTCCTTCTCAAGTACTTTAGGATATTCTTGACTGCAATCCAGTGACACTCACCGGGGTCTGACTGACACCTGCTAGTCATGCTCAAAGCAAAGGAGACATCGGGTCGAGTACACAACATCGCGTACATGATTGATCCAATTGCCGAAGCATATGGAATCAACTTCATGCGGTCCTTATCTTCACAAGATTTTGGACACTGGTCCTTATAGATGATTCACACCATGAGACATGGGCAAAAATCCTTTCTTGGACTCAAGCATGTTGAACCGCTTCAACACCTTTTCGATGTACGTACTCTTGGTCAAACCCAGCAACTTCTTCGATCTATCTCTATAGATCTTAATACCGAGTATATAAGTCGCTTCACCCAAATCCTTCATAGAAAAGCAGTTCTCTAGGTTGTTCTTAACAACTTTCAGGGTAGGAATGTCATTCCCAATCAAAAGTATGTCATCTACATACAATATCAGGAAGACAACAATGCTCCCACTAATTCGCTTGTAAACACAAGGATCATCTTCATTCTTGATGAAACCAAACTCTTTGATTTTCTCATCAAAACGAAGATTCCAACATCGAGAGGCCTGTTTCAGTCCATAGATGGATGTATTCAGTTTGCATATTTTAGTGGCTTCATTTGGGGATACAAAACCCTCGGGTTGTGTCATGTACACTTCCTCAAGGAGGTTTCCATTAAGGAAAGCCGTTTTGACATCCATCTGCCAGATCTCGTAGTCATAATACGCAGCAATAGCAAGCAACATCCTTATGGACTTAACCATGGCAACAGGGGAAAAGGTCTCATCATAGTCAATACCATGAATTTGCTTGAAACCCTTAGACACCAGTCGCCCTTTGAATGTCTGTACATTCCCATCCATGTCGGTCTTCTTCTTGAAGACCCACTTGCACCCTATGGGTCGTACCCCTTCAGGTGGTTCTACCAAGTTCTAAACTTGGTTTGTATACATGGAGTCCATTTCGGATTTCATAGCCTCAAGCCATTTTTCGGAGTCCGGTCCATTTATAGCCTCTTGGTAGGTTGCTGGCTCATCATCATGATCCATAAGCAACACATTACCTATTTGAGACACGAGAAATCCATATCTCTCAGGCTCAAATCTTGGTCTACCAGATCTATGTAGGACTTGTGCTTCTTGAGCAGGTTCTCTAGCTACAACATCTTGTAGTATTATCTCAGAATCCAATTCCGGTTCATTCACTACCTGTGGTTCTTGAACTTCTTCAAGTTCTACCTTTTCAGTCTTTCTTGATAAGAACTCTTTCTCCAAGAAGACGCCAGTCCTTGCGACAAACACTTTGCCCTCGGACGGTAGGTAAAAGTAATACCCTTTCGTTTCCTTAGGATATCCCACCAGATAACATTTATCCGATTTGGGTTCCAGCTTGTCAGGCATTTGACGTCGCACGTATGCCTCACAGCCCCAAATTTTAATGAACGACATACTAGGATGCTTCCCAGTCCATATCTCATATGGTGTCTTCATAACCGTTTTCGTTGGAGCGCGATTTAATGTCATTGCAGCAGTCTCTAAAGCAAAACCCCAAAAGGAAACAGGCAAATCTGCATGACTCATCATCGAACATACCATGTCTAACAGAGTACGATTTCTCCTCTCAGATACACCATTATGCTGTGGTGTTCTAGGTGGAGTGAGCTGTGATACAATACCACACTCTTTCAGATGATCACGGAACTCATGACTTAGGTATTCGCCACTTCGATCAGATCGGAGTGCTTTAACCCTTTTACCCAACTGGTTTTCTACCTCATTCTTGAACTCTTTGAACTTTTCAAAGGTCTCGGATTTGCACTTCATAAGATACACATATCCGTATCTAATGAAATCATCAGTAAATGTAACGAAGTAGAAAAACCCACCTCTAGCCATGGAACTCATGGGTCCGCATACATCACTATGTACAACACCCAAGAGATCCTCCGCCCTCTCAGTATAACCAGTGAAAGGGGCTTTAGTCATCTTGCCTAACAAACAAGATTCGCATCGCTCAAATGATTCATAATCAAATGAGTCCAAAAGTCCATCTTTATGGAGCTTGGATATGCGCTTCTCGTTTATATGGCCCAAACGACAATGCCAGAGATATGTAGGGTTTGAGTCATTTGTTCTTAGTCATTTATTATTTTGTACATTATAGATCTGATGGTCCAAGTTCAAAACATAAAGACCATTAAACAAATGGGCTACAACATAACAAACATCATTCTTAAATATCGAACAACAGTTGTTCTTAATTATAAAAGAAAAACCAATCATGTCCAAACATGAAATGGATATAATGTTTCTAGTTATGGCCGGAACAAAAATAACAATTATCAAGTTCTATTACAAGCCCACTGGGCAAAGAAAGACGGTAAACCCCTACGGCTACAGCAGCAACTCTTGCTCCATTGCCGACACAAAGGTCCACCTCCCCTTTACTCAGCAATCTTCTCCTTCCCAATTCCTGCACATTTGTACAAATGTAAGAACCACATCCGGTATCCAATACCCAAGATGAAGGAGCAGAAAGGTTTATCTCTATAACGTAAATACTTGAAGCAGAGGTCATACCTCCCTTCTTTTTCTACAGACCCTCAATGTACGAAGGACAATTCCTCCTCCAATGACCAGCCTTGCCACAGTGGTGGCATTTCCCCTCCTTCACCGTGCTCTTCTTCTTCATCAGTGCAGAAGACTTGGGCTCAAGATGTGACTTAGGTCCCACCTTCGTCTTCTTGAAGCCCTTGGCCTTGCCCTTGCCCTTATGCACCATCAGTATGGGGCTGGCAGGCTTTCCCTTCTTCATATTGATCTTGGCAGTTCTCAACATGCCTAGGTGCTCGGGCAGTGTCTTGTCTATCTCATTCATGTTGTAGTTCAAGACAAACTGCTCATAACTGTCCGGCAACGATTGCAGGATCAGATCTGTGCCAACTCTTGACCCAGAGGAAAACCCAGCCTTTCAAGGTTCTCTATATACCCAATCATCTTGAGTACGTGAGTCCCTACTGAGTCTCGAGCTCCCATCTTGCACTGAAATAACGCTTTTGTGACATCAAACCTCTCTTGACGAGCTTGCCCTTGAAACATTTTCTTGAGTTGCTCGTCAATGTCCTTGCACCCCATGTTCTCATGTTGCTTCTGAAGCTCAGAGTTCATGGTGGCAAGCATAAGGCATTCGACGTCTAAGGCATCATCAGTATACTTCTTGTAAGCATCCTTATCAGCACGGGAAGAATTCCCGGTCGGCACCTCAGGGGCTTCTTCTTCCAAGACGTAGAGCTTTCGCTCTTGCCTGAGAACAATTCTCAGGTTCCTGTACCAGTCCATATAATTAGTCCCACTGAGCTTATCCTTCTCAAGGATGGCTCTCAGAGATAGAGTGGAGTGCGAACCACTTTCCATGGAATTCTACAAGAATTCATGCAGAATAAATCAGTACCAAAATTCAAAATACAATTATTTTTCTTAATTTGGACTTCAACTAAAACTCCCACTATTTTATTCGAAATAATAGCCCTCACTATCAATTCGGAGAGTTCATGCGAGCTACTCTCTTAGTGGACAAGATCCGTATTTCACCAACACAATGAGTCAGCTTTGGCTTTCCTCTCACGATGTGGTTATTTAGGTAGGCAACGCTTGCCAATTGCATCCTCATGCAATTCTTGTATGGTTGGTGAATAACTCCTTATTCGCATCCATCATGTGGTGCATGCCAACCCCATGCCTCTAGGCACTCAACCTTTGAGGTCACCTAGTTAAGCTAGACCCGATGTCGATAATGGGATATCACAATTATCCGCTCGCACCCTTACCAAGATAGATTAATACACCTTGCTTTGGCAAGCCCACACTTCATCGATCGAGGCAGGAAGAGTGTCATCCATCGGAAGGCATCCGAACACTTAATATTTGATGAAGGGGGGTTTTTTTTTGATAATAGGTTAACAATTAACCATGATCAACATCTGATCAATGTGCACATCCAAAGAAAAACACTTCACTAAAATCTCCATGCATCCCTTATGTGCACAACAGAACACTATCAACATTTGATAGAGGAAAAGGGATAAATCTGAACATCTGGACACTTCCAAATCTTCAGGTTTACATACATTGGACAAGGGACAAAGGCAACTCAACTTCAAGCAGTAGACAAGCTCATCTCTCCCTGTTGGATTCAAAATCCAAAATAAACTCGAGGGATGGTTAGTGCTAAGGAGACAGTAATTCGTAACGATTAGAAATTACTACAAGATTCCAGACGTTCCCGGCGGGGTGCCAAGATTAAATCTAGACATTTAGAACACTTCTAAATCCCTAGGTTTACACGTACTGGAATAACCTAACTTCCAATACAACAAACATGGCCGAAACCTGGCTCTGATACCACTGTTGGGTTTCTCTAAGAGGTTGGCACAACACTTGTGCACGCAGCGGAAGTAATAAAATCTAGAACAACCCAAAGAGATTGGATCGGGCCATGCATGTTGAATCAAGAAGTTAATACAATAAGGCAAAAATTACCTCTTGGGTGTGAGTCACAACTCAACAAAGATGCTCCAAATGTGATTCCTTGTCGGTGGCGAGTTCCACGTAGAATAATATCTATGTCTCTGCAGAAATCCATACGAGCGGGAGAACTCCAAACTTCCGTCACACGGATGGTCGGAAAGAAGATCGGCCGCACCTATGCACTTCCCACGGACTGCTAGGTCCGCGTCAGGGAAAGCAAGACCAACGACGGTCGCCGGAGAGGAGGTGGTCGGTGGAGCGAACAGCCGGCGGCGGAACGTTTCCGTCCAGCGGGATTCGGGAATCGGCGGAGCGAACGAAGAACGGCGGAACACTTCCGTCGGATTCGTCTCGGTCAAAGGGCCAACGATCGCTTCGATTCGATCAGAGATTATTCCCGAAAACCCTAAGTATCTATTTATACCAAAGGCATAAACAGACTTAGGAATATCGCTATCCGCAGACCACCTAGAAAATTAGGGTTCCAGAATCGGAGAGAATCACCTAGCAGATTCGGTGAGAATCAATCGGCGATAATCACATAGGATCGGCGAGAATCAGTTGGCGAGTATCAGTCGGCGAGAATCAGAGTACAATACTCGACGATTCACGTCGAACGTGGGTTGACGATAATCATCGACCTGCGGTCGACGATCGTCGACCTTTCGGTCGACGATAGTCGACCCGCGGTCGACGATACTCGTCGACCCGCGGTCGACGATACTCGTCGACCCGCGGTCGACGATACTCGTCGACCCGCGGTCGACGATACTCATCGAGCCGCGGTCGACGATACTCGTCGACCCGCGTTCGACGATCATCGACCCGCGCTCGACGATCGTCGACCCTCGGTCGACTATTCTGACCAAACCTTTTCAAGGCAATATTTTGCCCAACCCGACGATCGTCTAAGGCAACACTTTGCCCATAACCCCATTCAAGGTCGGTGATTGGTAACCTTTACCAACACAATCAATCATCCAACTTCTCCACATCTCTTATGTACGACCCTGCAGGCTCATATCGCGTTGGCAGTGAGATTACATGTTTGAGCACTTCTAGATCACCATGGTAACTCCAACAAAAAACACTAGCCTTATTAGATCCAGCTACCGACCCTGACGACTATGTTTACGAGGCCGCAGAGGAGAGCGACCCAGAAGGAGTCCCTAGTGACTTGGAGGACGATCACCACCTCATGGTGATGCGTTGTATTTTGACCACCCCTCGTCTCGTAGATGACTGGAAGAGGTCGAGTATATTTACCATGATCTTTAAGAGTGGCAAGAAGCTTTGCAAACTAGTGATCGATTATGGTAGTTGCGTGAATGCCATTTCTGAGAACGCCGTTAAGCATATGTCTTTGAATGCTGAACCGCATACGACCCCCTATCAGGTTGCTTCGATCAGTAAGGTTACTATTAAAGTAACCCAACATTGCTTAGTCCCCCTGGCATTCAAATCCTACACGGATGAGGTTTGTTGTGACGTCCTGCCAATGGACGTTTGTCATGTGTTGTTAGGCCTCCCCTGGCTCTACGATCGTGACGTGACGCACTATGGTCGCGCCAACACATGTGAGATCAAATTCAACGGTAAGACCGTCACCTTGAGACTGACTGTGCCAAAAGAGGCGATAGTATTGACTAAGGATACCACAATCCCTGTAGAGAGGAAGGCATTGAGTTTAGTTAGTAGGAAATAATTTGTGAAGGATCCCTTCATTGATGGTATGATGTACGCTCTCATTCTCCTGAGTGCAAAGGCTGACAATGGCGTTTTGGATGATTTACCTCGAGAGCTTCGGGTATTATTGGATGGGTTTAGGGACGTTTACCCGGACGAGCTGCCCGCGTCGTTGCCGCCTCTTAGAGACATACAAAATTCCATAGACCTTATCTCCGGATCGTCCCTACCCAACCAACCTCAATATAGGCTTAATCCCACCGCCCACAAAGAGTTACAAACCCAGATAGAGGATTTGCTGAGTAAGGGATTCATTAGGACGAGCATGAGCCTATGTGCTGTCCCATCCCTTCTTGCCCCTAAGAAGGATGGCACCTGGCACGTATGTGTTGATAGCCGGGCTCACAACAAAATTAATATAAAATATAGGATTCCAATCCCGCGACTAGATGACCTCTTGGATGTCCTTTCGGGTGCCACTATCTTCTCTAAGTTAGACTTACGGAGTGGTTACCACCAGATTAGGATCCGAAAGGGGGATGAGTGGAAGACAACGTTCAAATCTAAAGAGGGGTTGTATGAGTTGCTGGTGATGCCCTTTGGGTTATCCAATGCCCCCAGCACCTTCTCCCAGATGATGACGCACGTCTTTAGGCCGTATATGGGGAAGTTTGTTGTGGTGTATTTTGACGACATCCTAGTTTTTAGCTCCTCCCCTGCTGAACACATCTCCCACATCAAAGTGATCCTCAGCACCTTAAAGAAGGAGACCTTATTCCTAAACCT
Organism: Platanthera zijinensis; assembly: GCA_039513925.1. Lineage (NCBI taxonomy): Eukaryota > Viridiplantae > Streptophyta > Magnoliopsida > Asparagales > Orchidaceae > Platanthera > Platanthera zijinensis. Next base: position 158,554,357 of record CM077088.1, read on the forward strand.
TAAGAAATGCACATTTTATGTTTCGGAGGTCGAATTCTTGGGTTACATTGTTGGTTCTGATGGTATTCATGTTGACCCAGGAAAGGTTCAAGCGATTAGAGACTTGACCGAACCCACTAGCCTTCGGGAGGTGCGTAGTTTCCACGGATTAGCTACCTTCTATCGTCATTTCATACGCGATTTTAGTAGCATTATGGCACCCATTACTGACTGCATGAAGAAGGGAGAATTCACATGGACGAAATCCGCCACATTTGCATTCTGTCGTATTAAAGAGCTTATGACCGAAGCCCCGGTGTTGCGTCTCCCTTACTTCACCAAGGTCTTCGAGCTTACGTGTGATGCATCTGGCGTAGGAATTGGAGGTGTCTTGAGTCAAGAGGGTCACCCGATTAGCTATTTTAGTGAGAAATTAGCGGGCGCCAAGTTAAATTATTCCAATTATGATTGGGAGTTTTATGCGATCGTTAGGTGTTTACATCATTGGAGGCACTATCTCATTTCTAAGGAGTTTGTCATCCTCTCCGATCATGTAGCGTTACGATTCATCAACGGTCAGCACAAAATCAGCCCGCGCCACGCTAAATGGGTATCCTTCTTGCAGGAATACACATTTAATCTTAAGCACCTTAAGGGTTCGGAAAATCGGGTCGCCGTCGCACTCAGTCGCCTCACCCTCTTGCTTACCTCCATGTAAGTCCACGTGGTAGGATTCGAGCACATAAAGGATGAATACGCCACATGCCCTGATTTTCAGGAGCCATATTTATCTACCCAGGATAGTTCCCCAACGACCATCACAGCCTTTTTACTTAGGGACGGTTATCTATTCAAGCACGGGAAATTATGTATCCCTCGCTCCTCTTTGCGACTCCACATCATTTGGGAGTTACATAGTGGTGGCTTGGGTGGACACTTTGGGAGGGACAAAACGATTACGCTCGTAGAGGAGAAATTCTATTGGCCTAAACAAAAGGCGATGGTTGGGAGGGTAGTGAACAGTTGTCCGTACGTGTCAAGTTTATAAGGGTACCAAGTCTAATGTAGGTTTGTACACCCCGCTACCTATCCCGTCCGTGCCATGGGAAGACATGAGCATGTACTTCGTATTAGGCCTTCCCCCCACCCTTCGACATCACGACTCTATTCTCGTCGTTGTGGATAGGTTCTCCAAAATTGCATATTATCTTCCATGTAGTAAGACCGACGACGCTTCACATATAGCGGAGCTGTATTTTAAGGACGTTGTTAGTCACCGCGGAGTGCCGAAGACTATTGTCTCGGATAGGGACGTAAAATTCACTAGCTACTTTTAGAAAACCTTGTGGATTCTCATGGGAACAAAATTACTATTCTCCGCGGCTTATCATCCGCAAACTGATGGGCAGACAGAGGTAGTCAATAGGAGCCTAGGAAATCTTCTTAGATGTCTAGTGAGCGATCACAAAGTCACTTGGGATTTACTTCTTCCACATGGCCAATTGGCCTACAATAATTCTAAAAATAGGTCCACGGGTATGTCTCTTAACGAGATTGTTCACGGGTACAAGGCCCCTGTGCCTCTTGACTTGGTTCCGTCTCCCCCAACTTATAAAACAAGTCAATTTGCACAATCCTTTGCCCAACACATTCATGATTTACACGCACATATCCGAGCAACCTTGACCTCCCAATATGAATCCTATCAATCACATGCTAATCAATATAGGAGGGTGTCGCACTTTCAAGTTGGCGATCAAGTATTTGTACGCTTAGTTCCCGAACGAATGCCAACCGGCACCTTTAAAAAGTTAGCGCCAAAGCTAGCCGACCCTTTCTGGATTATAAAGAAACTAGGCGATAATGCTTTTGTCTTAGATTTGCCTGCTGATTGGGGTGTTTCACCCATTTTTAATGTCTCAGATTTAACGATGTTTGTTTCGCCTCCACAAGAGCTTACTTCTTTGTCGTCTTCTCCCTCCACTAAAATTTCTAATGGGTTGGGGAGTGGTAGTACGGATGATCTCTCTCCTATGGTCTCCACAGGTATAACATCAGATGGTAAGTTGTCTTCTTTTATTCCTACTGCTGACATGTTTCCCAAATTCCCGAAGACATTTATCATTCCAGATGCGATTCTCATTGTTGAGCCACTTACTACTCCTGATGGTGCTACCTACCGCTTCCTCATCCGTTAGCGTGACCGCCCCCTTCTGAATACTCATGGATACTCGCGACAGAGCTTCAACGTTTGGATGCCGAGCTTCTCCGCCGCTATCTCTTGGACCACGCATCGGAGATACGTGATTTTGAGTGGGGGAGGGGTGATGGCGCGGCTCCTCCAACACTTATTGATGACAACCCAGTTGCCGTGGAGCAACAACATAAAGATTTTAGGCTTCATGACAATGCCACGGGCGCTACCGGAAAGCTGCGTTACAACCTCTGTCCACGGCGTGCAAAGCCTACTTGAAAAAGTTTTAAATAGTTTTAATTAGTTTAAATCTATTTGCTTTAAAATATAACTTGTAATATTTTTATTTTAATGTTGGTGTGTTATTAGACATTTGGTGTGCTATTAACCATTCGGATTGATGAGATCTTCATCTCAAATCTTGGATGGTTGGATTTAATTTGTAACTCCTATTTAATGGAGGCTTTTTTATGAGATGAAGAAGATTTGGAAAACCTAAACCCTCCTTGCAAAGGAATTTCTGCCAAGCTTGTGAGAAGCCGCCCCCTCCCCCTTGTGGTGTGAAGCCGCCCCCTTTGCTACCTCCATCCCATTCGGTGCGACTCCTGCGTGGCTTCCTTCGGTGCGACTCCAAGGAAGAAGGTTGCAGCCCCATTCGGTGTGAAGCCGGTGGTTCCGTGGAGAGAGTGATTCTCCCACTTATCTTGTGTGCTTGATCTTCTTGGTTGGGTAAACTCTTCTCTTTCCCTTATAGTTTCTTCTTGTGAGGTTTGTGGAGGAAGAACCATCGTGTTCTACGCAATTTTAAAGTCTCAAATGCTTTCAAATCTCTGATTAAATTGTTATTGATCGTGTTTCTTTTCCGGATCGGGTAGATCCATTTTGCTTGAGCGAATCTTGGCTTGTCGCCTTGGTCTTGTTCTTAAAAAGGATTGGCAACCTTTGCATTTTCTTGGGGAACAAGTCGACTCTTATTTTGATCGCTGTTTTAGAGTTGGCACGCCTCCGATTTGTTTTGGTTGTATGCGGAAAGGAAACGTGTTATGAGCGATAGATGCTTGAGTAGGTGCGATCGATCAAGAGTGCGTTGTAGGCGGATTAGAGCTTTCCCTATTTAAATTCTCACGATGATATACGCTGCATCAGCAGTGATCTTTGCTCTGAAGATTTGACGACACTACCTCTACGGGGTTCACTGTGACATCTTCTAAGATCACAAGAATTTTAAATACGTGGACACACAGAAGGAACTCAACATCAGACAAAGACGTTGGGTGGAGTTCCTGTCGGATTACAAGTACACCAAGCACTACCATCCCAGGAAGGCGAAGGTGGTGGCAGATTCTCTGAGATGGAGAGGAGATACCTCAGGGAAAGGACCCCTACTGATGTCCATGGAGCAAGTTCGGTCTTTCAGAGATATGCAAAATATCCCTAGTGTCCGAGAATGATCCAGAGCTGTATATGGAGTATCTAGCATCGATGGTTGCCATAGACGATATTCGGGACCGCATCCGGGACGGACAGAAGACAGATGCATGGGTAGAGCCAATATTCCAAGCCTTGGAGGAGGGTTCGACAGGAGATTATTCACTGAGAGTTGGATTGCTATATTTCAGATACAGGGTCTATATACCCGCAGGAGGTCAGATTCGGGAGGACATCATGGCGGAAGCACATTATAGCATATATTCTATACACCCGGGGATCACCAAGATGACGGCAGACTTGAAGAAGATGATGTTCTGGCCGGGGATGAAGAAGGACATTACATACTTCATGAATCATTGTGAGGCATGCCAGCTTGTGAAGGAGGAGTGCAGAAACCCCACAGGATTGCTACAACCACTTTCGGTGCTGGAGTGGAAACTTGAGGACATCGCGATGGATTTAATTCATCGCCTCCCCCCGATCATGGACGGAAATGATTCGATTTGGGTCATCATCGATCGGCTGATGAAGGTGGCCAGATTCATTCCGATCAGAAAAGATGACTCGGTTGGGATACTAGTGCGGAGATTCGTAGAGCAGTTCATTCGTTACCACGGGTACCCAAGACGATTGTGTTGGATCGGGATGGCCGGTTCACATCCAAGGAGTGGAGATCCATGCAGACTTACTTAGGCATGCGGCTAACCTTTAGCACAACATTTCATCCCCAGACGGATGGGCAGATGGAATGCACCAACCGGATATTGGAGGACCTCCTACGGCTATGCATTTTTGATTGAAACGAACCTTGTGAGAAGCTTTTACCACTGGTTGAGTTCTCCTATAATAACAGCTACCAGTCCAGCATAGGGATGGCTCCTTATGAAGCCTTGTATGGAAGGAGATGTAGGACTCCGCTTTCATGGGTTCAGGACGAGGATCCAAAGGTGTTGGGATCAAATTTTGTCGAAGACACTGAGGCTCAAGTGAGACTGATACGAGACAAAATGCTGGAAGCGCAGAGCCGACAGGCTAAGTATTACGATGCCCTACACCGTCAGGTAGAGTTTCAGGTGGGAGACCGGGGTTTCTTGAAGATCCGGCCCATGCACAGAGTTTTACGGGTGCGTGGTCGGAAGAAGAAGCTCAGCCCAAGGTATATGGGACCTTATAGGATCCTGGAGCGGACCGGGCCCCTAGCTTACAAGCTAGAGTTGCCACCAGAACTGGCAGGTTTACACGACGTATTCCATTTTTCTTCACTTAGGAGGGCTCTACTACGCCCGGAGCAGCAGATTTCGACCACAGATGGGCCGGTAGCTCCAGACCGGTAAGTTCACTTAGAGCCGGTTCGGATCGATGACAGAGGAGTACGAATATTGCATCGCAAGAAGGTTCCGTTAGTCAAAGTTCTGTGGAGGAACCACGGCCAGGAGGAGCATACCTGGGAACCGCAGGACCTAATGCGACAAAAGTAATCAGAGCTGTTCAGTCAGGTATACCTAACAACCTCTCAGGATGTTCAATTTACCTTCCGGTTTTAAACTAGTAGGACTGCCCGAGGAAGAGTAGAGGCTAATCCTTTGTTTATTTGGGTCTTGGCTTTGCCAGTTGGGCGAATTAGTCATAGACTTAGGTTTCCCTTTAAACCTCACTGAGCAAACAAGGCGTCGTGAGGTAATCTTTAAGTTCTTATGGGATGTTACAAGGTTCTTTTTCTTCGATAGAAATCTCGTAGGCTCAACCTTGATTTCGGGGACGAAATTTTTGTTTTGTTTATTGGGATTTGTAACATCCCATTTCCAACAAGACCCCTAAGAGTATTTTTGGTCATGACTAGGTCATGACAAAACCCTAGGAAGCTAAAAAGGGCCAGGTAATCAAAGGCCAAGGTGAGAATCACCTTGGTCTGTCTATGACACAACCTCATCACCAAACCTAGGGATTGACCTTAGGGCTTCACCATGACTCCATGTCCCCACCACAACATCATTAACCTATTAGAGGGTCCACAAGAGCCTTAAGGTTCCATTAGAGTGAACCCAAAGTGGCCAATTTTACCTAGAACCACCATAGGCCTAAATTGGGCAAGGTGCCCTAACAAAGGGCAGTTGGCCTCTAATGTGCCCAACCAACCTTGCCCAGGTCTTCCTAGACCTAAAGTGGTGTCAATGGGTCACCTTGGACTCAATTGGGTCAACCCTTAAGCTTGAGTTGACCCAAGCCAACTAGAACCCCAACTTGGTCATGATGCCCTTATTAAGGGTTATACGACCCTCAAGGGGCCCAGTTAGTCCTGTCCCACCCCACCTAAGCCTTAGGAGAGATCAATGGCTCACCAAGGACCCATTGGTGCCAACCTAAAAGGTTAAAATGACTAGAGTCAACCTAAGCACACTTTGGGACAACCAAGCCCAAAAGGTCTCTCCCAAGCTCAAGCTTCCTCATGTGGCTTCATTAGAAAGTAATGTGTATGCGTGGGCGGACAATAGACTATAAGGTTTACCAAGTCAACCTGGTGACTAGCAGAGAGAAGGTGAGTTCCATTACAAGTTAATGGAGGAGAGAGAAATGAAGAAAGAGGAAGGGGTGAAGGGGATCGGCCAAAGGGAGGACAAAGGCCACCTTTAATGGCTGAATTCAACTCCCCTAGGGAAGGGGAGGAATTTCCAGCCATTTCCCGGCCACCAAGGGGCTGGTTCAGCCCCCCTCCTCCTAACCCAAGCCTAGCCATTAATGGCTTTAATGGACATTTATAATCCAACCTCTCCTCTCCCCAACTGAAGCTTTAAACACCATCAGTGGGCCGAGAGAAGGCTTTCCCAACCCTCACCTGAAGGAATCAGGCCTCCCCACTGTGCAGTTGAAGAAACCGAGCAGCACCACCATCTAAGATGGTTTCCCGGCGATCATCTCGACTTTAGGCCTCCGGCATGGTCCTCCTCCTCTCCTTGTCTTATGGTTAGATTATAACAATGCCTAGGTTCAAGGTTTGGGCTCAATTGAGCCCAAACAAATTTCTATTTTTTATTGTTTCGGCCGAGAAATTTTCTTGGTAGAACTGCCGGAATTCGCCCCTCCGGCGACCAAGTCGCCTCCAGTCGATAGCCGCCACCTCGACGGAGGTGTTGGTGGGGGTGGCCGGCCGGGGAAGGGCCGGGATGGGCGGCGGCGGCGGCGGCGGCAGCGGCTGGAAGTGGCTTCAAGCTCGGGCTATCGCAGCCATTGGCTGGAGGTAGATGATGAGCCCGGGCCCTTGGATTTGCGCCAAGATCCGTGCTGGATCAAATGAAAATACTTCATTTTAATTGATTTTCTGTCACCTTATTTATAGTATTTTGAAATAAATAATAAAAATAGTTAGGTGCCTCTGATGAAAAAGTGCAAAACATAAAAGTTGTAGACCTTGGGGTCTACTTTAATCCAAAATTAATATGAACAAATTTGGACCTCTGGTTGGACCAGGGAATCCATTTTAGTGGGACCTATACCTAGGGCTATTCTGAGATTCAAAAGGGTGCTCACACTTCATCCCTTGTCCAAATGACCTGAAATTTGGGCAGGGGGTCAACCTTAGTCATACCTAGGGTCAGTCAAAAAATAGGAATTTTTGGGAATAATTTTTCCTATGGTTTTTGTTATTATTTAATAATACTAGGGTATTTTAATTAAGCAATCTAATGATCTCCAAACCCTCCCAAATTTTGGTGAGAGGTCCCTGGCATCATGATATGGCTATGTATAAAAATTCACCTCATTTGGAGGTTTTTTGGATAGGTAATGACCTAACCCTAACTCTCCCTTAGTGAAGGATTCTTAAATAAAGAGTGTACTTTGGCTTTGGGTGGTCAAATCACATCAACAGAGGCTGTGATTTTGACCCCTTACTTGGTAGGACCATTATCACCCTCTTAGGAATATGGAGTAGTTTAGGATTGTTTTACCCTTGGATCCAAACTCAAACCCTAAGGGAGGACTTTTGAGGGTTGTGAAGGGCAAGGGGTCAGTTGACCTTGGAAGGATTTGAAACTTGGGAGAGAGAATTCTGGGGTAGGTTGAATCCTCTGGAAGAAATCTAAAATAGATTTTAAGGTGAATAGGTCCCTCAAAACCCTAACCCTAGTTTAGGGCACAAACATTATAGTGATAGAAAATATCACTAAAACACACAGAATAGTGATGAGATTTGGGTAGAGTAGTGTTTAAAGTTATTACAAGCTCTGGAGATTTTGTTATGAATTTAGGATTATTATTTTGGATACTTCATTAACAATTTAGTAATTTTTGTTATTTACTTAGAAATTTATTATGAAGTAACTACTTGCTGGAAATTGATGAACTTTAGCGAAAGGACTTTTTATTATATTTTAAAGCTCTGTGAATTTTTATGGGATTTTGGGAAAATTATTTCTTAGGGTTGCTTCATTAAGTATTGTTTCCCATGAAAACTTAATTAAATTTATTTTGATGCCCAGCAAGCCTGTAAAATTATGATTTTTGCACAATGACCCTTTCTGGATCATATTAAGATTTTGTAATTTTCATATAAATTTCTAATGAATAATTTTGGTACTTTCTCCTTTACATATGATTAAGAGAATTATTTTGGATAAATTAATTAGAGGTCAGATAGTTTCTGAAAAATTATGGAAATTAGTATCTAGTATTATATCTCTTTTATTTAGTGATCAAAATTTTTGGGTGGCCATTACTTGAGTAGATCATATAGTTCATGTTCAAAATTTCCCATGGCCAAACAGTTGGGAAAATTCAATAAATATCAAATTAATTAGAAAAATTATGAATCTCTGATTTTAGACTAAACTTGTTATGATAGACCTCCGGTAAATTTTATAGGAGATTTGGAAGACAATCCAGAGTACCTTTTTTATATATCTCATATAGTATAGGGTGGTCTGCATATAGTAACTGCGGAAACTGAACTAGAGTGGGTAATGAATTTGAAGAGTTGGATCCATAGAAGGTTGCTGGTTTGGGTAAATAAAGGAGGTCATCATTGGAAGATAGGATGTAACACCTCTACCCATCACGAAGGATATAATAGAGGGTCCGGCCGGGGCCCCACACCATATTCCACAAATAGGCGGAGACGTCACGAAATAATACAATGAACTATCACACCCTAACACAGAGCATTCTAGCGGAAGCTTCAGGGTTGAAAACATGAACTCAATAATACAGGAATTGTCCACTTCTATAACAAAATAGGAATGTATACAACCATACATAACAGGTACACGGCCTTATGGCGTTTACAAGTTTCTCTGAACATAAGGTGTGGTTTACAAAAATTGGCATGCATGCCGGCCACACATGAACAAGTCTAAGCAAAACAAAGCCTTCGAGGGCAGCAACGCAACTTGGTCTTCAGCCTGTTAAGTCCCACTTGGACCAGCACCACCTGCACCTGCAAGAACCAATCCACCAATCGGTGGTAAACAGGGAAACGATCAACATTCAGCTGACTATTTATGATGACCCTGCCCCTGGCATGGGGCAGCAGAATTCCTTCCCTGCATAACAATTACATCACACACATAAATATTTTTAGCCACCAAGGCCATACATATCACAAATTCCGGCACGACGGCCCGACATTCCGTTCACTCAGGGCACATTCAGGTGTACCGTAAACACCAGATCCCAGCACCGTTCAGATGTCCCAGACATGACGGTTAAACTTGAGCATGATTAGTCTTTATGGAGCCCAGGCCAAAGACTCTCATTATGCCCCTGACGAAAGCCCAATGCCTTGACGCTCTCTTGTACAGCTGGCATAACGCAGGTACAGATCATCCACCCCCCGTTGCTCAAATCGCCTTGCCATAAAGGAATACCGAAGTACTCATGGTCAACTTACAGGCGCGGGTCGGTTTCACCTTTCTTGTTCGGCACTAAGTCCTTTATACCACATGGCACTCACGGAAACAAGAGTTGAACCCAACTCTCACAATTTTCTTGACTTCCTCCAGTACTTCCTGCGGCACCAAGCCACAGACATCCACCACATATTTCATGCATACTAGCAATAATCACGGAGTCTTCTCCGGTGTGCAAAGAAGCATCACCAATCCAGAACAACATGTCCGGATGGGCTTCACACAACATGCCTAACCGTACACATACTTCCAGTTCTAGTGCACTACAACAAGGGATGAACCACCAATCCCAAGGGAATCTCTTGGCCATCCACCTTTTGGTGGAGGATTCCTATGCAAATGCAGGAAAGAAGGACTTCACTTTTCCAAGAAGGAAATCGTAACCCTTGGAATACGCTTCAGAGCCATGGGGAGAAAAGCAAACGGATGCACGTCCTCGCAGCAGCCTTTCCTTCGCAAATCCAAACTCGGCTCGCGATTTGAACCACCGTAGCACCACCGGCGGCCGGAAACCTCTTCTTATTCCTTCCCTTGCTCTCCTCTCTCTCTTAACTTAAGAAAGAGAATGACTCAACACAAATGAGCTTTCTCCTCCTCAAGGCCGACATTATCACCCCAGGGAAGAGCCCAGACCACTGGATCTTGGTTAAAGAAAATGAACGGCTCAGATAAGCCCTTAAATTGATTTTCTTGGGCCGAACACGGGTTGTGACACGCCCGTGTCACAGGCCGTGTTCCTTAAGCGGCTACAGAACCGACTCACTCAGTCCAGAACATGGGCTTAGACACGCCCGTGTCAAACCCTTACATGCCCGTGGTAGAAAGCACACAACCGTGTGACTAGCCGTGTCAATTTTTCAATACAAGAACAGATCACCCGAGAAGGATACGACTAAGGCACATGCCCGTGTCCTTAGCCGTGTGCCAAACACGACCCTATGATATGCCCGTGTTACAGGCCGTGTTCCACACTCAACGCCACTAAATGCCACTCGGGTATTCACCCGAGCAGGACACGCCCTTGGACACGCCCGTGTCCAAGGCCGTGTCACCACACTCAACGCCATTCTACTCAACGCCACTCAACACCACCTGGGTATTCACCCGAGCAGGACACGCCCTGGGACACGCCCATGTCCCAGGCCGTGTGCACTGGACACGCCCTCGGGCACGCCCGTGTTCCAGGCCGTGTCACCCAGCCTGACTCATTTTGGGACTTAGGAATTTTTGGGGTGTTACAATCCTCCCCCCCTTAAAATAAATTTCGTCCCGAAATTTGTACGCAGCAAGGGAACAAACATTATAATGCTACTCCACTAACAGATTTGTTATAACAGAACGTACACGGTTAACAAATTACATAAAAATCTCGGGAAACTCTGCTCGCATGGTCTGCTCTCGCTCCCATTTTAGCTCCTCACGACCACAATTATCCCACCAGACTTTGACAATCCCGATCATCTTGTTCCGCAACTGCTTTTCGTCTCGATCTCGATTCGAATAGGCCTAACTTTTGTCGTTAGCCCACTGTCGATTGATACTTGATCTGCAACAACTACTTGGACTGGCTCTCTTAGAACTTTCCGCAACACCGAGACATGAAACACATCATGTAAACCACTCAGCTCTTGCAAAAGTGCTAACCGATAGGCAGCTTCACCAATACGCTCGACCAATTCAAACGGTCCCAGATACCCCGGGCTCAACTTTTTCAGATGTCGTATCCTGGACACACCTTTGAATGGTTTGATTTTCAAGTACACCCAATCTCCCCCAGCAAAATCCACGTTTCAGTGCTTGACATTGTAATACTTAGCTTGCCTGTCTTGAGCCACCAACAGTCTTTCACGTATCAACCGTATAACTGAGTTGGCATCATCTAACTCTTTTTGCCAATACAACTTCGTTTCGCGAGTCTCCGCCCAAGCCAAAGGTGTACGACATTTTCTACCGTATAAAGCCTCAAATGGCGCCATCTGGACACTCGCTTGGTAGCTATTTTTGTAGGCGAACTCAACCACACCGAGATGTTCTTCCCAATTCTTCCCGAAATCCAGCGCACATATTCGGAGCATGTCCTCCAACGTCCTGTTGGTACTCTCGGTCTGACCATCCGTTTAAGGGTGGAAGGCCGTACTAAAATGTAATTTTGTACCCAACAGTTCGTGGACTAATCTCCAATCACCCGAAGTGAAACGCCCATCTCGATCACTAACGATGCTACGGGGCACACCGTGCAATCGTACAATAGTATCCACGTACATCTTTATCAACTTCTCAACTGAATCGTCCTTACAGTTCGGGATGAAGTGTGACACCTTTGTTAATCGGTCCACAATCACCCATACCGCATCATTTCCACGTTGTGATCTCGGCAATCCATGCATGAAATCCATGGAAATATCGTCAAATTTCCATTCAGGAATAGGAAACGGCTTTAGTAAACCAACCAGTTTTTAGCATTCCGCCTTTACCAAAGCACACGTTGGACACTTAGCGACATAGTGTGCTATGTCCTTCTTCATTCTAGGCCACCAGAATAGCTTCTACATATCTTTTTACATCTTCGTGCTCCCGGGGTGAACTGAATATTTGGTGAAGTGGCCTTCATACATCACCTCTTCACGAAGCTTACCCTTACTTGGGACACACAGACGACCGTCCTTCCAAAAAAGACCATCAATAAACGAAAATCTAGAGTCCGCACTTTCCACTGCATATCATTGTAGACTTTCATCAAGTTCTGTCGCTTGTCGAACTCTATCCTCCAGGTCACGCTATACCTCCGTCCAGTTTAAGCACGCATCTTCAGTGGCATTCCTTTCAACACAATAAATATTTAATTACTTCAGTTCTCGAATTATCATCATGCTGTAAATGCCAACTTGCCCTTGCTGGAGTCCGATGACTCAAGGCATCAGCGACTACATTCCCTTTATCGGGAGTATAATGAATCTGGAAGGTGTAGTCACCAAGAAACTCCATCCACCTTCTCTATCGCATATTAAGATCTTTCTGATCAACCAGATATTTAAAGCTTTTATGGTCCGTGAATATATCCACTTTCATGCAATATAAATAATGATGTCACAGTTTAAGTGCAATATAACCGCCGCCAATTCCAAATCATGGACTGGGTAATTCCGTTCTTGTACCTTCAACTGACGGGAGCCATAAGCTATCACTTTTCCGAATTGCAAAAGAACGCAGCCTAAGCCGCTTCCCGATGCATCACTATAGACCTCAAAGCCGTCTTGCCCACATGGCTATGTTAAGATTGGCGCCACGGTCAAACGACTCTTTAACTATTCAAAAGCTCGAGCGCACTCCGACGTCCAAATGAACTTCTGATCCTTTCTCGTCAGTGTGGTGAGAGGCAAAGCTATTCTTGAGAAATTCTCTACGAAGCGCCTGTAGTAGCCCGCAAGCCCAAGAAAACTCCTGACTTCTGCTACTGAAGAGAGAACAGGCCACTACCGTATAGCAACTATCTTGGAAGGATCCACCACAATGCCTTCTCCACTAACCACATGGCCAAGGAAAGCCATTGACGACAGCCAAAACTCACACTTAGAGAACTTGGGATAGAGCTTATTCTTCCTCAGAGTGTGCAACACCATCCGCAAGTGATTTGCATGATCTTCTTCGGATTGGGAATATATGAGGATATCGTCAATAAAGACGATCACAAAGAGGTCCAAGTATTCCCTTAATTTTCGATGCATCAAGTCCATGAATAACGATGGCGCATTAGACATCCCAAACGACATTACCGTGAACTCATATTGACCATAGCGTGTTCCAAACGTTGTTTTGGGTATGTCAATTTCACGAACTCTCAACTGATAGTAGCCTGACTTCAAATCCAACTTGGAGTATATAGTCGAGCCAACTAACTGATCAAACAAGTCGTCGATCTGTGGAATTGGATACTTGTTCTTTTCTGTTAGTTTGTTCAGTTCTCGATAATCAATGCATAGATGCAAGCTGCCGTCCTTTTTTTTCACAATGAGAACCAGCGCGCACCAAGGCGAGTGACTTGGGCATATATAGCCTTGCTCTAGCAATTCTTGCAACTGAACCTTTAGTTCCGCCATCTCCTTTGGCGCTACTCGATAAGGCGAGCGGGCCACAGGTTTCGCACCTGGCACCAGCTCGATAGCGAAGTCGATTTCCCTTTGGGGTGGTAACCCCGGAAGGTCTTTTGGAAACACATCGGCGTATTCCGATACAATCGACACCTCACTTACACTGGCCTTCGACTCCACCGCCTCATTTAGTGTGAAGAATAACTGCGCACCCTTCCAAACTGCCTTAATGACTTGGAGAGCAGATATCAATACCCTACACATCCCTCGCATACCACGAAACTTGGCCTCTTGTTCGGTATTTTTCCCAAGTGTAACCTCTTTTGAGGTGCAATCTATACAAGCATGCTGCTCTGATAGCAAGTCAATACCAAAGATTATATCAAACTCCGATATCGGCAATACTAACGTTTCACCTTGAAATCCCGACCCCCTATCTTGACCTCAACACAACAAGACTTATCTGCACACATTTAACATCCGTTAGGTAGTAACACCTTCAGACTGTCTGTCGCAGTCCATATAGGCACCCCGATTCGCAAGATGAAATCTTCCGACAGAAACGAATGTGAAGCACCTATATAAAACAGTGCTCGAGCCAGAGAGTCCCGTATAAGGACAAAACCTATAACACCAAATTTAAAACAAGCACAACACACAACAAATAATAAAATTTAAAACTGCGCGCACCTGTGACGACATCGGCCTGCTCTATGGCCTCCTGTTGTCCAAGGTTGAAGACCCGGGGCTGCGGGTGCGATGCAGAAGACTCCACCACAGTCTTCCCTTTCTTTGCTTAAGATGCTCCCATCTTCTTTTCACCTTTCGGAGGGCCAACTCGGCAATCACGTGCGAAGTGTCTCAACTTCCCACACATAAAACAAGCGCGAGATCCATACCCAGAAGATGTTTCCGTCACAGTCGCTGAAGGAGCTTGTCCAGTAGATTTGGACTTCTTATTCCACCTCCTTCGGTATCCATACTTCTCCGGACGCGGCGGCTTAAACTCTGATTTTGTAACAGCCATGGTCCCCCTTGCTTATCCTCTTTTCATATCCTTCTCCAAAGACCGAGCCGTATAGACCAACGTTTGGAATCCCTGATTCACAAAACTCGAGACCAAATACCGCAGCTCATCTCGTAGTCCCCCAAAAAACTGACTGGTCTTACTCTCCTCTTCGGATAAGATATTTCCGCATACCGTCCCAAATGTGTAAATTCATACAGATACTCATCCACATTATGCTCCCCTTGAGTTAAACGTTGGAACTCCAACTCCATGGAAATTCTTTGCTGCATCGGGAGATGCTTTGCTAAAAACAATCGAGAGAACTCTTCCATTGAGACTCCCGTCAAACGTCTGCCCACCAAGTGATGTAGTTCTACCTCGTCCCACCACAACCGAGCCTCTCCCTCAAGAAGGAAAGTGGTTAGTGTGACTTTCTGTTCCTCCTCTACTCTGATAGATATCAAGAGCCTCTTAATCATTGAGAGCCAATCCTCCGCTTGGGCTGGGGAACCCTCCCCAGTAAATTGAGGAGGATTTAAGCTCATGAACAGCTTCAATTGTTGATCTGTCACCCGCGGATCAACTACAGCCTCTACTGGTTCTTGTCTTATCTCAGCATGAATTGGCACCACTACAGGCCGAGCCTGCCCAGCTTGCTGAGCATTCATAACCGCAAGCACTGTCTCCGTAATCAAACGAACAGTTTCAGCAGATGGAGGAGGTGTGGGCACCTCAGCCGGTGCCACACTTTCAACAGAGTGCTGAGGTTCCGACTGACCCGCGACACTTCTAGTCACGTATATGTGTAGAAACTCAATTTAGTGACTAAACAAATGTCAAACAAACCAAAAATGAACACACAGGTTCACCAAATAAGTGTATATACATTCCTAAGTGGACATTATTGAGTTCAATATATGCGTTATAATGGCAGCACTGACACGTGCTCGCCACCCCTCAAAAGAATTCTTCCGCAAATTCGGAAGAGATCGACCAACAAGCTGATACCAAATTGTAACACCTCTACCCGTCATGTAGGATATAATAGAGGGTCCGGCCGGGGCCCCGCACCATATTCCACAAACAGGCAGAGACGTCACAAAATAATACTAAGAACCATCGCACCCTAACACAGAGCATTCTAGGGGAAGCTTCAGGGTTGAAAACATGAACTCAATAATACAGGAATTGTCCACTTCTATAACAAAATAGGAATGTATACAACCATACACAACAAGTACACAACCTTATGGCATTTACAAGTTTCTCTGAACATAAGGTGTGGTTTACAAACATCGGCACGCAAGCTGGCCACACATGAACAAGTCTAAGCAAAACAAGGCTTCGAGGGCAGCAACGCAGCTTGGGCTTCAGCCCGCTAAGTCCCACTTGGACCAGCACCACCTGCACTTGCAAGAACCAATCCACCAACCGTTGGCAAATAGGGCAACGGTGAGCATTCAGCTCACCAATTATAACCACCCTGCCCCTGGCACGAGGCATCGAAATTCCTTCCCTGCATAGCAATTTAAATCACACACATAAATATTTTCAGCCACCAAGGCCATACATATCAAAAATGCCGGCTTGACGACCCGACATTCCGTGCACTCAGGGCACATTCAGGAGTACCGAAAATACCAGATCCCACCACCGTTCAAGGGTCCCAGACATGACGGTTAAACTTGAGCATGATTAGTCTTTATGGCGCCCAGTCCAAAGACTCTCATTATGCCCCTGACGAAAGCCCAATGCCTTGACTCTCTCTTGTACAGCTGGCATAATGCAGGTACAGATCAGCCACCCTCTGTTGCTCAAATCGCCTTGCCACAAAGGAATATCGAAGTACTAATGGTCAACTTACAGGCGCTGGTCGGTTTCATCTTTCCTGTTTGGCACTAAGTCCTTTATACTACATGACACTCACGGCCACAAGAGTTGATCCCAACACTCACAATTTCCGGGACTTCCTCCAGTACTTCCCGCGGCACCAAGCCAAAGGCATCCACCACATATTTCATGCATACTAGCAATAATCACGGAGTCTTCTCCGATGTGCAAACAAGGATCACCAATCCAGAGCAACATGTCTGGATGGGCATTACACAACATGCCTAACCGTACTCACACTTCCGGTTCTAATGCAGTACAACTAGGGATGAACCACCAATACCAAGGGAATCTCTTCGCAATCCACCTTTTGGTTGAGGATTCCTATGCAAATGCAGGAAAGAAGGACTTCACTTGTCCAAGAAGGAAATCGTTACCCTTGGAAGACGCTTCAGAGCCATGGGGAGAAATGCAAATGGATGAACGTCCTCGCAGCAACCTTGCCTTCGTAAATCCGAACTCGGCTCGTGATTTGAACCACCATAGCACCACCGGCGCCCGGAAACCTCTTCTACTTCCTCCTCTTGCTCTCCTCTCTCTCTTAACTTAAGAAAGTTAGTGGCTCAACACAAATGAGCTTTCTCCTCCTCAAGGCCGGCATTATCACCCCAGGGAAGAGCCTAGACCATTGGATTTTAGTCAAAGAAAATGAACGGCTCAGATCAGCCCTTAAATTGATTTTCTTGGGCAAAACACGGGTTGTGACACGCCCGTGTCACAGGCCGTGTTCCTTAAGCGCCTACAGAATGGACTCACTCAGTCCAGAATATGGGCTTAGATACACCCGTGTCAAACCCCTGACACGCCCGTGGCAGAAAGCACACGATCGTATGACTAGCCGTGTCATTCTTTCAACACAAGACCAGATCACCCGAGAAGGACACGGCTAAGGCACACGCTCGTGTCCTTAGCCGTGTGCCAAACACGCCCCTGTGACATGCCCGTGTCACAGGCCATGTTCCACACTCAACACCACTCAATGCCACCCGAGTATTCACCCGAGCAGGACACGCCCTTGGACACGCCCGTGTTCGAGGCCGTATCACCACACTCAATGCCATTCTACTCAACGCCACTCAACTCCACCCGGGTATTCACCCGAGCAGGACACGCCTTGGGACATGCCTGTGTCGTAAGCCGTATGTACTGGACACGCCCTGGGACACGCCCGTGTCTCAGGCCGTGTCACCCAGCCTGACTCATTTTGGTACTTAGGGATTTTTGGGGTGTTACATAGGATTAGTAGAGTGTGAGGTTGGCTAGTGTTAGGTGTTGCTCGGGATCGATGAAAGATCGTCTTATCCTATGGAGTGAGAAGGTCAAAATCACCCTAGGATAGATCTAGCGTAATATGAAACGGGAATGGGTAAGGGAATCAACCAATAACAATAAGTGCCTTGCGAAAGGGAACGATGGGCTTCAGCTACCATCATAGTTCCTAGTGCCCTTTGAGAGCCCTTCACGGGGTATACCGGGGGCAGTCCTGGGCTAACGTAAACTGTAGGAGTGATAAATCTTAAAGAGCAACTAGAATAATTAGGGGTTTACTTTCACACACCCCGGTGTCTCGGGAAGTTAGTTTGACTAGGATATTCGAGCGGTAGGCTCGGTGGTTGTGGAGACGGGCGGGATAGCCCGGCGGGCCGGAGGCCTGGTTGATAATTGGAACGGGCGTGATAGTCCGCGGAGCTTTGACTCGGTGGGAAACATATTAATATTGCATGTGCATAAGTTATAAGGTGGTGGGCCCTCGGTGTTAGTGGTAGATGCACCGACGCTAATATGTTGGCTCGACAAGTGTGGCTATCACTTCGCCAACAAAAGTCCGGTGCGCCAGCTGGCAAGAGTACGTAGGAGTCCGCTTCGTGCGCCAAGAATTGAGCCATACGATAGGTCTGACCGATAGTGCTTTATTGGTGTAGAGGTGGGCGAGGCCCAACCCACCGCTTCCGTCTGCCACTAAGGAGGTATCCTGGGAGGTTCGGCTACAGAAAGGGGGAACTAAAGGTCTGTGTACATAGAGTCAGGTGGGTGAGTTTCACTTGCATGATCCCATCATAACCAACTAGCATGCAATAGCATAATCATTGCATATAACCCCTGTCACCTATTGTATAAGTGTTATGGGATGCTTACACAATAGGACTTACAAAACGACCCCTTGGTCTATAAGCTTGTGTGGGCAAGTTTATAAATTAAGGTCAAATTCTTTATATATATATTGTTGTTAATAACTGATACCCCAACGTATAAATTGGTTTGAGACTCTTTATACGATGGGAGCCCTGAAGAAGATCCCTTGGCCTATGCGTTTCCGCACATAAGTTAAGGTTACTTTTCATACTTTACTTTACTGCCACATGTACTATAAAATTGCTAGAATAGGTCCGCTGTCATCTGTTTCTTGATTACTCTCCACCTTCAAGTCCTCCCCTTTCTTCCACTCCGCTCGGTGCCTAGGGGCCATGGGGGAAGGGGTGGGGGATGATAGGACTTATTCTTATAGACAAACAGTTTTTGGACCACATCATTTAGGGGATTGTGGAGCCCAGCATGGAGGAGCAGCCCCGGAGGTCGGCCCGTTTGGAGATAGGGCAGTCTAGCTCAGGAGTTCAGACATTTGGGACTGTGAGTCCCTGACCTTAGTAGTGTTTTATTTTGCTTCCGCTTGAGTGACTATGTAGTGTGGATTTGATGTATCAGGCTTAAGCCCTTATTTTCAGTACATTTATATTTTGTGGACTCTCCCTTCGTGGAGATATTATTACTCTGATGTGATTTTATTGTTGACTTTTGGTTAGAGTTTTTACCTCACTTGTGTTAACTCTACTTTGGTTGCTTTTTCGTGATCGAATCGGCCGGCAGAATCGGCGTTTTGCGGTGATGAACCTTCAGGGCATGAAGGTGTCACCGCAAAGCGGCGGTTATGGATCTAAGACCCCGGTGTTTAAAAGAAAAAAAAATGGGGTTTTACAATGACAACCGAAAATCCCGTCGCAGGAGTGGTTTTAGAAGCGACTGGCGAACTCCGATGTCGCCGCTATTAGCGGCACCCTTTTGTCTCCTTTTCATTTAACCGCTAGTAACCGACAACTCGCAGTTCCTCTTTTACCATTTTCTCTCTCTCGCAGGTTCTCCAGTGACCAAGAGACATTATCGATATGAACATTATGAATGCAATATGATTACTCACCAATGCACACACACCCACACTGCTATGTCGACATAGACTTGTAGTTCCTATTTACCGAGCAGGTAGCTAATCTCTTAGGCATCATCTAACATGGCCAGACGGTGATAGTAGAGCGGGCTTCTCCACTATTAGGCTAGTATCTATACTACCTGGACTAGGCCTCCGTACGCCTCAACACTAAGAACACAATAGTGGAGCCCATGCGTACTATGGCATAAAGGGGTCTCAGGTAGTTGTGCACCAAGAACACAGCCCAAACTGCCCTATCGAGTGGCATGGAAGGAGCCTCTATGAGCATATCACCAAAGGACCAAGCCCAGCTATCCACTTGGCATGGAAGGAGCCTCGGGAGTGACCTCCGAGGACCAAGCCCAACTGCCCAAAGTTTATCTATCAAATCCCATCAGTGTGATGACTAGCGAGCCCGTAGACCTGTCACACTATCCTTAACCCAGAATTATGACACCGCGTGTCAACTCACACCGCATGCATATTCAATTCACCATGCCATCACATCTGAAAGACTTTGTTTTCAAGTTAACCTAACAGCTAGAGGGGGTGAATAGGTTTTAGGTCTCTTTTGAAATTATCTAGACTTATTCCTGATTTTGCTGTGCTTAGGGAATAGTTAGTTTAGCTTTCAAGAACATCAACATGAAGACACAGTAATTTTATAGTAGTTCCCTAGTTTATGGGTACGTCCACTGTCCCTCTCCACCTTTCTAACTATGTGTTAGACAAGACTCTTCCCCCAGAACTTGTCTCCTTAAGAGCTCACAACTCGATCCCGTAGGACCACTTTGTCTCCTCCAAGACCTACTTCTCAGGCACAAGGCCCTATAACTCAATGATTAAACAACCACCTACCTCAGGATAACAAGCCCTACAACTCAGGCTGGGAGGACAACCCTACACTCAGATCCAAAATGGATCCTATAAAGTGTTTGTTTAGGATAAAGAGTGACCTAAATGGGGGGAGGGGGTGAATAGGTCCAATTTAAATCTTGGCTACATTAAGTCACAAAAATTTCTTTGTGTGTTTATTAATCCAACCACAGTATTCATGAACACAGTTGATCTACTAAATACAACACATATCTAGTTTAACAATCACAAC
The DNA here is from genome assembly GCA_039513925.1 of Platanthera zijinensis. NCBI lineage: Eukaryota > Viridiplantae > Streptophyta > Magnoliopsida > Asparagales > Orchidaceae > Platanthera > Platanthera zijinensis. The sequence continues at coordinate 158,575,158 of CM077088.1, forward strand.
AAAAATCACAACACAACACACAGTAGTTTTATAATGGTTCCCCAATTTATGGGTACATCCACTTTCCCCCTTCTCCTATCTAGCAATAAATCATATTCGGCCAAACTCCAACTTACTTTTCCTCATATCCTCAGATCTTACACCTCAGATCCCAGTTGGATCCAACAACTTAGTCAAAGCAATGTCCTGCCTCTGATCCTCAGGATCCTATAACTCAGGTTCCTCTTCAAGAACCCTACATCAGTGTGAACCTCCACTCCTACTCCTCAGGAAAACCGTTGCCCTACAACCTCAAAAACTTCAAGTTCCTACAACTCAGAGAAATAAACCCTTCTCCTACCTCAGGCTCACATCCCTACCTTAGCCTTTATAATTTAGGCTTACAACTAAGAGAAATCAATCTCCTACAACTCAGATCTACTGATAAATCTTACAAAATTATTATAATAGAAAGAATTTGAGTTTTGAAGAGTCACCTAAGGAGAAAGAGACTGGTGACTTCTTCTTGATCAGATCTTCATATGAAATCTTCTCCCTTAATCTTGGCTGTGTAGGAAAAGGTCCAACCCTTCTTAGCTTTTTCAAAGCTTCTTGAAGGAGAATGTAGGGTTGAACTTAGCTGGAGAAGATTGAAGTTGAACCACGATCTGCCTCCTCTCAACCTTCATAATTCTATTGAATTGTTTTGACAAACATAGATGAGAAGAATAAGAATGATCACTCTCCTATTTCTATTCTGTTGGTCTCCTTATATAGGCTTTGGAAAGAGTGGCCGGCTGCCCCAATTAATCCACTGACATCTAACAGTTCTGATGATTGTCAGAACTTCGGGCTTCAAATTTTGGACTTAGAAGAATTTCTGTTTTGAGAGCTTCTGGATGAAGGTTTTGATACCATTTCTTAGTGTTGACACTTCTGTACTTAGATTATGTCGACAATAGTCCTGGGTGTCGACACTTCTCTTATTGGTATGTCGACAACAATTGAGTGTGTCGATACTGCTAGCTTCTTATCTCAACACAACTTGTGTCAAATGTGTTGAAACTAGTCCTGAGTGTTGACACAGCTGGTTTCTTGACTAATGGTGTTGACCCAATTCCTGGGTGTGACACAACCTGCTTCCAGTCTCGACATAACTTTTGTAAAATTTGTCGACACTACCCCTAAGTGTCGACACAGTTGGCTTCTTGACTAACGGTGTCGACCTAAGTCCTGGGTGTTGATACAACTTGATTCCTCGTCTCAGAACATCTTTTACAATGGTGTCGAAACTTATCTAGTGTCTCGACACTTTGTACTTAGTTTATTTTTTTTCCTTCAACATAGAAACAACACAAGTAAACTCAACATACAGCAAATACTAATTTGTGTATATCATTGAGTTGAAAGGGCTTCTCCAAATCAGGTACACATTTCCCAATGTACCTAACAATCTCTCCTATTTTGAGAAGTCATAACCCCAATTCAATGATATACACAATGATACCAAAATATGATGATAAAGATATATGTTAAAAGTGCTGAACAAAAATATAAAGAACAAAGGAATGAACACACAAATATAACCAAGTTTAAATAAACATTTCATTCCAACTTATTATCAGTTTCACCTTTCAGTTTGTTACAAAGTTCTTAAAAAAATTACAAATGTTCAAAAATATTTTAGGAAAGATCAGGTTCTTTGAAGACAATGCCTTTTACAGATTGAATTTTAGATTTGACTTCTGGCATTTTGTCATCAACCACTTTCTCCTTTCCCTTGGCATTCTTGGCTTTAGTAATTTCTTCTTGCTTGATCCTTTTCCTTTCATGATAATGATAGGGCTAGGAGAAATACTTGTTGGGCTCAACAGAATTAGCTGGGATCTTCCCTACCTTCAGATCATTTCTGAATTTTTATATGACCTCCTGCTGCTTTAAGTGCTTAGCCCACTCTTGCTATGTATACCATTTTCCCTTATCAGCTATATTAGTATTGACTGCTTTCCATGCAGTAAGTATAATTGATCTAGATTTTGGACTCCATTGCTCAAAATCTGGCCTAGCTTCAGCCTGTTCCCTAAACCTTTTCTTTGACAGTTAAGTTTATTTTTCCTTATGCAAAGCAGATGCAGTCATCTCCACTTCTTCACATACTATATTCTGAACTTGTAGTGGAGGACTGTACATAGTTTCGACAGTTGCTTGAATGTCCCAAAAATGAGTTGGTTTGTACATGAATTGGATAAGTGTTTGAATGGCCTCAAAATGAGCTGGTTGGCAACCAGACTCAGTAGTTTGGTCTCCATCATACCAAAGGGTAGGATTGACTAAAGTTTCTCTGAGGCTTTTTGAGATCCAAGTAGCATTCTCAGAGCTATCTTTTATCATTACCCTCTCCCCCTTTATGACATCTCTTTCTATATGATCCCTTAAAACATTTTTTCGAAATCTTACTTGACCATCCAGATAATTAATTCCCGAGGTTAAAGAATTCTTAACTTTAAGTAAGTGATCATCCAACTCTTTGTAAGATGCCTTCACATCCTCAACAAAAGATGCTTTGTGAGCAGATAGCTATATTTAAATATCCTTTGAGGTAGATATTATCTTGGTTTCCAAAGCAATAGTCTTCTCAGCCAGCTTGACCTGTGAAGTATTATTCAGTTCCATCATATTTTCATTCATTCTCTTTTGATTCTCTATGACATAGCCTTGTTTTATAGCTATATCATGTTCAGTTTTCTTTGTTTCCTCTTGTTGTTTAGCAAGGTACACTACTGCATGTGCACCTCTCTTAAAGGAATCTGTCATGTCTGTCTTCAGTAGATTTACTTCAAATCTAATATATTTGATGTCCTGAGCCAGCTGGAACTGCAAGTCCTTTTTTCTTTCATCTAGTTACAGGGCTTTCCTTTGCTAATCTAGCATGATTTGCATTTGAATTAATAAAGAGCTGAAATCTAAAGGAGGAGCAGATGTTGTTCCAAATTGAACTGTCTTCTTATATCCCCTACTCCTTTTCCTAATTTCTTCCAATTTTCTTTTCTTGAGTAGAGTAGTCTCCTGCGCGTTAGATTTTTAAGAACTGACAACCTCAACTGTTGGCTCTTGATCTCTTTCAGTGTGTGGCGTCAAACCTTCTTTCTCCCCCTCAACCCTTGCTTTATCTTCATTAAGGTTAAGTCCCATCCTGGGTTCATCCTCTTGTTGTTCTTAGACAAGATCCTCTAGAAGTATATCTTGCAACTCCCCCTAGATATCAAATTCCTTATTCATAGGAATTTCTTCCTCAGTATCCTTAGAGACTGTATTCTCATTCCCATTCTAATAAATCTGCACATCTTGGGCAAGATCCTCAAGTTCTCCCACAACTATATTCAGTCCTTGTAGAACTTCCATCACAGTGTTATTAACAATTTCACTTTCTAGGTCAGGAAGAATAGTGAAATTCTCCCCCTCAATGTGTTCCTTTTCTTGTACGGTCTACCCCTGCATCTGATCCCTAATACCATGAGAGGGTCTTGGAGATACTCTTATTCTCCAACATCATTTTTATCTAAGCTAGAACTATCTTGTGCTTCAGAAATACTGGAAGAATCTTCTTCCTCAACTATTACTTTCTTCTTCTTTTTTGTCTTCTTCTAAAGTTCTTGTGTCTCCCTTGTCAAAACTCTGTCCCATCTTGCTAAAATCCTCAAGTCCATCCTTCTCATATTGTTAATATTTGATCCAAGCTTAAGCTTAAGACGGTCAGGAATGACTTGGACTAAGTAGAGACTTATAATTCTTCCCATATTTGGCTTCTTAATACTCTCTGCTATTCTATCAAAAACAATCTTGCTCTAGTTTGTCTTGACTTTGAATATCATCATTTCAAACATTGAAGCAGAAATTATATCATATGCTCTTATTTTCCAGAGCAGCACTTTACCTATTAATTCTAACAGAATTTTACCTTGGGTTATCATCCCTTTTCATTGCCAGTGTGCTTCCTATCTTTGTGGATGGGGACAATCTACACCACACCAATGCCTCTGTAATCTTGCCAGAATCCAAGTAATCTTCTTGATCAATTTTTGACAAGTGAATTACTTTGACTAATCTTCGGGTGGTGATCTTGACCTTTGTTCCATTTACCTTAGACTTAATCTTCTCAGTATTAGAATCCAGATGGGCATCATAACTTCTCTTTTCTAATTATTTGATGGCTCTAAAAGCATGAATTCTAATCAATCTTTCGCGATTAGGGATATTACCTCTTTAATTTCTTCAGTCGCTGAGAGGAATCCATTACGAACAAGTTTGTAGCTTTCGAAGATGTTAACGTCAGCCTTGGGATCCATTGGAGTGGAGAAATTGAGAAAGAGATGTGTCAACTAAAGGAGTTCTAAGTCTCGACACTCAGGAATCAATATCTCAGGATTTTAGGAAAGTGTAGTCGACTTCTACTTTCACACCCTATTTATAGTAGATGTCGCTGAAGTCTAACAAATGCGCTCTATTTAGTCTATTCCAAGTTTTAGGAAATGACCTGGTATTGACACAAGAAAACTAGTCTGTTGAGATGTGTCGACTAAGATTGTACAAGTATAATGTCTCTTGGCACATAACTTAGGATCTCGACACATACTTGGATGTCTTGACACATTCTTTGGTGTCTCGACACTTCCTTATGGACTTAGCGAAATTTATTTTCTAATTGTCTAACTAATGATATTTGACCATTTTAATGTCTTACTTGTTTATTTAGGTAGGTAGACTTTGTTACTTAACTTATACAAGTTGAAAAGGGATTTTCTTTTAGGTACTATTTAAAATGGTTATTCTGAACCTGAATTCTTATGTACCCTAAAAATAGGATTTATTCTATGTTTAACATTCCCAGTTCAAACTTAAAGAAATTGAACTTGTTTCCATTTAAATGTTTTGTGAATATGTCAGCATTTTGATTTTCAGTTGGAGTATAATGTCAGAGGAAATTTCCTTTTTCAACATGTTCTCTAAGAAAGTGATATCTGATTTTTATGTGTTTGGTTCTACCGTGAGAAATATGATTATTAGCAATTGAGATTGCACTAGAATAATCACAATACATAACAGATTTACTTAGGTGTACATTGTAGTCCAGGAGTTGATGCTGAATCCATAGTAACTGTGCACAAAATCTCCCAGCTGATATATACTCAGAATCAGCTGTTGAAATAGCTACACTTATTTGCTTCTTGCTACTCCAACTGATGAGTCTTCTCCCCAGAAATTGACAAGTTCCTAATGTACTCTTTTTGTCCTCTTTACATCCTGTAAAATCTGCATCTATGTATCTAGTTAGATCAAAATCACAATTCCTAGGATTCCAAAGCCCAAGATTGGGTGTGCCATTTATATATCTCAGTATTCTTTTAGAAGCTATATAATGAGTCTCTTTAGGGCATGCTTGGTACCTAGCATAGACAAATGTTGAAAACATGATATCTAATCTACTAGCTGTCAAGTAAGGGAGTGATCCAATGATTCCTCTATATAAGGATTCATCGACTGGTTTCCCAGATTCATCCTTGTGTAGTGATACTAAGGAATCGATTGGGGTTCTCATGGTAGAAGAATTTTCCATACCATACTTCTTAATCAACTCCTTTGTGAACTTAGACTGAGAGATGGATATACCATCTTAAGATTGTCTAACTTAGAATCCCAAGAAGAAATTCAGCTCACCCATGTTGCTCATTTCAAACTTTCCATGCATAAGCTTGGCAAATATTCTACATAGCAGCTCATTAGTAGAACTAAAAATGATGTCATCTACATAAATCTAGACTAGGATGCTTGAACCTTTGATGTCCCATAGGAATAGTGTCTTATCTATCTTTCCCCTAGAGAACTTGTTCTCTTTGAGAAAGGTAGACATTGTCTCATACCAGGCTCTAGGTGCCTATTTTAACCCATAAAATGCTTTATGTACTTTGAATACATGAGAGCTAAGTTTAGGAATTACAAATCCTGGTGGCTGTTCTACATAGACCTCTTCCTTCAATGTACCATTTAGCAATGCAGATTTAACATCCATCTGGTAGACTTTATATCCTTTGTAAGGTGTATGTGCTAAAAATAATCTAATGGCTTCTATCCTAGCTACAGGTGCAAAGGTTTGGTCAAAGTATATTCCTTCGTCTTGTCTATACCCCTTAGCCACAAGTCTTGCCTTATTTTTAATTATGACTGCATTAACATCTAATTTATTCCTATATATACACTTAGTTCCTATGATATTGTGATTTCAAGGTCTAGGAACTGGACTCTAGACCTTACATCTCTCAAAATAATTAATCTCTTCATGTATTGCCATAATATAGTTGGGGTCTGAATTGGCTTCTTCATACTTCTTAGGTTCCATCTGAGAGAGAAATCTAGAGAACAGAACCTCATTATGATGTCTACTCCAAGTAGTCACTCCTAGCCTAGAATCACCTATTATTTGATAGATATGATGATCTCATAAGGTTTCTAACAGCAACAGGCAGATTCGTACCATAACCTAGTTCTTTAGGTAGAGAAGGATGAATCTCTTCCTGTCCCTAGGCAATGACTGTGTCTTCTATAGGAACAACAACATTGTTTCTAGCCTCTAATTTTATATCAAATGAATCTCCTATATTTAATTTTTCCATCTTAAAGTCAACATCTCTTAGACTAGAATTGTTAGATAGTATATTATGTAAAACAGAAGTTTCATCAAAAACAACATTAATTGATTTTTCTACCACTTGATGTTTCAAGTTGTAGATCCCATATGCCATGCTATGATTACTATAGCCTACAAAAATACCATCATAAGACTTCTCTGAAAACTTAGTTAGATAAGTCTTCCCATTGTCTAAGACATAACACTTACTTCCAAATATCTTGAAATAGGACAGACTTTGTTTTCTGCCTTTTATTAGTTCATAGGGAGTCTTGTTGTGACTTTTGTTGATCAAGGACCTATTCTGAACATAACAAGTAGTGTTTACAACCTCAGCCCAGAAATATTGTGGGAGAGATGTGTCACTTAACATAGTTCTAACAACCTCAATGAGAGTTCTATTTTTTTTTCTAAACAACACCATTTTACTAGGGAGTTCTAGGAGAGGAGAATTCCTGAAGGATCCCTAGTTCTTTATAGAAATTTGTTATTTTTTCAGATTGAAATTCTGTATCATGGTCACTTCTAAACTTGACTACAGAACATCCCTTTTCATTTTGAATTTGTTTGAAAAAATCAGCAAGAATGTCCAGAGTTTCAGACTTTCTCCTAAGGAAGAATACCCAAGCAAATCTAGAGTTATCATCTACAATCACATATGTGTAAGACTTCCTACCTAAACTAAGAATTTGCATAGGACCAAATAGGTCCATATGAAGTTAGTACATACGCCTCTCAGTGTCTTTGGACTGAATGCTCTTAAAGGAGACTTTTGTTTGTTTGCATCTTTGACATGCTAAACACATGTCTTCTTTGGAGCATTTCAGCTGGGGTCCATTTCTAACAAAGTCCAAAGAAAATAACTTGCTCATAGCTCTATAATTAAATTGAGCTAGCCTCTTGTGCCATTGCATACACAAAGAGTCTTTCTCACTTGCTACTAGGCATACATGAGAATCCTCGTTTATACTTAAGAAATTTAGACAATAAATGTTGCCACTCCTAGTGCCTGACAAGATGATTTCTTGATCACTTGCATTCCTTATCAGACACTTATCATTATGGAATATGATTTCAAAACCTATATCAAAAAGCTGACTTATGCTTATTAGATTGTGGTTCAATCCTTCCACATAAATGACTTTTTTGATAGTCACTAGATCATTAGGAATATTACCATATCCCTTGGTGAGTCCATTTTCTAAACCTCTAAAGATTACTTTTGGTCCATCCTTTACTGAAGCATAGTCCTTTAACAGACTTCTTGTTCCAGTCATATGCCTGGAACAGACATTGTCCAAGTACCATATTATCATTTCTGTGGTACTTGGATCCACCTACAATCAAATAATTAATTAACCTTAGGCACCCAAATAGTTTTGGGGCCTTGGTTCCTATTATACTTAGCTGTGTGAAGAACAACATGCTTTTTGAACAGATGAGTCTGTAATGTAAATGAGGGTGATGTTGGATTGTACCAACAATCTAGGGCAAAATGCCCAACCTTCCCACAACACCAACATTCAAATCTTTTATATCTTCTCTTAGGATGTGCCTTTGAAGTTATACTTCTGGGAAACTTAGGGTTGATATTCAGATTCCATGGTAGAGGTGGAACATTGACACCCTTACCTTTCAGGTTTAAGTGTTGTGCACTGGGACCAGATCCAAGAATTCCTTGTCTCCTTGGATTGATTAATCCTTGTGGTGGTCTCTAGGCCATATAACCATTCGAGTTTTGTCCTTTCCAGCAAGGCTCTTAATTGACCTTGCTGGTGGTGCACTCAGAACTCATGTGTCCTGGAACACATGATCCCTTGCATCTGTTAGAAGTCAGATGCTTGGCTTGTTGCTTAGTTGGACCCATTGGGGCTTTACCCTTAGGCTCAGGTTTCTTATTGATCTTATTATACTCAATATCTCCTATATCACTTCTAAATAGTGTAAAAAATGTATCAAAAATAGGTAGCACAAACTTAGGTCTTGAGAACTATTTCAGGAGCTGTCTTTCCTGAAGAAGCTTTGCTTCCAGGTCCTTGACAGTCTTGGATTGTTCTACAATAGGCTCAGTCTCACTATCTATTTTATTCGTTAAGTCCATGAGCTTCAGTTTTTGAAGGTCCAACTTAATGTTGTCCCTCTCCAACTGAAAAGGTACTATTCTTAGAGAATCTAGTTCTTTGGCTTGTTTCTTAACAAGCTCTTTGCTTATAATCAAAGCCTTCAACAATTGTCCATATCTATCGATGAGTGTGTTGAAATCTTCTTATGAATCTAAACCATGTTCACTATTATTGGAAGAGTGTGAACATAAATAATTCTCTGATGTTGATCAAGAGCCTGAGGCAAAACTAGTAGTAAGAGGTTTACCTTGGCAAAATTTGAACAATCCCGATCTTCTTCTTCTGCTAGGGTCATCGGCCCTTGATCTGTACAATCTTTACTATCACTAGATGACAGTGTGATTCTTTTTCTGTTGCTAGCCTCTTTAATGGCCATTAAACCTAAAAGAGTCTCCTCCTCTTCTGATTCAGATGAATTTGTCTCACTGTGTGAAAGAGTGGACTACTTCTTGGCTAAGAGGCTTTTGTCAAACTTCTTGTGCTGCCCAGTCTTCTAATTTTCAAACTTTTCTCCTTCCTTTTTACTAGGCAGTCAGCAATGACATGCCATTGCCTGTTACAGTAATAATAAATAAGATTAGTCTTAATGTGTTTATTCTGAGACGAACCATACCTGTCCCCATATTTCTTTTTCCTGGGTTTCTCTGAGTGATCTGTCTTATTGTGAGAAGAGTCTTCAGCTGGACCCTTCCAGCTATCCTACCTTCTTCTCCTCAACATTTTCTTGAATTATCTTGAGAGGAGTGACAGTTGTTCTTCAGTCATGTCCCCTCCAGATGAGGAAGATTCTGTGCATTCTGAGACTGCATCCTGTCTTTCTGAGAGAGCAGATTTCTCCCTGTCTTTCCTGGATGTCTCAGCCTTTAGGGCCATTGACTTTTCTCTGTTGAGTGCTCTCGATAAGTCTTCTTCAGAATTCCTGAGATTCAGTAGTAGCTCATGAGACAGTAGCTTGCCAAATAGAGTCTGGGGGTCAATATTTGCTATGTTGCCCATTTCTCTAATACTACGAATCTTGATATCACATTCCTTATTAAGGGACCTAGAGAACTTTTCATTGAGTTCATAATTGGTGAAGCTCCTGCCAGATGTTTTGAGGTTGTTCACTGTTCTGAAAAATTTCTCAAAGCTCTTAACCACTGTGTCTTTCTTGTCTTTCCTGAAGGCTTCATACTGCTGGTTTAATAGAGATTTTCTGTCATCTCTAACCTCATCAGTGCCTTCCATATATACAATCAATGATTTCCATATTTCTTTGGATGTTTTGTAATGAATTAAGTTTTGGAATGTGGAGTCATCTATAGCACTGACAATTATGTTCTGAGCCCTCTTGTCCATAGAGGCCAGAATTATCTCATCCTTATCCATCTCTATGTAGGTCATAGGTGTCCTTATGTTGGCATCAAGAATTGACACTTTCATAGGTATCAAAGGTCCGTCCAATTCGGTGATGTATATTCTTGGATCTACAGCCTCCATGAAGAGTCTAACCCTTTCCTTCCAAATCCCAAAGTTTTATTTAGAGTAGACTGGGAGTTTGATGGAATGGTTTTCTCTTTGAGCGATGATTTGTTCTCAGTTAATCCTTAGTATTCTGACTAGGATGTTATGACTTCACAGTGAACCTCCCTCTGATACCAATTGTAAAGTGCTTGTTTAGGATAGAGAGTGACCTAGAGGAGGGGGGGTGAATAGGTCCAATTTAAATCTTGGATAATTTAAGTCACATAAATTTCTTAATGTGTTTATTAACCCAACCAAAGTATTCAAGAACACAGTTGATTTACAAGATACAACACATATCTAGTTTAACAATCACAGCACAACTCACAACACAACAAACATTAGTTTTATAGTGGTTACCCAATTTATGGATACATCCACTTTCCCCTTTGCATATCTAGCATTGAACTAGATTCGGCCAAACTCCTCCTTACTTTTCCTTAGATCCTCCTATCTTACACCTCAGAGCCCACTTGGCTCCTACAACTCAGACAAAGCAATGTCCTACCTCTTATCCTCAAGATCCTACAACTCAGGTTCCTCTTCAAGAACCCTACCTTAGAGTGAACCTCCACTCCTACTCCTCAAGCAAACCCATGACCTACAACCTCAGAACCTTCCAATTCCTACAACTTAGAGAAATAGCCCCTTCTCCTACCTCAGACTCACAGCCCTACCTCAGCCTTTATAATTTAGGCTTATAACTCAGAGAAATCAATCTCCTACGACTCAGATCTACTTATAGATCTTACAAAATTATTATAACAGAAAGAATTTGTGTTTGGAAGTGTCACCAAGGAAAAAAGAGACTGATGACTTCTTCTTGATCAGATCTTGATGTGAAATCTTATCCCATAATCTTGGCTGTGTAGGAAAAGGTCCAACCCTTCTTAGCTTTTTCAAAGCTTCTTGAAGGAGAAGGTAGGGTTGAACTTGGCTGTAGAAGATTGAAGTTGATCCACGATCTGCCTCCTCTCCACCTTCAGAATTCTATTGAATTGTTCTGATAGACTTGGATGAGAAGAATAAGAATGATTGCTTTCCTGTTTCTATTGTGTTGGTCTCCTTATATAGGCTTTGGCAAGAGTGATCGGCTTCCCCAGTTAATCTACTGACATCTGATAGTTCTGACGGTTGTCAAAACTTCAGGCTTCAAATTCTGGACTTAGAAGAATTTTTTTCTTGAGAGCTTCTGCATGAAGGTGTTGACACCAGTTCTAAATGTTGACACTTCTGTACTTAGATTCTGTCGACACAAGTCCTGGGTGTCGACACTTCTATTATTTGGATTTCGATAACAATTGAGTGTGTCGACACTGCTAGCTTCTTGTCTGAACACAACTTGTGTCAAATGTGTCGATATTTGTCTAGAGTGACGATGTAGCTGGTTTCTAGACTAACGGTGTCGATCCGAGTCCCTGGTATCGACACAGCTTGCTTCCAGTATCGGCATAACTTGTGTAAAATGTGTCGACATTAGTCCTGAGTGTCGACACATTTGGTTTCTTGACTAATGGTGTCGACCCAAGTCTTGGGTGTCGACACAACTTGATTCCTTGTCTCAGCACTGCTTTTACAAAGTTGTCAACACTTGTCTAGTGTCTCGACACTTTGTACTTAGTTTAATTTTTTCCTTCAACATAAAAACTGCAAAAGTAAACTCAACATACATCAAATACAAAATTGTGTATATCATTGAGTTGAAAGGGTTTTTCCAAATCTGGTACACAATTCCCACTGTACCCAAAAGATCCTACAATAACGCCTCGAAACTCAAAGGGGGGCGAGTGGCGTTTTTAGCCAAGTCTGGGACTTGGTAGAGGTCACACGGCCTGGGACACGGGCGTGTCCAAGGGGCATGTCGTGCTCGGGTTCGACGATGGCCGTGTGGTTGACAGAATTGTAGTCGATGAGTGTCAAACAGTGAACACGGCCTGAGACACGGGCGTGTCCCAGGAAGTGTCCTACTCGGGTTGTTAGCCGAGTTGTGTTGGGGGAGAGACATGGCCTGAGCCCATGCGCGTTCGGGTCAACACGGGCGTGTAAAATTCGACACGGGTGTGTCGAATACCCGTGTTTATTGGAACACCCTATTACTGATTTGGGTAAGGATCACTATGTCCTTAGGAATATGTCTTGAATTCATTGTATAGTTTTAAAGGTCAATTATAATAGGTCTAAGGCTTAGAACTTAGGTTTGAAAGTTGCCCCCAAGACCTTCTAGTTCAGATTACGAGTGCAGAAGACTAAGGAAATTATCGTCGAGCTCATATCGACGAGGCATCGAACTCAGTTCGATTATCTCTGAGCTCAGTTCAACGAGTCGTCGAACTCGGTTCGACGATCTTCGAGCTCAGATCGATGTTTCTGTCTCTAGCCAAAATCCAGATCTCTGAGCTTAGATCGACGATAGTCGAGCTAAGATTTACGATCTCTGTTTCAAGTAAAGTTCCAGTCTCTGAGCTCAGGTCGACGGTAGTCGAACTCAGATCGATGATTTTCTTGAGAGATCGTCGATTTCAGGATTTCAAATTCAGTCAGTTATGGAATTCAAATTTCTTTATATCCAGCAGTTAATGCAAAGGATTTTGTAGCCGTTTAAATTAATTTGGAGCAAGTTTCAAGGAGACTAAAAGAGAATGTCACTTAGGACTTTCCTCGAGAGATAGATATCAATTAAGGAAGTCATTTATGACTAGCTAACGCCTATCTAGAAGATTGGATTTCAATATATCTTTTCAGACAATAGAGACAAACAATAATCATCAACACAGGATATTAGATAACAAGAGAAAAACCAAGAACAACATCTGAGATCTATATGACACACAACAACTACAGGATTACAGTATCTCATTTCAATTGTTTAAGGCTTCATCAATCAAGACTCCAGACACAACACATTTCAGTCTTTACAGAAATCATTCTTTGCTGGAGATCTCAATTATTCTGAAGGCCTATTACCCTGTGCAAAGCTTCTCTTCCTGAACAACTGCAAATCTCAGGGGGAGCTTTGACAACATCAATCCACTAGTCTTCTCTTTGACTGTTGAACAGAGAAGAACAACTTCACCTCTTTTATTTTTCTTTTGTGTAAAAGGGTTACTCAAAACTCCCTTCAAAAGTTTTGTGTTTGGTTTCTGAGACCTTGCCAAAACTCAGTGGTGGCAAGACACCTGATCAAAAAATCTGGTTTGGTTTTTGAGCACCTTATCAAAAGCTCATTGGTGCCCAGGACACCTGATCAACTATTCCTGCAGTGGATTCCTATCTAGGGTGGTAGAAGAGTGGATGTAACAAGGTTGATTGGGGAACCATTATAGATCCTTGTATCTTCTGGTTGCCTGTGTTTGATTTGTTGTGTGCTGTATTTTTGTTTCTTTCTTACTTAGTTTTATTTACTGCAAGCACAATACACCTATACATAATTAAAGTCTTCCACTGCAAAATAATTTTTAAATTAGAAAATAATATTAATATACTCTATTCACCCCCCCCCCTCTAGAGTATAGGTAGATCTTACCCTCACTTTCAATTGGTATCAGAGCCAGGTTATTATTCAACAACTAAATCTTCATCAGATTGGTTGTTCTTATCGGCTAACACCTGAACCAAAAGATCCCTAATAAGATCAATCTTTAATAGAGGGTTATTATTTCTATTATTTTTATTTTCATATAAAACCATGGCACAGAACAAAGATTTTGCTAGCACCAGACCTCCAGTGTGCAATCTTTCTAAGTTTGCACTTTGGAAGGCAAGGATTAGATTATATATGAATTCTATTGATAAGGACATCTACAATTCTGTTTTGACAGTGTTTCCAAGACCCCCAGAAAATACAAGTACAAGTGTTGTTCCACCCCCTTCAAGAACAGATGCAGAAATCAAAAAGTGGAAAGTTGTTGATGCCAAGGCAATGAACATATTGGCTCAGATTATGTTTGATGAGATATTTCAAAAAGTGGCTGAATTCAACTCAGTAAAAGAAATATGGGACAAGCTATTTGAGATAGTGTTAGGATCTGCTGATGAAATAAAAGATAGAAGATCCCATCTCATAACCAAGTATGAGAATTTTAAGAAGGGAGAAACTGAGTCAGTTGCTGACATGTACAACAGACTCAGTCTAATTGTCAGTGATCTAAAAACTTTGGATAAAGAGATCTCATTGACTGAACTCAATGATAAGATCCTAATGTGCTTCCCCAGTACTTGGGACTCAAGAATCTGGCCAATCAAGGATGCCTGAAGCCTAAATGAGATCACCACTGAAGCTCTATTGGGCAAGCTCAAGTCTTATGAGCTGCTCATAAAAAATAGAGAGGAAGAGCAAAAGACAGCTTCTCCAGTAACAAGGAAGGAGAAGACCATTGCTTTCAAAGTAACAGAAGATCAGCCTGAAGATAAGGTCACAGGAAATGAAGAGCTGATGAGCCTACTGGCGAAAAGATTTTACAAGATGGCTAGAAAAGATTTCAGGAAAAGTTCATCAAGAGGACATGAAAAGCCAAGGTATTACAAGTCCAGTAACAAAGAAATTATTTGTTTTGGATGCAGGAAACCAGGCCATATTGTGTCTGACTGTCCAGAGAATCAAAATAAGGACAAGAAAGATAAGAAAGATAGGAGAAGAGACAAAGACTCCAGGAGAAACAACAATGACAAATCCTACTCCTGCAAGAACAAACACACCAGGAAGGGATTTGTAGCTGAAACCTGGAGTGAAACTGAAGAAGAATCAGAGGCATCATCAAGCTCAAGTGATGATTAAGATGATGCTTAAGAGAAGGAGTTCTGCATGATGGCTATCAATGCCTCTCAACATAATTCTGATGCAGAACAAGAGTTAGAATCTGAATCTGAACATGAAGTTGAAGAAGATCAGGTAATAGATTCTTTTGATTTCAATTCAGAGGACTTTAGATCTGAATTTAAGGCACTTTGTTTAGACCTGCTAAAGTCTGAGAAAGAGATTATCTCTCTCAAAAATCAATTGTCTGGACATAGCACTTTAAAATTATATAACCTCAAACTCTCTGAGGAGTTAGATTGTTGTAGGGAGGAGATAGCTTCACTGAAAAGTGAACTATCTCAGGAAAATAAGTTTGAAGAATTCCTCAATGGGAGAAGCATCAGACTTATGGACATCACAAACAGAGTGAACTCAAGACTTAACAGTACACTGGGCTTGGGAGCTTCACCCAGCCAACCTATAGTGTTAACAACCCCAATAAATTTATCTCTGATAAATAAAAGGGAGTTGTAGAGGTAGCTAGGAAGAATCCTGATTTACCTAAGAAAAACAAAGTTCAACGGAAAACGTCGAACAGAGCTCGACGATCGCGGAACAGAGCTCAGCGATCTCAAGCGGAATCGTCGAACTCAGGTCGACAATCTCTGAACTCTAAACTCTAGCAAAGTCGATCTTCGAACAGAGCTCGACGATCTGACCCAAGATCGTCGAACTCAGCTCAGAGATCGTCGAACAGAGATCAGAGCTTTGAGCAAGATTTTAAGGGTAAATCAAACTTCAATCCTAGTGGTCCCACATCGCAAAGCTTTAACCCTTATACTGAATGGATAATACCTCCTAGGAGATATCATCCTGAAGGTTATAAGAGTCAACCAGTGATGTCTTTTATTTCAGAATTTAAAGGTTATCAACCTAGGCCCAAGGTAAACTGGGTCAAAATAAATAAATTGTATTATGTGCAGGTAAAGACCTATCCAACAATAAACCAGCAATGGTATTTGGATAATGGGTACTCAAAGCACATAACAGGAAGCAAGGAGAATCTTACATCCTTTAAAGCCAATCTTGGACCCAAAGTAATATTTGGAGATTCAAACTTTGGACAGACCAAGGGATATGGTGCAGTCCAAATAGGCTCAGTCACATTCAAGAAGGTAGCTTATGTGGAAGGACATAAGCACAATCTAATCAGCATCAGTCAACTATGTGATGAAGGCTACCAGGTGATATTCAATAAATCCTCATACAAAATCAAATCAGAGGACAACAAAATTGTGTTGACAGGTAAAAGGAAAGGTAACATCTATCTTGTAGATTTTCATTCAACTAAGGTACATATCTGCTTGTTCAACTCTGTTAGTAAACCAAATGAACTATGACATAAGAGATTAGGATATATAAACCTTAGAACCATTGCTAGGCTATCTAAGGACAACCTTGTTAGAGGACTACCTTCTGGCCCCTACAAGAAGGAAGGACTTTGCAGGGCTTGTCAATTAGGCAAGCAAACTAAAAATAGTTTTAAGTCACTTAATAAGAGTAATTCACCTAGGATCTTGTATCTGTTACACATGGATCTTTTTGGACCCATTACAGTACAAAGCCTAGGAGGGAAATCTTACACTTTAGTAGTTGTAGATGACTTCTCTAGATTCACATGGGTGTTCTTTCTGAGGAAGAAGTCTGATAACTTTAAGTGTTTGACAGAGTTTCTTAAATGCATACAGATTGAGTTCAATACTCACATTGCCTTGATCAGAAGTGATCATGGGACAGAGTTTTATTCTCTTCTTATGCAAGAGTTTTGTCAGAGTGAAGGGATCAGGCACACTTTCTCAGCTCCTAGAACTCCTCAACAAAATGGGGTAGCTGAAAGGAAAAATAGAACCCTTATTGAATCTGCTACTACATTGTTGACAGATGCTCACCTTCCTCTATCCTTTTGGGCAGAGGTAGTAAGGACCTCAAACTATGTGCTAAACAGAAGTTTGATACATAAGCTGAAGGGAAAGACTCCCTGTGAATTACTCAAAGGGAAGAAACCTAAAGTAGATTACTTCAAAATTTTGGGTTGTATTTGTTACATACATAATAATGACAAGAAATACATAGCAAAATTTCAAGCTAAAGCTGTTGAAGGAGTGTTTCTGGGATACTCCATGATTAGTAAAGCTTATAGGGTATATAACAAATCTTCTCTTAAAATTGAAGAATCTGTACATGTATCTTTTGATGAAACTAACATGTCTTATAAGGAGAAGAATACTTCTACCATACAACCTTTACAAGTGCATTCTCTTTCAGAAAATTTGAACAGGTTACACATTATAGAAAAGGATACAACACATTCACCTATCCAACAAAGAGGTGGAAGTAGTGAAGATGAAGAGGACACTCAACATCTTGGTGAGAACCACATTGAAGAGCCAGTTGTTGTTCCACAAGAGGAAACAACAACACAGGTTGGTGAACAATCAACACCCCCTGTTGATTTAGTAACATCAAGAGATCATCCAATCTCCCAAGTGATTGGAGACATCTCAGTTGGTGTGCAAACCAGAAAGCAGGTCAACCAAAATCTGATGCACACCTGCTTTTTATCTCAAATTGAGCCTCAATCCATACAAGATGCAGAACAAGATCCACACTGGATCATTGCAATGCAAGAGGAGTTACATCAATTTGAAAGGAACAAAGTTTGGGAACTAGTGCCAAGGCCAAAGGATCACTCCATTGTTGGAACAAAATGGGTGTTCAGGAACAAACTGGATGATCAAGGAATTATTGTAAGGAACAAGGCAAGGCAGGTTGCACAAGGATACTCACAAGAAGAAGAAATAGATTATGACCAGACCTTTGCACCAGTTGCATGGTTGGAGGCCATAAGAATATTTCTAGCTTATGCAGCTTATAAGGGATTCAAGGTCTATCAAATGGATTTAAAGAGTGCATTTCTCAATGGAGATATCAAGGAAGAAGTCTATGTTAGACAAACCCCAGGTTTTATCTCTCCAACTCATCCTGATTATGTTTTTAAATTGCATAAAGCATTGTATGGTCTCAAGCAAGCTCCTAGAGCATGGTATGAGACCTTAGCATGCTTTCTTTTGAAAAATGATTTTATAAGGGGTAGAGTAGACCAAACTCTTTTTATTAGAACCCATAAGTACAATACCCTACTAGTAAAAATTTATATAGATGATATTATCTTTGAATCTACTGATTCAAATTTGTGCAAAAGGTTTTCCAACCTAATGCATTCTAAATTTGAAATGAGTAGCATGGGTGAGCTTTCCTTCTTTCTAGGATTGCAAGTCAAACAGCATGCTGATGGCATATTCATTTCTCAAACCTAGTATGCAAAAGAGTTGGTTAAGAAATTTGGTATGTCTGAAGCATCCTGCATGAAAACACCTATGCCTACCAATGATGTATTAGATGCTGATGAACATGGGAAACCTGTTGATCAGACAACATATAGAGCAATGATTGGCTCTTTATTGTACCTTATAGCTAGTAGACCTGACATAATGTTTGCTACATGCATATGTGCTAGATTCCAAGTAAGACCTAGAGAGTCACACCTAACATTAGTTAAAAGGATTCTTAGGTATGTGAAAAGTTGTCCAAATCTAGGTCTCTAGTATCCAAAAGATTCAAGATTTGAATTAACTGAATTTTCAGATGCTGATTATGCTGGATGTAGAGTAGACAGGAAAAGCACCAGTGGAACTTGTCTGTTTCTTAGTGACAGACTTGTCTCCTGGTTTTGTAAGAAACAAACATCTGTGTCCACATCAACTGCTGAAGCTGAATACATGGTAGCAGGTAGTTGTTGCTCACAGATATTGTGGATTCAAAATCAGCTCCTAGACTATGGTTACCACTTAGATAAGTGAAAAATATTTTGTGATAACACTAGTGCTATTTCTATAGCACAAAATCAAGTCCTCCATAGAAGGACAAAACATAAAGAGATTATGCTTCACTTTAAAAGAGATAAAGTTAGGAAAAATAAAATTAAACTTCAATATATCCCAACTGATTTGCAAAGGGGAGATATTTTCACCAAACCATTGGATGAAAAGAAACACACATTCTTCCTGAATCAGTTAGGAATGTTAGATGGAGGATGTTTAAATTAAGATCCAAGATTTTAAAACCTTAAAATTGACCAAGACTAGGCTAAAAACATTATTTTTCTAGTATCTATAGGTTATTTCTGATCTCTAAACTGCGCTCTACGTTTTTCCCAAAGATCGTCGAACAGAGATCGACGTTCTCAGAACTCATCGACCGGAGTTCAGCGTTTTCCAGATAGTGCTAGGCTATCTCTTTCCGGTCAAAGATCGTCGAATGGAGCTCGACGCTCTCCAATATCGTCGAATGGAGATTGATGATGTTGAAGACCTTTCAGATTCCTTTAGAAGCCCAGATCGTCGAACTGAGTTCAACGATCTTTCCTTTTCTGCGTCAAACCCTAATATAAAATTTATTTTTCGGCCGTCGTTCTCTTTTGCGCTTTCACACTTTCTGCAGAGCTTTTCCTTCCCTCCAAACATCTCTGCACTCGGTATTGTTTATTCATTTTTGTAGGTTAACTTGGTCGTCTCTGTTGCCGTCTTAGCAGCAATGAAGTTCGACACTGGCTTTGACATTGATATGGATTCATTCGAAGGCAGTGATCAAATCTTCAAGGATATTCTGGAACTGTTCAAGGAACAACAGTTGGTTCCTATCATGTCTACAAGGATGAAATTGGCTGCAGATGAGATAAAGGAATGGGTATATACAACACACAACTTGGATCAAAACACAGTGATTGGAACAATTTCAGGAACACAGGTATCACTAACTCCTGCTCTTATAACAGAATTTTTCCAATTGAGTACTGACATGATTCAGTAGAACTGTCTGGAGAGGAATTTTCTTCTATGTTGGATAGAATGGGTCACTCAGCAGCAAACCCAAATAAGTTGCTTAAGAAAAATCTGTCAGTGGAGTACAGATTTTTAGCTGATGTCGTGGGAAAGGTACTGTTAGCAAAGCATTCTGCTCATGGTACTATATCTAGGTATAAATTCTGTTTGATGGGTGCCTTAGTTGATAAGAAACATTTGAATTGGGGAGAAATATTCTTTGATTTAATTAAGAAAAAGATTAACAAGAATTTTGTTAATTTTGGGAGGATTTTAGGCCTGTTTCTGCATAACAGATGCCCCAAACTTCTTATGTCCAATGGCATGCACATCAATGCCTCCAAGAGACTCTCCTGCGCTCTCTTTGGAAAGTGGGACAGGCAAATTGCCAAACCCAGCAGGGGTCCAACAGTTACCTCAACTTCAGGCACAAGGACTGCAAAAGTCACTTCCCCTCAGGCAACTGCCCCCTTGGAAGAATTGCCTGCCATCTCCTCATCTCCACCTTCTCCACCTATTGTTTCTTCATCCATCCCTACATCCACCATCAACATTTCAATTTAATCCCCCATCACTATTTCATCTCCCATCTCAACTCCATCTCCATTTATCTCTTCACCACCACCAACAACTCATCAAGAACAATTCCATCCCCTATATTATTATCCACCTCTTGATATTGATTCATCCATCCATCTTCCATCATTCAACCTCTTAGATGATTCCTTCATGGATGATTCTCATTCCTAACACCTTGAGCCCCCATCATCTTCTACTTCTTACCAACAATTTCTTCAAGATATTCTTGCTCAGCCATCCTTCACCCCATCCATTTCCATTCCAGTGACATCCCTCACCACCATTCCCATTTCTCAATCATCCATCCCACTGCAATCCACATCCTCTCTCCTCATAACTACAACTCCTCCAACACCATCAACCTCTGCACCTTTATCCTCTACCTCTACTCAAGCATCCCTTGAGCAAGTAGATCTTCCATCCCTTGCAGATAAGCTTTATGAGTTGTTAGCTCCCAGGCTAACACTCTTGCTGGAGACCTCCATGGCTCCACTTCTTAACTCTATCCTTGAATTATCTGTCAGGCTCTCCTCCTTCTATCCTCCTCAGGCAATCCCTTCTGTGGGGTGCCTTGATCCAGTTAACACTGGATCCAGGCAGGGGGAGATGCCACTTGAAGAAGAGATGCTGCCTGCTCCAGAAGAAGAAATGACAGCTCTGCTAGAGACTCCAGCCCCAGCTCCAGTTCTTTCCTTCAGTTCAGTTGACTTTAAGTCACTGCTTTCAGAATTTGATGCTCTCCATAGCAGATATCTTCCAGCCCAAGAAGCTGAAGATCTTACTAAGACCATTGTGCCTATTTCCAGTTGTGAACCCCGCTTGATATCTTCATATATCAATTCTATCAAGGCTGTGGAAATTGTTACTTCTGCTGATACTGTGTGTGTTGATGCTGCTACTGATGAAGCTAGTTTTGATATTGCTAATGATTTGATGATGACAGAGGCTAATGATTCAGAGCCTACTATTATTATTTTTGAGCCTGCTGTTCCAGCTTTTGTTTCAGAATCTGTTGCTGCTGTTATTACTGTTTCTGATGTTCCTGCTGCTCAAGCTGTTAGTGTTACTATTTCTGTTGTTAGTACTACTTCTGTTTCTGCTAGTATTGCTACTTTTGCTTTGCTCCAATTTCTGTCACTGCTTCTGTTACTGCTGCTGCTGCTTAAACTGACAATCTAAACAACAAAAAGATTATATTAAAAGGATTGAAGAGTTGTATGACAATCCTCAAAGCTCAGGCAGTGATGAGAATAGGACTGACTTTAATGACTCCTCTGCAACCATTGCAAGGAAGAGGAAAATAAGAAGCAAAGCCTTGATGAGAGTTCCTCCACAGAAAGTCACAAATGATAAGGATATTCCTTATTACATTCTGCATGACTGCCCAATAACTGAACCATGGATGCAATTCTCAAAGAACCAATTGAAGGCCATGAAGAAGAGGAGGAAGTATGACAAAGGCACATCTCATCCTCCTCCTCCTCCTCCTCCTCCCTCTCTAGATGCAGGAACTGGTGGAAGTTCTTCTTCACAATCCTCTTATGCTAAAACTCAAAGTTTCTCTCAAATTAAAGACAAATCCCAATCCAGAGGATATCAACAAAGAGACTACCAATCCAGAAGAGGCTAATTTAGAGGAAATCAAAGAGGATACAGAGTTTATTCCAGAGGACAATCAAGACAACATCCTTATCACAGGGAAGGACAAGGCCCCATTGATTCAACTTCTGGTCCTTTCCCTTATAAGGTTAAAGAAATTGTTACTTCAAGAGCTCCTCCTGCTGATACAATCAATAGATATGAACCTCATGTTCCCTTTGAAGATCCAGAGAACAATCCCCTTTCTTGGACAGCAAGGATGAAAGAATTAGCTGCTTTAGATCAAATAAATAAGGCAAGAGAACAAGCGAGAGATACTCCAAACATCATTTCACTATCTGAACAAAGGAAGAAAAAACCTGAAAGATACTTCTCTAGAAAATTCTTTGATCCAGAGAGTTACTTGAAGCTGCACCCAGAGGCTGTTGTTCCCAGCCCCAAATCTCAAACCTCCGTAGGTGCTGTTGATGACAGAAGATCTAAGAAGGAAGCTCAAAATCCCAACGGAGAAATCTTATTCAAAAAGAGAGAAGAAAAGGATTGATTGTGTAAGATGAACAATACATATCCATCTCTGACAATCTGATGTGATTATATTTGCTTCTGCAATGCTGCATTTCATTATTCTGCAATATTGTGTTTGCTTTTGTTTCTGCTTGTATGCTTGTTATTTCTTATATGTCATGTAAATAGTAATCCTAACCCAAATAGGGGGAGATTGTTGGAACACCTTATTACTGATTTGGGTAAGGATCACTATGTCCCTAGGAATATGTCTTGACCTCATTGTATTGTTTTAAAGGTCAATTAGAATAGGTCTAAGGCTTAGAACTTAGGTTTGAAAGCTTCCCCCAAGACCTTCTAGTTCAGATTACAAGTGCAGAAGACTAAGGAAATTATCGTCGAGCTCAGATCGACGAGGCATCGAACTCAGTTCGACTATCTCTGATCTCAGTTCAACGAGTCATCGAACTCGGTTCGACGATCTTCGAGCTCAGATTGACGTTTCTGTCTCTAGCCGAAATCCAGATCTATGAGCTTAGATCGATGATAGTCGAGCTCAGATCGACGATCTCTGTTTCAAGTCAAGTTCCAGTCTCTGAGCTCAGGTCGACAGTAGTCGAGCTCAGATCGATGATTTTCTTGAGAGATCGACGATTTCAGGATTTCAAATTCAGTCAGTTATGGAATTCAAATTTATTCATATCCAGCAGTTAATGCAAAGGATTTTATAGCCGTTTAAATTAATTTGGAGCAAGTTTCAAGGAGACTAAAAGAGAATGTCACTTAGGACTTTCCTCAAAAGACATATATCAATTAAGGAAGTCATTTATGACTGGCTAATGGCTATCTAGAAGATTGGATTTCAATATATCTTTTCAGACAATAGAGACAGACAATAATCATCAACACAGGATATCAGATAACAAGAGAAAAACCAAGAATATCATCTGAGATCTGTGTGACACACAACAACTACAGGATTACAGTATCTCATTTAGATTTTTCAAGGCTTCATCAATCAAGAATCCAGACAAAACACATTTCATTCTTTGCTGAAATCATTTATTGTTGGAGATCTCAATTATTCTGAAGGCCTATCACCCTGTGCAAAGCTTCTCTTCCTGAACAACTGCAAATCTCAGGGGGAGCTTTGACAACATCAATCCACTAGTCTTATCTTTGACTGTTGAACAAAGAAGAACAACTTCACCTCTTTTATTTTTCTTTGGTGTAAAAGGGTTACTCAAAACTCCCTTCAAAAGTTTTGTGTTTTGTTTCTTAGACCTTGTCAAAACTCAGTGGTGGCAAGACACCTGATCAAAAAATTTGGTTTGGTTTTATAGCACCTTATCAAATACTCATTGGTGCCCAGGACACCTGATCAACAATTCCTGCAGTGGATTCATACCTAGGGTGGTAGAAGAGTGGATGTACCTAGGTTGATTGGGGAACCACTATAGATCCTTGTGTCTTCTGGTTGCCTGTGTTTGATTTGCTGTGTGCTGTGTTTTTTTCTTGCTTACTTAGTTTTATTTACTGCAAGCACAATACACATATACATAAATAAAGTCTTCCACTGCAAAATAACTTTTAAATTTGAAAATTATTTTAATATACTCTATTCACCCCCCTCTAGAGTAAAGGTAGATCTTACCCTCACTTTCAGCATTCTCCTCGGATTGGTGCTGTACCTATGTCGATGGAGGAACACGCCTAGCTACACGGGTGTGTACTGGATGACATGGGCATGTCAATCTTGACACGAGCGTGTCGAGAGCCCGTGTTCTTTTTGGGATGCGATGGTTTCAGCGTCGATTGAGGCACACAGACTTGGACATGGGCATGTCGCAAACCATGTTCGGCCCTAGTTTTGGATTTTAAGTGCGAATCGTGGCCGTCCGTTTCCTTATTTTGGGATCCAACAGCTCAGGGATATTCTTGCTGGGATATACCCGGGAATAAGGATTAGAAACCCTCATTCTATTTGTGTTTTCTCTTTCTAAAGTTCTAGAGAGAGGGGAGAGCAAGGAAGAAGAAGGAAGTGAGATCCGATTGCCGGAGGAGATTCAGAGCGCCAAATCGCAAGCCGAGTCCAGATCTACGAAAGCGAGGTCATCGCGGTGCTTTTCATCCGTATAGATTTCCATGGCGCCAAAGAAAATTGTTAGGGTAATGATTCTCTTCTTTAGCATGTGAAGCTCTCCTTCTTTTGCATAAGGAAACCCACTCCTGCGAGTGTGCGGTGAGTGTGCGGCGTTCCTTGGGGTAGATGTGAATAGTCCCCCTTATTTGCATGTAGAGTACAAAATCAAGATACGTACATAGGCATGGTGTGTGAAGCGTACCCGGACAAGTTGGTCTGGATCCGTGATATTTTATTGTGCATGATTAGCCGGATAAGACTCCGTGCCTTTGGTTGTTTTCGGGTTTTCAACGCGGTAGATTGCAACAGGGAGTCTTGGGGATTAACTCCAAGGTGCACCCGGAAAACTAGGCGGAAACGCATTTCTGCCAACTTGGTGGCCTGGGAGCCAGCCTTGAACATAACTAGGTTATGTGCATGTTTGATCATTTTAGGACTCGGGGATGCTTGACCCGCGCATATGGCTTAAATTGACGTTGCGGTGTGAGCAACGGGTTTGGCAGAACCGTACCCGCTTTGTGTCGTTCGGTTAAAGAAACCTAAAGTACATGGCACTTACTGTTGGCATAGATGGAGGGTCTTAAGCTTAAGATGGAAAGACTAAAATGCTCACGAGTATTGCCGTCCAAGGGGCGGTGGTGAGACCCCGGTTTTGATCTGGTTCAACGTATAAGTGCCCTGAGAGCACGGGTCGTGCGGCCGTGTGTGCATGCACCTATGATATTGTGATTATTCACTATGTTGCTTATTATGCTAATAAGTGAAGGGAAGGAGCATCGCTGCCCAGAGTTTGGGGGAGGGATCGTTATAATTTGGTCAACTTTAGCTGACCGTTACTTTTGTTTGCCACCGTTGCTGTGAATTTTACTTGCAGGTGCTGCAGAGCCGAGTGGCAAATAGCGGGCCAAAGCCCTTGTTGCTGAGCCAGCCCTTGAAGGCCTTGTTTTGTTTACTTGTTTAATTGATGTGTGACCGGCCTACGAGCCGAAGTATGGAAGACACTCTTTTAAATTTAGTGAACTCTTGTAAGGCCATAAGGCCGATACTTTATGTACTTTGTAATTCATTCCTATTTGGGTTCAATAGTGGACATTCATGCTTGTGGCTGGGTTCTTATTTTGCAACTTAATAAATTGCTTCTGCTAGATGCTCTGTGTAGGACGTTACAATTGGAAGAATGGTTTCAATGAGTAACCTTTCGGTCTGTTCGTGGTATATGGAATCGGGCCCCGGCCGGACCTAATGCTATATGCTATGTGACGGATAGGGGTGTTACAATTTTGTATCAGACTACCGGTTTCGGTCAGACTTAAATGAATTCGTGGATGAATTTAATTTAAGGGGTGGTGAGCACATGTGTGTGCGTCACCGTTATAACATGAAAAGAACCCATGAATGTCCACTTAGGAATGAAAATACACATGTTTGAGGAACCTGCGTGTTCCTATAATTGCTTTTTGAAATATTATTTGGTTGCTTAATGGTGTTTTGTACGACTATCGGTGACCAGGAGTGGTGCGGGGCCATAAAACTTCCAGTTTCTCAGGCAAATAGTGCACCGAGCGATGCGTCCACAACACCTCCTTCGGTTGAAACCATATGATTGGTAGCTAAAGCAGTGTTTGCGATGATTAATGTACAGCCTGCGAGGCAAGTGCAACAGCCTGCCCCTGCTGTGGAGCAAGTACTGCTCCAAGCGGCGGAACCAAGGAGAGTGGAGCAGGTTGTGGTGGAGCCAATGATGCCTAGGAGAGCAACAGATAAATAGCTCAAACATGTTATGGGCTTTAATCCTCCAGTGTTCTCGGGGACGGGAAATCCAACCCAAGCGGAGGATTGGCTCTCCAGAGTTAAGAGAGTCTTGAAAGCTACAGAGACGGAAGAGTGGTAGAAGACCACTATTGCCACTTTCTTGTTGGATGGCGACGCAAGACAATGGTAGGAAGGTTTGGAGTTACACCATTTGAGGGGTAGACAACTAACTGATGTCTCGATAGAAGAATTCTCGAGACTATTCTTGGCTCGATACCTTTTCTCGGCTTAGAGGATTGCATTGGAGAACGAGTTTCAGAAGTTGGTACAGGGAGAGAGTAGCGTGGATGTGTACCTCCACGAATTTAAACTTTTGGCTCGGTATGCAAGTGCTATATTCGCAGATGAAGAGCGAAAGATAAACTGATTCTATGAAGGTCTGAGGGATGACCTGAGGCTACTGCTCTCGGGGCCGATGACACATGGCTTCTTGACCCTGGTCAATATGACCCGGTCTTTGGAGAAAGATATGAAGAATATGCAGGCAAAGAAAGACTCCAGTGTTAAGAAGATAGAGTTTAATGTGCTGACTACATCGAAGTCTGGTTATCGTAAGTTCTTTAAGAAGGATAGGACTTCGGGTCTAGCCTCTTCTTCCAGAGCTTCGGGGGAAACTACAAGCCTGACCCCGGGCGCTTGCTTTACTTGTAGGAAGCCGGGGCATTTTGCCCATGGCTATTGGAGTGGACGTCCAAAGTCCTAGAGAAAGCAGGGAGCAACTTACGAGGAAAAGGGCAAGGCGGTGGAGTCAACCACATCACATTCTGCTCCGACTCAACCAAGAGTCTACAATCTTGGCTAGCAGGAGGCCATCAAGCAAGCGGATGTGGTGACAAGTACGGTTTAAATTTATAGCAATTTAGCTTTAAATACGATTACCTTGTGCTTGTTAGCTAATTACTATTTGTATAGGCTTTGTTTTGATTTGTGATAATCCGGCGAGAGCACTCTTCGATACGAGAGCTTCACACTCCTTTTTTTTTTCCGAAGGTTACATATTGCTCATCGGAGTCCCTTCTTCGATGATGAAGGACAAATTGGATGTGTTGTTGCCGAATGGGTGTTCTATGCGCGCAGACAGAGTTTGTGCCGTAAAGATTCCTATTGGGAGTCAAGAGTTCGACTTGCTAGCGTCGTTACTACCGCTAGTAGAGTTCGACATAATTTTTGGTATGGAATGGCTTCCAAAGCAGAAGGCATTCATAGATTGCAATCGTATGGAAGTCCAGTTGGGAGCTGATCGGGAGACAACGTTTGCGGGTTTGAAGGGGTCGAGCAAGACCTTAATGTCTGCTCTTCAGGTGGTCAAGGCAGTTCGTGCTGGTGCAGAACTATTCTTCATGCTAGTGGAGGCTGCGAAGCCTAAGCCCACTTTGGGTAGTATCCCAGTAGTGTGCGAGTACCCTAACGTGTTCCCGGATAATCTTCCCGGAGCCCCACCCCAGCGGGAGATCGACTTCACGATTGAGCTAGTGCCAGGTGCCAAACCTGTGTAACGCTCTCCTTATAGGTTGGCGCCTAAGGAAATGGCAGAGCTAAAGGTTTAACTTGAAGAGTTGTTAGAGCAGGGTTATGTGCATCCAAGTTCGTCGCCTTGGAGCGCACAGGTCCTTTTTGTTAAGAAGAAGGACGGAAGT
Organism: Platanthera zijinensis; assembly: GCA_039513925.1. NCBI lineage: Eukaryota > Viridiplantae > Streptophyta > Magnoliopsida > Asparagales > Orchidaceae > Platanthera > Platanthera zijinensis. The sequence goes on from CM077088.1 coordinate 158,603,394, forward strand.
TTGCGGCTCTGTATCGACTATAGAGAACTGAACAAGTTAACGGAAAAGAAAAAGTACCCGATCCTAAGGATTAATAATCTATTTGATCAGTTAGTCGGGTCATCGGTGTACTCAAAATTGGATCTTAAGTCAAGTTACTATCAGCTAAGAATAAGGGAAAGTGATATCCCAAAGACAGCGTTCAGTACGAGATATGGGAATTTTGAGTTTATGGTCATGTCGTTCGGGCTGACAAATGCGCCATCAGTGTTCATGGATCTGATGAACAGAACATTTAGGGAGTACTTAGACCACTTTGTGATCATCTTTATCGACGACATATTGGTGTACTCGTAGTGCGGAGAGGATCACTTCAAGCATCTGCATTTGGTTTTGGAGACGCTGAGGAGGAATGAACTATATGCAAAGTTCTCTAAATGCGAGTTTTGGTTGCCCTCAATAGCGTTCCTTGGTCACATATTTAGTGAAGAAGGGATTTCGGTGGATCCGGAGAAGATAGTTGCAATACGGGAGTGGCCTGTGTTGTCTACGGTAGCGGAAGTCTGGAGTTTTCTAGGGCTTGCCAGCTATTACAGGCGCTTCGTAGAGAACTTCTCGCGGATAGCGTTACCTCTCACGAAATTGACAAGGAAAGATCAGAAGTTTGTTTGGACGCTGGAGTGCACGCAAGCTTTTGAAGAGTTGAAGGGTTGGTTGACCACGACGCCTTTGCTAAGTTCACCGAGTGGGACCGAAGGCTTTGAAATCTACAGCGATGCTTCGTGCAGTGTTTTGGGCTATGTGCTGCTGCAGTGTGGAAGTGTTATAGCTTATGGCTCGCATCAGCTGAAAGTGAATGAGATAAATTATCCGGTCCACGAATTGGATTTAGCGGCCGTGATTTTTGCTCTAAAGCTGTGGAGGCATTATTTGTACGGTGTAAAGGTAGATATTTATACCGACCACAAGAGCCTGAAATACCTATTAGACCAGAAGGATCTGAATATGAGGCAGCGGAGATGGATGGAGTTCCTGGGAGACTATACATTCAAAATTCATTATGTTCCCGGGAACGATAATGCAGTTGCGGATGCGTTGAGTCATAGGGCTCCCGCGCAAGCGAACTGTTTGTCGGTTCATGACGAGCGGTTGATTTGGGAGTTGGAGGCATTAGATATCTCTTGTGCTGACAAGCAGACTAGTGCCGAAGCACTATTGAACTGGACGGAGGTTTAGTATGACCTAGCTGATTGGATTTGGAAGGCTATGGACTTGGATTACAGCATGAAGCAAATCATGGAGGCGGTTTCGGATGGGTCAAATTCCCAGTTTACCATTAAAGATGGACTGCTAAGGAAGGATAGTCATTTGTGCGTCCCAAACGTGAGTAATTTACGGGTGGAGTTGATGTACGAGGCTCATTATACCAAGTACTCGATTCACCCAGGAAGCATGAAGATGTACCGAGATCTGAAGAAGTTGTTCTGGTGGCCAGGACTCAAGAAAGAAGTGGCACTATATGTAGCAAAGTGTCATACTTGCGCCTTAGTGAAGGTAGAGTGCTAGAAGCCAGGGGGTTTCTTGAAGTCTTTGCCGATTCCGGAGTGGAAGTTCGACGATATCTCAATGGACTTAGTGCATGGATTGCCAAGGTCACAGAAGGGAAACAAAGGCATCTGGGTGATCGTAGATCAGTTGACAAAAGTGTCACACTTCATTCCAAATAGGAAGGATGATTTGGTGGAGAAACTGACAAAGATTTATGTGGATAACATTGTTAGACTGCACGGTGTGCCCCGCAGCATCGTGAGTGATAGAGATGGGTGGTTTACGTCCAATGACTGGAGGTTGGTGCAACAAATGTTGGGAACCAAGTTGAGGTTCAGCACAGTCTTTCATCCGCAGACGAATGTTCAGACCGAGAGGGTCAATAGGACGATGGAAGACACGCTTCGCATGTGTGTCCTTGACTTCAGCAAGCAGTGGGAAGATCATCTCTATTTGGTGGAGTTTGCGTACAAAAAAAGTTACCAAGCGAGCATACAAATGGCGCCCTTCAAGGACCTATATGGTAGAAAATGTTGCACGCCGTTGTCGTGGTTGGAAACGGGTGAGTCGAGGTTGTACAAAAAGTAAGAGGTGGAGAGCGCCACTTCTTTGGTACGAACCATTCGAGAGCATTTGTTGATCACTCAGGATAGACAGGCCAAATACTATAATGCCAAGCATCGGAACGTGGAATTTGCTGTTGGCGACTGGGTGTATTTGAAGATAAAGCCTTTCAAGGGTGTTTCACGGGTACGACGCTTGAAGAAGTTGAGCCTGAGGTACCTTGGACCATTTGAGATCCTGTAGCAGATTGGTGAAGTGGCTTATCGTCTAAAGCTATCGATGGAGTTGAGTGGTCTACACGACGTATTCTACATATCAGCATTGCGGAAGGCGGTGCAATAGCCTTCATAGGTGATCGCGGTTGATCAAGTACTGGTGGACGAAGGGTTGACGATAAGGGTCAAGCCCGTTCGTATTGAAGACTCTGAATTCAAGACACTTCGTAACAAGGAGATTAGGATGGTCAAGGTCAGTTGGAACAATTGCGGTCGGGAGGAGCTCTCATGGGAGCGGGAGCAGACCATGCTTGAGGAGTACCAAGAGTTATTCCACTTAGGTACTGCTTTTGGTTTGGTGTATCTTTTCCTTTTGGTTATTTCATGGACGAAATTCTTTTAAGAGGGAGAGAGTTGTAATGCCCCGAAACTCAAAAGGTGGACGGGTGGAGGTTTGAGCCAAGTCTGGGACTTGGTAGAGGTCACACGGTGTGGGACACGGGCGTGTCCCAGGGGCGTGTCGTGCTCGGGTTCGATGATTGTCATGTGGTCGACAGAATTGCAGTCGACGAGGGTCGAACTGCAAACACGGCCTGAGATACGGGCGTGTCCCAGGCCTTGTGCTACTTGGGTTATTAGCCGAGTTATGTCGGGGGAGAGACAAGGACTGAGCCCAAGCGTGTTCGGGTCCAACACGGGCGTGTCAAATTCGACATTGGCGTTTCGAATACCCTTGTTCTCCTCGGGTTGGTGCTGGACCTGTGTCGATGGAGGAACACGCCCAGCTACACGGGCATGTACTGGATGACACGGGCATGTCAAGCTTGGCACGGGCGTGTCGAGAGCCCGTGTTCTTTTCGGGATGCGATGGTTTTTGAATTCGATTGAGGCACACGACCTTGGACACAGGCGTGTCACAAGTCGTGTTTGGCCTAGATTTTGGATTTTAAATGCGAATCGTGGCTGTTCGTTTCCTTATTTTGGGATCCAACGGCTTAGGGCTATTCTTGCTGAGATATACCCGGGAATAGGGCTTAGAAACCATCATTCTATTTAGGTTTTCTCTTTCTAAAGTTCTAGAGAGAGGGGAGGGAAAGGAAGAAGAAGGAAGTGAGATCCGGTTGCCGGAGGAGATTCGCAGCGCCAAATCGCAAGCCGAGTCCAGATCTACGGAGGCAAGTTCATCGCGGTGCTTTTCATCCGTATAGATTTACATGGCGTCGAAGAGAAATGCTAGGGTAACGATTCTCATCTTGAGCGTGTGATGATCTCCTTCTTTTGCATAAGGAAACCCGCTCCCACGAGTGTGCGGTGAGTGTGCGGTGTTCCTTAGGGTAGATGTGAATAGTACCCCTTGTCTGCATGTAGAGTCCGAAATCGAGATACGGACATAGGCATGGTGTGTGAAGCCTACCCGGACAAGTTTGTCTAGATCGGTGATGTTTCATTGTGCATGATTAGCCAGAGAAGACTCCGGGACTTTTGTTGGTTTCGGGTTTTCTACGTGGTAGATTGCAACAGGGAGTCTTGGGGATAAACTCCAAGGTGCACCAAGAAAACTGGGCGGAAACGCATTTCTTCAAACTTTGTGGCCTGGGAGCCAGCCTTGAACATAACTGAGTTATGTGCATGTTTGATCGTTTTAGGACTCGGGGATGCTTGACCCGCGCATATGGCTTAAATTGACGTTGCGGTGTGAGCAACGGGTTAGGCGGAACCGTACCCGCTCTGTGTCATTCGGTTAAAGAGAACTAAAGTACATAGAACTTACCGTTGGCATAGATGGAGGGTCTTAGCTTAGGACGGAAAGACTAAAATGCTCACGAGTGTTGCCGTCCAAGGGGCGGTAATGAGACCACGGTTTTGACCGAGTTCACCGTGTAAGTGCCCTGAGAGCACAGGGTGTGCGGTCGTGTGTGCCTGCACCTATGATGTTGTGATTATTCACTATGTTGCTTATTATGCTAATAAGTGCAGGGAAGGAGCATTGTCTCCCCGAGTTTGGCGGCTGGATCGTTATAATTTGGTTAGCTTTAGCTGAACGTAACTTTTGTTTGCCGCCGTTGCGATGAATTGTGCTTGCAGGTGTTGCGGAGACGAGTGGCAAATAGAGGGCCAAAGCCCTTGTTATTGAGCCGGCCCTTGAAGGCCTTTTTTGTTTACTTGTATAATTCATGTTTGACCGGCCTGCGAGCCGAAGTATGGAAGACACTGTTTTAAATTTAGTGAACTCTTATAAGTCCATAAGGCCGGTACTTTGTGTACTTTGTAATTCATTCCTGTTTGGGTTCAATAGTGGACATTCATGCCTATGGCTGGGTTCTTATTTTGCAACTTAATAAATTGCTTCCGCTAGATTCTTTGTGTAGGGCGTTACGATTGGAAGAATGGTTTCAATGAGTAACCTTTCGGTCTGTCCGTGGTATATGGCGTCGGGCCCCGGCCGGACCTACTGCTATATGCTATGTGACGGATAGGGGTGTTACACCTACACTCAGCCTTTATAACACAGGCTTACAACTAAGATTCTACTCAAAAATCCTACACTCAGATCCAAGACTGGATCCTACATAAAATAGAAATGGTGTTAAATAGTTAGACACTATAGGGTTTTCTCTGTGTCTGTCTTCCTGGGCTGAGCAGATTTCAGCCCTGTCTTCTTCACAACAACAATTTAAAAAGTTCTTCAGTACTGGGCTGCTTGTGCTTGAAGTAACTCAGAATCAAGATTTTGATCTGCTGTTGAAGATAGGGATCTGAAGGTTTTGTATCTTCTTCAAACAGCTATCTAGACTAGCAGACTCTATAGGCTCTACTTCACTTCTCAATCAGGAATCGATTCTGAACTTGCTATCGCTGATAAGAATCGTAACGGCTATCTGTATATACTTTCATGTCCACGGAATCAGAACTTTTGCTTCAGGCTCGATGTTAATGGAGAGGAAGAATATGAAATTAAATCCTACAGTTCCGTCGCTATGCGTATTCAGAAAACCCTAATTGCTTCTTTCGACACAGTCAATCTTTCCCTTTTATTGATCGTCAATCAACGGCTCTTTGCATTGTGGGCCCCGCCTTAATTGCAGATTTACCACCTTCTATTTGCAGAATACGACAACAGTTGGCTGTCGGCGCCATTAAAGGCATACTGTATTTTTCTCGCAATGAATTTGAACTGCGTTGACTTTTACTAACTCATGCTGACGTCAGCCATCTGTGGACTTATCAAAAATCAAGCAACTCTACTATAGGCATTGAGTGAGAAAGCTACACTCAATGCCAAAATACTTAGACAGATTTTCTGTCACTAGGCGTTGAGTGAGCAACCTTCACTCAACGCCAAAATACTTAGAAAAAATTCTCTGTCATTAGGAGTTGAGTGATCAACCTTCACTCAATGCAAAAACACTTAGAAAAGTTTTCTGTCATCAGGAGTTTAGTGAGCAACCTTCACTCAATGCTAAAACACATAAAAAAGTTTTATGTCATTAGGCATTGAGTGAGCAACCTTCACTCGATGCTAAAACACCTAGAAATCTGTTTTGTCTCTAGGCGTTGAGTGATTGAACTTCACTCAATGCCAAACTGCTTAACTGAAGTTCTGTCACTTGGCATTGAGTGAGGAAGCTTCACTCAACGCATTTGGACTTTGCAAAATTTCTGTGAAATCATAGTCTCTGACTGACTATGGTTCAGTCAACGCTTTTAATCACATGGCATTGAGTGAGTAAGCTTCACTCAACGTCTGTGGAGTTAGTAAAATATCAACATAGATTTTCTGTGGCGTTGACAGTCTAAGCAATACTCAATGATTATGGACTATGGCGTTGAGTGAGTAGACTTCACTCAACGCCAATGGACTTATCCACTTTTTTGCTATTTCTTTTTAGGCATTGACTGCCTTAGCCTGTCTCATAGCTTTTTGTTGTATGGCGCTGAGTGAGTAGACTTCACTCAACGCCTGTGGACTTAGCCACATTTTCAGCTTGCCAATTAATAGGCTTACTATACTCAACATTTTTTCCTACGTGGCATTGAGTGAATAGACTTCACTCAATGCCTGTGGACTTGGTAGTATTTTCTTATCCAGCTTTCTTTCTTAAGATAGTTGTCATTGAGTGAGCTTGCTCCACTCAATGCCTGTGGACTTTGTGTAATTTCTGTCTAACCACCACCTTGCTTGGTTTCCACCTGTCCAATTAGTGTAATAGGTACTAACCTACACGAATAAACTCAAACAAACATCAAATACAACCAGTGTGTGTCATTGACTTGTTTAACTTCTTACAAATCATGGCCATTTGGATCAATGAACCCAACAATCTCCCCTATTTGAAGAAGTCAAAACCCTTATTTAGATTGTTCACATTTCATAGTCAATGACACACACAATATATGCATCAATAAAATGTGCTATTATAATATAACAGACCTAGGAAGGTTACCATATATCCTGCCTGTTTGATGAGCATCACCTGCTCCCCAAGTTTTGTTGTAATGTGCGTGATACCACTTGAATGTTGTATGGGAGCTTTTCTTTCACCCCCTGAACTGCAGCATTTCTTTCTCCGCCTGAACTTGATACCACTTGATCAACCTTTGATGCCACATTTGATCAATCTTTAAATCCACTTGATATGCCACTTGATCAATTTCTTCTTTCTCTCCCCATTTTTGACTTCTTAAGATTAGTCAGGGAAGAGATGGCTTATCTTGATTTACTTCTCCCACTATCTGATTATAGTTGATGCCCTTGCTACAGCTTCTAGCTACCTCTTTATATGATGCTTATTTTGCTCATGCAGTTACTAGACTTGCTCCCCCTCAATAGGATTCACTTTTGCCATCATTTACTGATGGACACTTTGGTATTCTTACCACTTAAGGTCTTCATCTCCTAAAAGAAGAATACATCCTGCACCAAAACTAAAACTATATGGAGTAACTTAAGCTAGACTAGGTTCAACATACCCAACTCAAACTTGAAGGTGTTGAACTTTACTTCATCTAGTGGCTTATTAAAGATGTCAGCAACTTGCTTGTTTGTGGGGACAAAATCAAGACTAATATCTTCCTTTTCCACATGCTACCTAATAAAATGACATCTAATTTCTATGTGCTTAGTCCTATTGTGTGAGACACGATTCCTAGCAATAGAAATAACACTAGTAGAATCACAATATAGAGGGGTTATACTTACCTCGAGGTCATAATCCTGGAGCTGATGCTGAATCCAAAACAACTGAGCACAACAACTACCTGCTAAAATGTACTCTGACTCTTCAGTTGATATAGCAACACTTGTTTGCTTCTTGCTGCTCTAAGACACTAGTCTTCCTCCTAAGAAATGACAGGTGCTAGAAGTGTTTTTCCTGTCCTCTTTGCATCCTGCAAAATCTGCATCTGAATTGCCTATTAGTTCAAAATCACTATTTCTAGGGTACCATAGGCCAAGATCTGTTGTGACCTTAATATATCTCAAGATCCTCTTTATAGAAGAGTAGTGAGATTTTTTAGGGTAGGCCTGATACCTAGCACAAACACATGTAGCATACATGATGTAAGGCCTACTAGCAGTGAGGTATAGACGGGAGACAATTATCCCTCTATACAATGTTTCATCAACAGGTTTCCCTACTTCATCTTTGTTTAAAGGCATACTTAACCCCATGGGAGTTTTCATGGTGGAGGCATTCTCAATTCCATATTTCTTAATCAACTCCCTGGTGAACTTGGACTGGGATATGGACAATCCATCATCAGTCTGTCAAACTTGGAGTCCTAAGAAGAACTTGAGCTCACCCATACTACTCATCTCAAACTTGATAGTACATTTTGTAGTCTAAACTATTAGGGTATTTTTAGGTTTTTAATACACAAATCATGTATTGTAAGCTTATGTTTTGGCCTCTTTTTGTATATATTATTATCAATAATGTTTTCTTCTCTCTTTGCAGGTTTCGAGAGCTTTCGGCCAAAAATGACCTGATACGCCCCCTGACACGCCCTCCCTGGGCGTTTCATAAGGTGTGTAAACTGATCCAGAGGAAGGTTGCTGCCAGAACCAAAATACGGAGAAAAACCGCTGACACGCCCCCCTGACACGCCCTCCCTGGGCGTGTCATAGGGCGTGCCACCCTCATCCCGAATCACGCTGCCACATTTAAAGATTTTCCATTACTGCACGTCAATAGTACTGACACGCCCCCTACACGGGCGTGGCCATGGGGCGTGGCCCACCTTTTTCGATGACTAACAGATTTCCGACCAATGATTGAGACATGACGTTCCTTACACGCCCCTCCTACACAGGCGTGACCCAGGGCGTATCCACAGACATACAAAAGCAATCATCATTCCCGCCAGAATCCAGAGCCCAAGGTCAACTCTGTGCATGTCACGCCCCCCTGACATGCCCTCCTTGGGAGTGACAGAGGGTGTGACCAACCCGTGAGGATTTATATAAATTCAGGCCTCCCCTTTGTGTCCAGAAGAGTTTTGGGTTGAGAGTGGAGGTGCTGCCCCTTTGTTTCTTAGTGTTTTTATGCTCTCTCTCTCTCTCTCTCCCTCTTTCTCATTTTATGCTTTTCCTAATTCTAGTTTAGTGTACTCCTTTTGTTGTAGTTTTTGTAACTTCATTTTTAACCTAGTGTTAATGCTAGCATAGGTTTTTAATTTCCATGCAAGTGTAATCCTTTATTCCAATTTGTAACTCTCTTTTGATATTAATATAAAGTGCCCTTTTGCTTTGTGTTCTTAATGTTCTTCTACTCATCTCTCCTCCTCCACTTCTCCATGTTTAACTAATCCTCCTTGTACTCGATCTTGATGATCCGAGGTTCAAATTGATAAGTTATGATGCTTTAAATTTACTTTTTCTTTTTATGGTTTAGGCCTTCGATTTACTCTTGATTTTTCATGTATGGAGTTATATCATCGATATATAATTTCCATATTTGTTTTCACTCTTAGCTAGACGAGAGGCTCATAGTTTGAAGTGAAAACTCAAGAGTAAAGAGAGTTCCACGCACCCATCGAGAGAGGAAGATGTTAAATCTCCCGGATTGGAGTGAAATCCAATAGTGGGGTTCACTACGTAAAGCGAGATTTAGGCCTCCGATTTGGATGAGATTTCGGTCGGACCTTCCTAAATTAAGTTGGGCACGACTTCGAGAGAAGTGTGTTCAAGCTTTGGGAACCTCCACGGTCAAGGACCTTTACCCTATTAAGTTTAGGTTTTTATCGTATTTTTAATCAGCTTTTGCCGAGGTGATTCTCGATCGAGTGCTTTTCCATTTCATCGCTTCAACCCGTCGTTGTGATCGCTTTTAATAGCTCTTTATTTAACTGCAGGTAGTTCTCTTTTAGCACAATATTTCTTTTCTTAATCGCAATTAGATTTCTCCTAACCCAAAAACCATCCTTCGATAAGATAATAGCCTTCGCGTGAGTAGGTTTACTCAACAGTTCCTGGATTTCAATAATGCCACTTGTGTCCCCAAGCTACAGTTTGATAGGTATACTTGCCTAGTTGGATTGCTAGTTTGGCTCTCTTTTCTCTAGCATGAAAAGCGATCACCAAGTTTTTGGCGTTGTTGCCGGGGAATAACTTTTGTTGATAATTTGAAAACACGAACCTATTGCTCTTATCTCTTTTCTTTCTCACCCACTTTCTTAAAAATTAAAAATATATATATATTTACGCTCTTAATAGAAACTCACATCAAAATTTTTCTACACCACCTAACTCTCTCGAAAATGGCAATATGGCTTAAATACCACTATCTTGTCTAGTACCTTGTGAACCTTTCATTGGGTAGCCCTTGGGAAGTTCAGGAGTTAAAACATAAAAAAATCTCTTTCAAAAAGTTTTTAGCTTCTCTTTTTCTAGTTTATTTATTTCTCTTTCTTCATCTTCTCTTCTTTTAGTCCATGACCCGCGGGAGTCCGTCGGTTATTTTGGACTTGGACCACGAAATTGAGCGTACTCTTCAGAGAAGATCGCGATTTCAAGGCCCCACTCTCCAAATAACGGTTGAGGATTCCGAGTCATTTGCTCCTTTAAGAATTGAAGAACCCCACATGGAGGAAGCTGTGCATAGGCCTATGTCCTATTATGCACGACCGAATCTAGAGGGAACAAAATCAAGCATCGTTCGCCCTACTATAGCAAATAATAATTTCGAAATAAAGCCTAATATAATTGTAATGGCAGCAGTATGTGCAATAGGACAGACTTCAAGATGAAGATTTGAATGCGCATATAACAAGCTTTCTTCAGATTTGTGACATCTTCAAGATCAATGGTGTCACAATGATGCTATTAGGCTATGATTATTTTCTTTCTCCCTAAAAACTCAAGATAAATAATGGTTGATGACTCTTCCAAGAGGGAGCATCACCACTTGGGATCAATTAACTGAAAAATTTCTGACGAAGTATTTTCCGCCAGCCAAAATTGCAAAACTTAGGAATGATATTTTTGCTTTTGGAAAAATAGACACTGAAACCTTATATGAAACCTGGGAAAGATTTAAAGAACTATTAAGAAGATGCCCCCATCACGCGCTGCCTGTATGGTTACAAGTGCAGACATTTTATAACGAGCTAAATCAAAATACAAAGCAAATGATAGACGTAGCTTCTGGTGGTACTTTAAACCACAAAACCCCGGAAGCAGCTCTTGAGCTTTTCGAGGACATGAAAATGAACACCTATCAGTGAAATGTGCCTCGGTCCCGCCCAAACAAATATCCAAGTATCTTTGAAGTTGATAACGCCTCCCAGCTAGCTCTGCAAGTGGAAATTTTAAGTAAAAAAATTATGGAGATGACTGCTGCCTCAGCCCCTCAAGTATGGGAATCTACAACTCATGCTCCCGAACAATTAGATTATATTTATAATATGCCTAGAAAGTCTTTTAATAATTTTCCAGCTGCGAATTTTCATGCTCCTAGTTTTACTTTTTCAAATAGTTTTAATCCCGCTTTACGGAACCACCCGAATTTTTAATGGAGTATTCCTTCGAACGCAATGCGCCCGCCACCACAAAATGTTTTTTCTGCACCACCTCCACCTCTTTAAAACTATCCAAAACCTCCAAGCTTGGAGGAGTTACTTTCTAAATATATAACCACAAATGACGCTACTATAAGAATCTTAACCGGAAGCATTAAAAATCTAGAAAATCAAGTAGGAAAACTCGCAAAAATTATTTCTGAGCGACCCGCAGGGTCTCTTCCTTCCAATACCGAGCACAACCCGAGAGAGCAAGCAAAATCTATAACTCTTCGAAGTGGGAAGCAAGTTTCTGGTATGGTTAGCATAGAGCCTGAGGCAAACTCTGCTCCTGTTTTGAAAATTCCGCCACCCGCTAAAAAAGAAGTTATCACTCCGCTCTCTGCTTTAGAAAAATATCTCGCTCCATAAACTATTTTTAAAAATAATCCAACTCTATCATACCCTTCCCAACTTAACAAACAACGTCTAGATGATCAGTATACCCGCTTCTTAGAAATGTTTAAGCAAATCCACATAAATCTACCCTTCCACGAAGCAATATCCCAGATGCTAAAGTACGCTAAGTATCTTAAGGACCTCATGACTAAGAAAAATAAGTTAGCGAACTTATCACACGTCACTCTAAATGCCGAGTGCTCTGCTGTCTTGACAAATGGTTTACCAAAGAAGATCAGTGATCCGGGTAGTTTTTCCATTCCGTGTGTCTTTGGTGATCTCTTTGTCAAGCACACATTGGCCGACTTATGTGTGAGTATCAACCTAATTCCGTTCTCTTTATTTAAGATGTTAGGAATTGGAAGGCTCAACCCCACACGCATGAGTATCCAGCTTATTGATAGATCAGTTAAATAACTGTTAGGAATAGTGGAGGATGTCTTAGTCAAAGTCGACAAATTCATCTTCCCGGTTGATTTCGTCATATTGGACATCGAAGAAGATGGCGAGGTTCCCCTGATCCTTGGTCGACCCATCCTTGACACCTACCGAGCTATCATTGACGTAAGCATTGGTAAGCTCTTCCTTCGAGTAGGCAACGATGAAGTGACTTTCTCTATCATCCCTTCGATGAAGAACACCCTAGAGAATGACGACTCCAGTTTTTTCTTAGACACCTTAAGTGATGAATCTTCCTACTTCCTTTCTGATAGTGAAAATAAAATTTCTTATTTTTGTCCTCCCTCTACTATTCCAATGGAATCTCTGCAAGAAGCCTCCATGGCCACTAGCCCCACCCCTTTTAATTTTCCATATAAAAAGTCTACGAAGACATAGTTTTTGAAAAAGAAAGAATTTCTAAAACCTCTTATGAAGAACCCCCTACCCTAGAATTAAAAGAAATACCTGAACATTTCATGTATGCCTTCCTAGAAAAAAAATTCCAAACTGCTAGTGATAGTTTCGGCCCATCCTTCTGCACTCACAAAATCTTAATAGAAGATAATTCACGTAACTCCATCCAACCTCAGCGCCGTATAAACCCAAACATGAAAGAAGTCATAAAGGGAGAGGTTATGATATTGTTAGATGCAGGAATTATCTATCTTATATCTTATAGTAGGTGGGTTAGCCCTATTCAGGTAGTGCTGAAAAAGGGAGGGATTACTGTAGTTATAAATGAAAATAATGATTTAATCCCGACACGGACGGTGACGGGGTGGCGAATATGTATTGACTATCGTAAGTTAAATGACGCCACCCACAAGGAACACTTCCCCTTGCCGTTCATCGATCAAATCTTAGAGTGATTACCGGCCATAGCTTTTATTATTTTCTTGATGGCCTCACAGGGTATTTTCAAATCCCCATCTCTGCCAGCTACATTCTAGCGATGTATGCTCGCTATATTCGACCATGTCGTAGAAAGCATTATGGACGTATTTATGGATGATTTCTTCGTGTTTGGTGATGCCTTTGATAGTTGCTTAGAAAATATAGAAAAATTCTTAGAAAGATGCGAAAAACTAACCTTGCCCTAAATTGGGAAAAATGCCATTTTATGGTGAGAGAAGGGTTAGTTTTGGGTCATAAAATTTCTGCAAGAGGAATTAAAGTAGACATAGCCAAGATAGAAGTTATCGAGAAGCTGCCGCCGCCTACGAACGTCAAAGCTATAAGAAGTTTCTTAGGACACGCTGGTTTCAACCGCCGCTTCATCAAAAACTTCTCCAAAATTACCAAACCCCTTACTCAACTCTTAGAAAAAGATGCCCCATTTATTTTTGATGACCTTTGTCTGTCGGCCTTTGAATTAATAAAAAATAGATTAATTAATGCCCTTATTATGATAGCTCCGGTGTGGGACCTTCCCTTTGAAATTATGTGTGATGCGAGTAGTTTCGCAGTGGGAGACGTACTAGGATAACGAATATCTAAAAAATTCCACCCCATCTATTATGCAAGTAAAACTCTTACATTGGCACAAGAGAATTATACCACGACCGAGAAGGAGCTCCTAGCTGTTGTTTTCGCTTTTGATAAATTCCGTCCTTATATTAAGCTTTAAAAAATGATAGTTTTTACTGACCACTCGGCCCTCAAGTATCTTCTTGCTAAGACGAATGCCAAGCCATGCCTGATTCGCTGGGTCTTACTCCTCCAAAAGTTTGACTTAGAAATCCGTGATAAGCGACGAGCCGAGAATTTAGTCGCTGACCATCTCTCACACGATTAGATAATTCGTATATAAAAAATTTAGATGAAAAATCTTTTAATGATTATTTTCCTAATGAGAAGGTGCTTTTAATTAGCACTTCTCCTTCTCCTTGGTTTGCACATATAACCAACTATTTAGTGGCTTGTGTGCTCCCAAAAGAGTTCTCTTCTCAACAAAAGAAGAAATTCTTTTCTGAGTTGAAGAACTATTTTTGGGAGGACCTACAACTTTTCAGAGTCTGTACGGACCAAGTGATAAAGAGATATGTCTCTTTTGAAGAAGGATTAGATATTCTAAAACATTTGCATGAAGGACCGACTGGTGGTCACTATCAAGCTACTCGCATCGCCCACAAAGTGCTTTGCACGGGTTTTTACTGGCCTAGCCTATTTAAAGACGCGTAAGCCTTTGTGAGTAGGTGTGATAGTTGCCAACAGTCGGGAAATATTTCCAAAAAAATGAAATGTCGCAAAATTATTTCCTCGAGTGCGAAATTTTCGACCTCTGGGGATTTGATTTTGTTGGCCCTCTTCCTTCTAGATTCGAGTATACGTATATATGTTTCTCAATGGGCTGAAGCCCAAGCTCTTCCTACTAATGATGCCTGAGTCATAAATATGTTTTTGAAAAAAATTATTTTCTCGATTCGGTATGCCGCGTGCCATCATTAGCGATAGAGGTTCACATTTTTGTAACACGCAGTTTTCAAAAATCCTTATTAAATACGGCGTTACGCATAAGCTTTCAACTGCCTACCACCCCCAAACTAACGGACAAGTTGAAGTAGTGAACAGAGAGTTTAAATGAATTTTTGAAAAGACTGTTTCCACCTATATGAAAGATTGGTCAACTAAGTTAGACGATGCTCTATGGGCCTACCAAATAGTGTACAAAACCTCCCTCGGATGTACGTCATATCGATTGGTTTATGGAAAATCATGCCATTTACCCCTAGAATTAGAACACCGCGCATTTGTGGGCCTTGCGATTTTTAAATTTCGATCCCCACTCTATAGGCGACCTTAGAAAATTTCAACTTAACGAGCTCTACGAGTGGTGCTCTTACGCTTACGAGAATAACAAATTTTATAAAGAGCGGACGAAACGATTTCACGACAAGCACCTAAGGCACACAAAAACCTTCAAGCCGGGCGACCAAGTTCTTCTTTAAAATTCACGTTTACGTTTATTTCCTTGAGAGTTAAAGTCTCGTTGGTTTGGGCCATTTTCTGTTAAACAAGTTTTTCCATATGGTACTGTTTTAATTTCACACCCTGATAAGGGCGATTTCAAATTAAATGGTCAGTGTCTTAAACTATATTTCTGTGGTGATGTCAGTCCAAACTTTATTAATTTTATTATGCATGATGGATAACTTAAGACCTTTTTATTTTTGTTAAAAACTTTAAATATTATTTTTGGACAATAATCTTCTGGTCAATATTATTTTGTTGCGTTGAGCTCAAACGACATTTTAAACAAAGAGAGCTCTTGGGAGGCAACCCATGTTACTTTTCTATTTTCTTTATTTTCTACTTTTTGCCTCAGACGGCTCCGACAAGCTGAAGCTTCTACAATCGCCTGCTCTAACGTTGTTGAATCCATCACGAAGTCCAAAGAAGACATTTCATGAAGATCCAAAGTGCAAGCACAGGAGAGCTGCATCAATCAACATTCAGGTTGCATAAATCCAGGGAAGTACCTGTTTTTCAAAGTCGTACTTTCATTTCTATTTTAATTTCTCTCTCTCCTTCCCTTCCTTTCTCCATTGAGGACAATGTCCATTTTAAGTTTGGGGGAGGATTTCCTCCTTCTCTTGTCTTTATTTTAATTATATATCTTAAAAATCCATAAAAAATAGAAAATAGTTCAAAATAAAAAAATAGAAAATATTTCAAAATAAAAAATATATATACTATTTGTTTTTTACTTTAATTGTTTAAACGATTTTTGGTATTTCAATAGTACCCCTTGTTTTTGTTTTGTTTTTCTCAAAATCTCATATAAACAACTTAGTTAATTATAATATTTCTAATCGTTCTTTTTAATTTTATTTCACAAGTAAAATATTGGTCATGTTGTGTTTCTAATTCGCGGTAGCACGTTAATGTGAAACGTTTTTTCTAAAACTTGCATTTTTATTATGATTTTCGTTCTTTATTTTCTTTACATTCTTAAAAATATTTCATACACTATTTTCCTTTTCATTTTTGGATAATTTTTGTAATGTCGACTTTTGATTAGCGTAGTAGATGTGAACGATCCAAGTCACCTATTATTTCTATTTTCAAGATAATTTCATCAATCTTCTTTTATTATCTAGGAATTGCTTTTTGAAATTTTTCAAAACTATGCTTTGGATAAATTTAAAAGCATGAAAATGATTTTGGCCATTTTTGTTTTCATTTGAGCTTTTTGCCAACCTAAAATTTTTTACCCCTTGTTAGCCGCTTTTGAGCCTTTTTCCAATTTCATTTGATAGCTCTACTTATCATTTCATTTTCAACAAAGCTAAAATTTTCCAACCTATCTAATCACACTAACTTTTTTTAGTTTCATTAAAAAAAATTCAATATTATGATAGGATTTTTTTGTGATATATTTGGAAATCTTTTTGAATAAAGTATGCTCAAAAGAAGTGTTTACTTTTGTTTGGCCAATTTCATAATGAAAAAAAAAATTAATTATGGCCCTTGGTTTTGAATAAAAAATGGAAAAGAAAACGAAAGGAAAATATTTTATTTATAAGCCTCCTTATTTATCTTTGAATTCCATGCCTAATAATAATCCTAAACCAAACGTTTTGGTCCTAATAAGTCCTTTTGATTCATGCTTTTGAATTTTATGTATTATCTAAGTAAAGAAGAAAAGTAAATCAGTATTAGTTTTGGATTTAAATTTAGATTTTTGTTATTTAATTGATATAGTCATAATGTGTTGCTTGGATCTAGTAAAAACTCGGTGCATTTTGTTCATTTCGTTTCCTTGCTTAAATTTATTTAAAGAATTTTGTAAAAATTTTGGATGATTTATTTTCGTTAGTAAAGTTTATAAAGTGTTAAACCATGTTTAAGTAATTGTTTTAGGTTTATGTTTCACCTTCTCCCTACTTAGAATTTTGCATAGTAATTATGTAAGAATAATTAAAACTTTTTGATTAGTCAGTTTTTATGTTAGCAAGTTTTTATATCTTTGCTTGGGGAGAAGCAAAGCATAAGCTTTGGAGAATTTGATAGTACATTTTGTAGTCTAAACTATTAGGGTATTTTTAGGTTTTTAATACACAAATCTTGTCTTTTAAGCTTATTTGTTGGCCTCTTTTGTATATATTATTGTCACTAATGTTTTCTTCTCTTTTTGCAAGTTTTCAGAGATTTCAGCAAAAAATGATCTGACACGCACCCTGACACGCCCTCCATGGGCGTGTCATAGGCCGTGTAACCTGATCCCGAGGAAGGTTGCTTCTAGAACCAAAATACCGAGGAAAATTGCTGGCATGCCCCCCTGACAAGCCTTCCCTAGGCATGTCACAGGGCATATCACCCTCATCCCAAAGCCTGTTGCCGCATTAAAAGATTTTTTGTTTTTGCACGTCAATAGTACTGACACGCCACCCTACACAGGCATGGCCCTGGGGCGTGTCCCACCTTTTTTGACGACTAGTGGATTTCTGACCAATGATTGACACATGACGTTCCTTAC
Organism: Platanthera zijinensis; assembly: GCA_039513925.1. NCBI lineage: Eukaryota > Viridiplantae > Streptophyta > Magnoliopsida > Asparagales > Orchidaceae > Platanthera > Platanthera zijinensis. The sequence goes on from CM077088.1 coordinate 158,621,076, forward strand.
ACGCCCCTCTTATATGGGCATGGCCCAGGGCGTGTCCACTGACATACAGAAGCAATCATCATTCCGGCCAGAATCCAAAGCCCGAGGTCAACTCCGTGTATGTCACACCCCCCTGACACGCCCTCCCTAAGCATGATAGAGGGCGTGACCAACCCGTGAGAGTTTTTCTAAATTCAGGCCTCCCCCTTATGTTCAGAAGAGTTTTGGGTTGAGAGGGGAGGTGTTGCCCCTTTTTTTCTTAGTGTTTGTATGCTCTCTCTCTCTCTCTTTCTCATTTTATGCTTTTCCTAAATCTAGTTTAGTGTACTCCTTTTGTTGTAGTTTTTGTAACTTCATTTGTTGCCTAGTGTTAATGCTAGCATAGGTTTTTAGTTTCCATTCAAGTTTAATCCTTTATTCCAATTTGTAACTCTCTTTTGATATTAATATAAAGTGCCCTTTTTCTTTGTGTTCTTAATGTTCTTCTACTCATCTCTCCTCCTCCGCTTCTCCATGATTAACTAATCCTCCTTGTACTCGATCTTGATAATCCGAGGTTCGAGTTGATTAAGTTATGTTGCTTTAAATTTACTCTTTCTTTCTAGGATTTAGGCCTTCGATTTACTTTTGATTTTTCATGTTTGGAGTTATATCATCAATATGTAATTTCCATCTTTGTTTTCACTCTTAGCTAGCCGGGAGGCTCGTAGTTTGAAGTGAACACTCAAAAGTAAAGAGATTTGCATGCAACCCTCGAGAGAGGCAGACGTTAAATCTCCCGGATATTAGTGAAATCCAATAGTGGGTTTCACCGCTTAAAGAGAGCTTTAGGCCTCCGATTTGGACTAGAGTTCGGTCGGACCTTCCTAAACTCAGTTGGGCATGACTTTGAGAGAAGCGTGTTCATGATTTGGGAACCTCCGCGGTCAAGGACATTTACCATATTAAGTTTAGGTTTTTATCGCTTTTTAATCTGCTTTTGCCGAGGTGATTCTCGATCGAGTTCTTTTCCATTTCATCATTTCAACCCGTCATTGTGATCGCTTTTAATAGCTCTTTATTTAACTGCAAGTAGTTCTCTTTTAGCATAATATTTCTTTTCTTAATTGCAATTAGCTTTCTCTTAACCCTAAAACCTTCCTTCGATAAGATAATAGCCTTCGTGTGAGTAGGTTTACTCAACAGTTCCCGGATTTCAATATGACACTTGTGTCTCTTAGCTACAGTTTGATAGGTATACTCGCCTAGTTGGATTGCTAGTTCGGCTCACTTTTCTCTAGCGCGGAAAGCAATCACCATAACTTTCCATGCATAAGTTTAGTAAACTTCCTACAAAGTGTGTCATCAGTAGATCAAAAGATAATGTCATCAACATATATCTGGACTAGGATGATCTTGCCTTTTGATTCCCTTAGAAATAGGGTCTTGTCTATTTTACCCCTTGAGAATTTGTTCTCAATGAGGAAACTAGACAAAGTCTCATACCATGCTCTAGGGGCTGGCTTCAACCCTTATAGAGCTTTCCAAAGTCTATAAATAATATTAGGAGAGTTAGAGTCAACAAAACCTGGAGGCTGTTAAACATAGACCTCGTCCTTTAAGTACCAATTCAAGAAGGTTGACTTTAAATCCATCTGGTAGACTTTGAATCCTTCATAGACATAAAATTTAAGGAAGAGTCTTATAGATTCCAATCATGCTACTGGGGCAAATGTCTAATCAAAATCTATCCCTTCTTCTTGCCTATATCCTTTATCCACCAGTCTAGTCTTGTTCTTAACAATAATGCCATTCTCATCTAACTTGTTCATGTAGATCCACTTGACTCCAATGACATTATGTCCTTGAGGTCTGGGAACCAGCTTCAAGACCTTACATCTTTTTAACTGGTTCAGTTCTTCCTGCATTGATCCAATCCAGAATTGGTCTATGTTGGCCTCTTCAAATTTATTTTGCTCTACTTATGATAGGAAGCCTGAGTAGAGTGCTGTGTTTATACACTTACTTCTTATCTAGACTCCTTGGCTTGCCTCACCAATGATCTGGTGTGTTGGATGATCCCTGAGATTCCTGATAGCTGGAGGCAATCTGGCATCATCTTGTCGTACTTCATTTCCTTCAGCTAGTTGTTCTTCATTTCCTTCAGCTAGTTGTTCTTCAAACACTTCAAGTGTGCCTTGCACATCCATTGGATTGACCAGTTCTTTAGCCTGATCTTTGACTGTTGGAGCATTTTCCTTGATGATGAGCTTATCCATCACCTTCTCTATGCCTGCAAAACTATAAGAAGAGCTAGGCCATACTGTCGTTATTGTACCCAACAAAGATCCCTTCATGGGACTGGGCAACAATCTTAGTCACTTAGGACTTTCCATTATTCAGTACATAGCACTTGCTTCCAAAGATACTGAAGTAGGATAAGTTTGGTTTTCTTCATTTCAATATCTCATAGGGAGACTTCTTCTGGCTTTTGGTGATACAAGCCTTGTTAAGGACATGACAGGCTTTGTTTACTGCCGCAGCCCAGAAGTATTTTGGGAGAGTTGTGTCATTCAGTAAGGTCCTTCTAGCTTCTATGAGAGTCCTATTTTTCCTCCCAGCTATCCTATTTTGCTGTGGTGGTCTAGGAGAAGAGAATTCTTAGAGAATCCCTTGTTCTCCACAGAAACTTGTCAGTTTTTTGATTGACCCAAAATCTATAGTCAGGGTCATAGGATTATTTCTAGGTCTGTCTCAAAAGAACTCCAGAGAAATCATTCAGAAATTAGTTTTGACAAAGGCAGGAAATGAGCTCGACAAACTTCAAGCTGCGTTCGACGAACGTCGAACTCAGGTTAATGAAACTCAGAGTTCTATCTCTTAGTTGAGCTCAATGATCTCAGAGCTCCGGTCGACGATCGATGATCTCAAGACAAAATCTCAGCTCGATGCAAAGGTTATTCAGGTCGACGATCTCTAAGCCGAGGTCAATGAATAACAGACTGAGGTCGACGAATCCTATGCAGTTTTACAGACAAAGGCTTTAATAGCTGGCAGAATCAATTATTATTTAAGGCATTAAATATATCTCAGATTTAATGCATATAGCCGTTCAACAGCAGCAGTTAATGTGATTAATTCCCCAAGCATCTTTCTCTCTCGGGAATGCTTCAGCCATTTTAAGATAGAGTTAATTCAAATGTTTGAATACGGCTCGGGGGAATATATACAGATTGGAGGTTTGCAGATAAATAAGAAGTAACTGACAACAAGACCAAGCAATAGTCAGAATAGAGATTCTGAAGAACACTACACAGCTTTCTTTCATATAGTGTTCTTCATCATCAGCTCCAGGCTTTTAAAAGACAACAAATACAATATCAGCCTATAAGCATGTTGGAGAGCAACATATGATCTGAAGAACTACACACTCCTGAACAAAGCTTCTCAATCCTGAACAACTCTACATCTCAGGGGGAGCTTTGACAAGATCTGGAATCCACATAAAGTCTTCTCAAAGTTTCTTTTGAGAATAGAGAAGACTAACATCACGTTCTTTCCCACCCCACTGTACATGGTTTTAACTCCCTTCAAAAGTTAGCCTGGTTTGCAAGTCTCCTTATCAAAAGACTTGAGATTGGTTTTTGAGCACCTGATCAAAAGCTCAAAGGTGGCAGTCACATGATCAAAACCTATTAGTGGATTCCTACCAGGGTGGTAGAAGAGTTGACGTACCCAGGTTGATTGGGGAACAACTGTAATCCTCGTGTCGTCTATATGATTGCCTTTTTCCGTCTTTATCTTTGTGCTGCGACTTTTTATATATTAACTCCAGACATAGAAGAAAGTTAAGATCTATCCCCCTATCTTTCAATGGGTATCAGAGGAGGTTTTTTTGTTGTACAGGCTTACACCAGAACCAAAACGATCTTATAGATCTTATATTTCTTAAGAGTGTTTCATGGCACAAAATGAAGAATGTTCAAGCACTGGACCTCCTAAGTGCAATCTGGATAAGCTTGCACTATGGAAGGCAAGGATTAGGTTGTTTTTGAATTATATTGATGGAGCCATTTAAAACTATATTTTGTCAGGTCCCCCTACTCTATCTGCAGCCTTAGAAGCCCAAAAATGGCTAAAGATGGCTGATGCACAAGTAATGAACATTCTTGCTCAATCAATGTCTGATGACATTTTTGAAGGAGTTGTAGAATGTATTTCAGCAAAAGAAGTCTAAAACTCTCTCACAGCAATGGCTGCTAGATCAGCTAAAAAGAGAAAATATTATGCTGATACTTGGAGTGATTCTGAAGCTTCATCTTGTACAACTGAAGATGTAGAAGAAACAAGAGCAAGAGAATTCTACTTGATGGCATTCAATGCATCTTGTAGCAGCTATGATGAAGAATCTGAATCAGAAGCAGAGTTATAAGAGGATCATGTTATCTATTCCTTTGATTTCTCTTCAGAACATTAAAAGAAGATTTAAAAATTTTATTCAATGATTTGATTCAATCTGAGAAGGAAATAAAACTTCTCAGAGAGAAAGTGTATAATCTATCTTCCGAAAATAAAAATCTTAAAAAAGATTTAAAAAATATTTCTGAACAATTAGCTTCTTTAGAAATATTTAAAGACAAAGAAAAGATAATAGATTTAGACAATATAACTGAATTTTTTCCAAAAACAATTAATCAATTTCAGAAAATTTGTGTTCAACATAATTCATCGAACAAAGCTCGACGAAAACAACACTCTTCGTCGAACTCAGGAAGATGAACTCTAAACAGAGATTTTGATTTTAACTTGTCTGGAAATTATGATTGACGAAAGAAATTTGCTTCATCGAACCAAGATCGACGATCGTGGAACACAGAAAATAGATATGATCATTCTGTGAACCGAGATCGACGAAAATGATTTCCTTCGACGAACTCAGGTCAACGAAATTATTTTTCGTCGAATTCAAATTTTCAAAACAGAAATTTTTATCCTTTTGAAAATTATAATCAAACTCAAAACTTTATCAATCCTTTTACTAAATGGCTCATCTCTCCTAGGAAATTTCATCCATTAGGCTATAAAGATCAACTTGTATATTCTTTTATATCTAATTATTATGAAAAAGAACCAGGACTCAAGGTAATCTAGGTCCAGAACTCCTAACCACTTATTTCAGGAAAAGACCCTTTAGTATAGGGGTAGTTATATAGGGGGAGACTGCTTTAAAAGATACAGAAGCAGCAGTTTCAATTAGTCAGAAATCAGGGGGATGATATCAAAAAAATTGTTGAATATAGCAAGAGCAACATATATGAAATATGCTCAGTTAAAGATAAGCAAAGAACAATTACAGAGCCTATCAGAAGTTTTACACTTATTTTTACTTCAAAACTTTGTTGTTGTTTATTTTATGTTTCAAAGCACCTATTTTAAATTTGCTTTGTATTCCTTTTATGTAAATAGTATCCTCACCCAAATAGGGGGGGATTGTTGGAATCCTAGTTTTGATTTGGGAAAGTAGTACTATTAGGATGTTTTTAGATTGAACCAAAATGTATAGTCAGGGTCATAGGATTATTTTTAGGTCTGCCTTAAAAGAAATCCAAAGAAATCATGCAGAAATCAGTTTTGACAAAGGCAGGAAATGAGCTCGACAATCTTCAAGCTACATTCGACGAATATCGTACTCAGGTTGACGAAACTCAGAGTTTTATCTTTGAGTTGAGCTCGACGATCTCTGAGCTCCGGTCGATGATCGCTGATCTCAAGACAGAATCTCAGCTCGACGCAAAGGTTATTCAGGTCGATGATCTCTGAGCCGAGGTCGACGAATAGCATACTGAGGTCGTCGAATCCTGTGCATTTTTACAGATAGAGGCTTTAACAGCTGGCAGAACTAATTATTATTTAAGGCATTTAATATATCTTAGATTTAATGCATATAGTCATTCAACAGCAGCCGTTAATGTGATTAATTCCCCAAGCATCATTCTCTCTTGGGAATGCTTCAGCCATTTCAAGATAGAGTTAATTTAAATATTTGAATACAGCTCGGGGGAATATATACAGATTGGAGGTTTGTAGATAAATAAGAAGTAACTGACAACAATACCAAGCAGTAGTCAGAATAGAGATTCTATCGAACACTACACAGCTTTCTTTCATATAGTGTTCTTCATCATCAACTCCAGGATTTCAAAAGACAACAAATACAATATTAGTCTAGAAGCTTGCTAGAGAGCAATATAAAATCTGAAGACCTACCCACTCTTGAACAAAGCTTCTCAATCCTGAACAACTCTACATCTCAGGGGGAGCTTTGACAAGATTTGGAATCGACACAAAGTCTTCTCAAAGTTGCTTTTGAGAATAGAGAAGACTAACATCACTTTCTTTCCCACCCCACTGTACAGGGTTTTAACTCACTTCAAAAGTTAGCCTGATTTGCAAGTCTCCTGATCAAAAGACTTGAGATTGGTTTTTGAGCACCTGATCAAAAGCTCAAAGGTGGAAGTCACATGATCAAAACCTATTAGTGTATTCCTACCAGGGTGGTAGAAGAGTGGACGTACCCAAGTTGATTGGGGAACCACTGTAATCCTTGTGTCGTCTGTGTACTTGCTTTTTCCTTCTTTCTCTTTGTGCTGCGACTTTTTATATATTAACTCCAGACATAGAAGAAAGTTAAGATCTATCCCACTATATTTCAGAGAGTCCTTATCTATGCATAGGAAATTTATGCAAAAAACATTTCCTCTCCTAGTGCCTGTCAAGATGACCCCTTGGTCACTTAACCTCCTAATTTGGCAGCCATCCTTGAGGAATGAAATATCATAGCCAAGATCATATAGTTGGGTTATGCTTATGACGTTGTGTTGCAAACCTTTCATATAAGCTACCTGTGTGATAGTGACTATGTCATTTATTATATTACCATACCCTTTAGTCCCTCCTTTATCTTACCCACCAAAGATGACTTTGGGGCATTCCTTACTGGATAGTAATCCTTCAGCAAGCTCCTTGCTTTAGTGATGTGCGTGGAACATCCACTGTCCAAGTACCATATAGTGGTATGGCCACTTGGACTAACCTGTAAGACAAAAATCAGTTAACCTTAGGACTCCAATTCTTATTGGGTCCTAGGTGCATGTTTGTTTGATAATAAACATTCCTACCTGCAGCTCTTCTGATAAGTAAGCTCTCTCTTTCTCTTGGTACACTTGTGTTGTGCCAACAATCAATAGCATAGTGGGCCACCTTGCCATAGCACCAACACTCGTTGATATTGTACCTTCTTTTTTGAGAAGGCCTGCTGGAAGTGTTGACATCAGTTATTAGTCTAGAAGGTACAACAACAGCCATTTTCTTATATTTCCTAGCCATAGTCTGACCTGAGGTGGGTCTGGAAGTAAAAGTACTTGGAGTATCTTGAACCCTACCAGCATTAGTATTCTTTTCAGAATACATACTCTTGATAGCTTCAGATATTCCCAAGTCTGGCCTGCTGACAAACTTGCCTTTGGTCTTAGAGTGGGTAGGGACATTCTAAGAAATGGCTACTCCCTTGCTCTTGTGTGTTGGGGATGGTGCACCAAACACAAATGGTCCATGATGGTCCATTAGAATCTCCTCATGGGCTACCTTGACGGCACTTGCACACTTGATATATCTACCACCACAGTGTGGAGCATCTTTGCTCACACTAGTGGATCTACTATTCATCCAGTGACCAAAGATACTTTCTTGGTCATACCTCTTTGAAGGTAACTGTACTCTCTTAAATGGAATAGGAGGCTTGGAGGCTAATGGTTGTTTTGGAGCTTTACCCTTCCTTTGGGATTGGAAAATCTTGTAAATCCCTTTAATCCCAACCCCTTCTTACCCTTCTGTTAAGTGAAGGTGTCTATCAAAGGAAGCACTGAATTTGGCTTTGAATAACTACCCACTATCCTCTTTTCTCTCTCCAACACTACTTCCGGGTCCCTTATTCTATTTTCCTTATACTCTACGGTTCCAATTTGAATAAAGGAAATTATTTCTAGCTCATTGATTTCTTTCATTTTCTCATCAAGTAGTGAAGCTGAATCAGCATACTGGGAAGCAACAAGCTAAAGGGGGGAAATTTCCTTAGCTTGCTTCTTAGCCAACAACTTGCTTTTCTTTAAAGAACTCAAAAGGACACCATATTTGTCAATTAAATAATTAACATCTTCCTCAGATTCAGAGTCTCCTTCGTCTCTTGATGAATGAGCTTCAGAATCTGGGCTGGTCTCATAGCCTGACTTAGAAGAAGACTTGGACAGAGAATGTACCTTGTGTTGTAACGTCCCAATTCGCGCTAGGCCCCTTGATTGCGTATTTGAGTCAAGGGGGCTGTGGTGAGCCCAATGGGGGATGTGGGTGAACAGGTGCGGACGTGCGGGAAATGAGGAAAACAAGGCAAAACAGCATTTTTGGCTGACACGGGTATGGACACGGCCGTGTCCATACCCGTGTGCCTCATAAAAATAGGCTTACCAGTCAGAGAGGTACACGGGCATTGGGACACGGGCGTGTCCCTAGCCGTGTGCCAAGGACACGGGTCGGGACACGGCCGTGTCCCTACCCGTGTGCCGCAACCCTGACCCGGCAGAAAGTGGTTCTGGGAGGAACACGGCCCTAGACACGGCATGCCACACGGCCGTGTCACCTGAACACGGGTAGGAACACGGCCGTGTGCCTACCCGTGTCTGCGATGTATAAAAAGGAAAAAGTTGGGAAACCCTAGCATTTCATCTCCTTTCTTCTGCCCCGAAATTTCTGAGAGGGTTCTTGGCTGGAGGAGGAGGAAGAGCTTGCCGGAGCCATCTTTGGAGGAATCAAAACGCCGCCACCGTCAAGGGAAAAACAATGCCGCCGCGAAGGAGTGCGAGGCTCATGGCCGGCCATGGTGGTACCGCTGGACTTGAGGTGAGCTTCCTCCCCTCTCCCTTGGTGCTAGATCTATAGTTATTATAGGAGAGACATCGACTCCATAGAGTCTTGATGGTGAGGAGGAGAGTTCTTAGGATAAGCCATGCCTAGGTTTTTAGGCTTAGTCTCCCTCAACCTTCTCATCCTTCAAAGTGGAGATGAGAGGGGTTTTCGTTGGGGGTTTGGCTTTGAAAGGAGAAATAAGGTTGGGTGTGATTTCTGGAGAAGTTTATGCGAGGTCGTTGCAAGGAAGAAGATGAACGGATGCCGTTCATCTCGCCTTAAGATGCGTGCAGAAATCTGATTTCTGCACGCGGCGACCTTCGTGGCCAATTTCGGAGATGTTCTGGCCAGATCTGGGTGATCGACTCAACACGAAAGTCGTAGCCCTTGAAATTACCTTTCCAACGAGGGGTTGCTCGTTTCCATGCGATACCTGTAGCCACGGGAAAGCTGGTTCGAGTCCGCTGCGTTCGGGAAAATTCCTGTACAGGAAACTGTTTCCTGTACGTATTCGAGTTGAATTTATGGTATGTTGCGACCAGATCTGGGCGATCGACTCAACACGAAAGTCGTAGCCCTCGCGAATACCTTTCCAACGAGGGGTTGTGCATTGTGATCGGATTCCTGTAGCTCCGGGAATCCCAGTTTTAGTATTGGACTATCTTATGTTAATGCACTTGTTAAATTATAATGTTAGCACTCTTGCAATAATTGTGATTTGCTCATGTGATATCTTGCTCCCATATAACTATAATGTCGTTGTTACTATAATTTAGTATGGTTACTCATTTGGTTGTGTAATAAGGGATAACCATGCAATGGTAGGGAAATGGATTGGATGGGAAGGCTAGATATTAGGAGTTGCTATTGGTAAAGGATATATTTATACAAATTGGCGTTGAACATATCTAATGTACGTAGTGTTGAGGTGAAATCATTGAATAGGTGGGCGTGAACATGATGAACACTATGTGAAGAGTATTTTGTAACTGTAATCCGAGCCCAAGGGGTTTATTAACAACCGATGCTTAGAGTTGAAGTCTCCCTACGGGTAGCATCGAGTGAGTTGTTTTGGGGCATGTGATGTGCGACGATTCATCGTGTCGCGGTGTTGAGATAATGATTGTGGCAGGTTTACAGGTTCGCCAGTCGTCACACCGATGGGAGCCAATGAGTAGACCTTGGGCGGTAGGGTTAGATACTTGGTGTCCATAACCCGAGATCTCCTCCGTGCCATGAGAACGGTTGGGCTTGCACCTCGTGCGTTTCCGAGGTTCCATCCGGTTCGAAATCAAGGCCAGGTTGGGCTGTGTTCTTGGTGCACATTTACCCAAGACCCCTTCTGAGCCGTAGTACGCATGTGAGCTCCGCTGTTGTGTTCTTAGCGTTGAGGCGTACGGGGGCCTAGGATAGGTAGTGTGATACCACCTAGTAGTGGAGACGCCCGCTCCACTATCGCCGTCTGGCCACGACGGACGACGCCTGAGAGGTTAGCTACCTGCTCGAAAAGTGGGAACTTCTAGTCTGTGTCGACATAGCAACTTGCATGTGCGTGCGCATGAGTCGGTCATAACATAACATTCATAACATGTCATTCATTGCATACACAAGATCCTCATCGTATAAGTTTGTATGGGCACTCTTATACGATGAGTTACTTTACTGTTAAGCCGATCCTTAACTTATAAGTTTGTATGGGCACTCTTATAAGTTAAGTTACTATTCTGATTAATTATACCTGCTGTCATTTATATGTTATTGATATTCGTAGAACTGCTAGTTGTGTAGCGTAGTTTATACTTCACCATACTTATTGTCACCTGCTTGTTTACTTGCATATATATATATATATATTGTACCTCGTTCCTTTCTCCGCCCGGTGCCGAGGAGTCGCCGGGGGAGCGGATGTGAAGCCACTTAGTCTTATGACTAACGGTTGCTACGTCTTCCTTTTTAGGAGGAAACCCCGCAGGTAGAGCGGCAACGGACTATGCAGCAGGACAGCCAGGCCCGGATGATAGGACCTGAGGTGGTGGTGCCATCGGCACCGTCAGTGACAGTAGTGAGTGTTTTCATGTAGCCGTTTGGCAAAACATTTCTAGACTATTGTTTCTTTTGTGCAAGCCTGTTGTGCTTGTTATCTTCCGCTACTTTTGGACTTTAACTTAGCTGTGAACTGAACTGCTTTTAGCTTTACTTTTCTGTTATGGTTGGGTTGGCATAATTGTTGTGATATGGATTGTAGCCGGCGGAATAGGCGTCTTGTGGTAAAGGCTAACCCGTGTGTTAGTGCTACCGCAAGGCAGCTATTTCGGGCATAAGACTCCCCTCGTGCCGTGTGTTGTGTTCCGGGAGGGGGGTCTTACAAATGGTATCAGAGGGAGGTTTCGATCCTCCGACCTGTGGGTTATGGGCCCACTACGCTTCCGCTGCGCAGTCAGGTAACAATGGGCCACTCCCGTTCGATTAGTCGGTTTGGGGACAAACCGACTTAGCGGAAGCAGTGGTGTGCCCATATGTAATTCACACTAAGTTGTCCAACTTTGACATTAGTTTTAGCCAACCTGACCCTAGTTTGTACCTTGCGTATAGGTCCCAGCGCAGGTGGAGCCGGTTGGGGGCACTCCTACCCCTTCCGTTCCTTCACAATTCCAGCAGTCGGAGCTGGGACAAACGCTGTCAGCCATATTGGATGCATTTAAAGCCCAGCAAGCTCCGGTGCAACAACAAGCGCCAAGCTCCAACTGGTTGAGCACCTTCCGTGCCCTGTCCCCTCCTGCCTATCTTGGGACAGAATCGCCGGTGCGCACCGAGGAATGGCTTGATACCGTGCAGGAATTGATGGCTGGCATAAGATGTCCGAACAGCATGGCGGTGACATTGGTAGTGACGCTGCTAGAGCTGCATGCCAAAAGGTGGTGGAAGTCCCTCATGGGCTCCATCTTCCAAGGGCGGTTGTACACGGACATCGGTTGGAACGAGTTCACCGAGGCTTTTCTGGAGCACTTCATCCCTTCTTCTGCTCGGGATGGACTTGAAGAAAAATTTCTGCAGCTGAAGCAGGGATCGAATTCGGTAACGGAGTACCAGAGGGAGTTCCAACACCTCGCTAGGTTTGCCGATTCCTATGAGTTGGACGATAGAGGCTACGCGAAGCGCTTCTACAAAGGGTTAAGGGACCCCCTGAGGCAGGCCCTTTTGTTTATAGCCGATGGAAGCCTGGCAGAAATCATTGACATGGCAAAGAGACTAGAGGCGGACCACATGGGATGTGGCAAGAGACCTGCGGAAGGAGTAATTGAAGTCGGCCCTAGTAATAGAAGGCGGAATGATCATGGCAGAGGAAGGGGAAACCACAGAGGCGGTCGGTGGGTCAACCGGAACTATCGGGTGGAGTACCCAACTCCGCAACCACTACCTTTACCACCACCACCGCAGCAGCAATATTATCAACAACCTGGGGGCCGACGTGAGATGATATGTTTTGAGTGCAACCAACCGGGGCATGTCCGACGAGTTTGCCCGCGACTGATCGGGGGTGCCCCTATTGCTCCCCCTCCAGTAGCTCCACGGGGACGAGGGCACATGCGTGGCCGAGGAAGAGGACCACCAGGGAGAAATCAAGGACATGCACGGGAGCATGTATTCGCATTGGATATGACTCAGGAGAGAAATCCGCAGGAAGTCATCACCGGTACGTGCAAAATTGTTTTAATATTATATGACTTGTTGGATTTATGATACAAATGATACGCGCTATTCTGAATAGTGATTACCCCTTTTGGAAACTAGGCACTGTCGTGGTTAGCGGGAGACCCGCCTATACGTTATTTGACACGGGTGCGTCTCACTCGTTCATTTCGGAGGACTTCGTGAAGGACTTGGAGGGAGTGCAACACTTCACGGGCATTACTCAAAGGGTGCGCCTTCCGGACGGCTCTGAGATGACGTCGTCAGCAAGTTGCGACTTCGACACCCTTATTGGAGGAAAGTTCTTTGAAACTCCGGCTACAGTGTTAAGAATCCCGGAGTTCGATCTCATCCTGGGCATGAAGTGGTTGGACTGGCACCACGCCAGGATCAATTGTGCGGAGAAGCAAGTTATGTTGAGGCATGGAGACTCGGAAGTCATCTTCCAAGGTATTAAATCCGCACCCCGTAAATTATTATCTTCAATCCAAGTTATGAAATCTCATATGGAAGGGGACGAGGTCTATGTAATTTGCTTCGAGTTGAAGAAATTGACATTAGAGGTCAAGGATGTGCGGGTGGTGCGAGAATTTCCCGAGGTATTTCCCGAGAAATTGCCAGGACTACCCCCGCATAGGGAAGTGGACTTCCAAATCAAGCTAATTCCGGGTGCCAAGCCCGTCTCGCGAGCTCCATACCGAATGGCTCCGAAGGAACTTGCAGAGTTTAGAGTTCAGCTTCAGGAATTGGTGGAAGCAGGGTTCGTTCGCCCAAGCTCATCGCCTTGGGGAGCGCCCGTTTTGTTCGTCAAAAAGAAGGATGGCACCTTGCGGTTATGTATTGATTATCGAGAGTTGAACCGATTAACGGTGCGGAACACCTATCCCCTACCGCGCATTGATGAATTATTCGATCAATTGGTGGGATCGTATTGGTTCTCCAAGTTAGATCTGCGTTCGGGATATTATCAGCTGAGGATACAAGAAGATGACATTCAGAAGACGGCGTTCAGTTCGAGATATGGTTTGTATGAATTCACCGTGATGCCGTTTGGGCTCACAAACGCCCCTTCCGCCTTTATGAGCTTGATGAACAAGGTGTTCAGCCCTTATTTGGACATCATTGTCATCGTGTTTATCGATGATATCCTAGTCTACTCCAAGACTGAAGCAGAACACGCCGAACATCTAACTTTAGTGCTGAGGAAACTAAAGGAGCACACTTTGTTTGCCAAGTTCAGCAAATGTGAGTTTTGGCTTCGAGAGGTCGCGTTCTTGGGCCATGTGATTAGTGGGGCGGGGCTAGCAGTAGATCCGGCCAAGGTGCGGGCCGTGAAGGAGTGGTCGCCATTGAAGTCAGCGGCCGACATACGAAGCTTTCTTGGACTTGCCGGGTACTATCGCAAGTTCGTGAAAGGCTTCTCGAAGATCGCCCTTCCCCTTACTACGCTGACCAAGAAGGGTGTGCCGTTTGAATGGACACCCCAGTGCGAAGCTGCATTCCAAGAGTTGAAAGACAGATTGACGACTGCACCCATCCTAGCTCTTCCATCTGGGAAGGAGGGCTTTCAAGTTTACACGGATGCGTCGTATCAAGGGATGGGAGCTGTGTTGATGCAGAATGGGCATGTGATCGCTTATGCTTCAAGACAGTTGAAGAAGCATGAAGCCAGCTACCCGGTGCATGATCTAGAGTTGGGAGCGGTGGTATTCGCCTTGAAGATGTGGAGGCATTATTTATACGGCGTCCACTGCGAGATCTACTCGGATCACAAAAATCTGAAGTACGTTCATACCCAAAAGGAGTTAAACTTGAGACAGCGGCGGTGGTTGGAGTTCTTGTGCGACTGTGAATTCACCTTGAACTACCACCCCGGGAAGGTTAATTCCGTAGCTGATGCCTTGAGCCGGAAAGCGCCGGAAGCGAGCACGGAATCCCGCTTGATGAGGATGGAGTTAATCCGGACGTTGCAAGAGATGGAAATCACTTTGGTCTTTAAGAATCAATCGGAAGAGTATACCGAATATTTGGCCGCGATGAGTATAGTTTGCAACATACGAGACCGGATCCGTACGGAACAAAAGAAGGATGCGGCTTTAACCCCGGCTTTCAAGTCAATGGAGGATGGGACTACGGAAGAATACTCCCTAAAAGACGGCCTCGTCCATTTTCGTGGCCGGCTTTACATCCCCGAAGGTGACAACATTCGGGAGGATATTCTAAAGGAGGCCCATTGCTCCAAGTACTCGGTGCACCCGGGGATCGCGAAGATGTACACCGATTTGAGAAAGACGATGTGTTGGCCGGGCATGAAGAGGGATGTCAAGTACTTTGTTACTCATTGTGTGGCCTGCCAAATGGTGAAGGCAGAGTGCCGAAGCCCCGGTGGAATGCTACAGTCGTTGCCCATCCCCGAATGGAAATTTGAGGACATCTCCATGGACTTCGTCCACGGGTTACCTCGCTCGCGCTCGGGGAATGATTCTGTGTGGGTGATAGTTGACCGGTTGACCAAGGTAGCCCGATTTATCCCAATGAAGAAGGAGGCGCAAGTGGGCGTCTTAGTGCGTCTCTTTGTGGAACAATTTGTGCGGTACCATGGTGTGCCAAAGACGATCGTCTCCGACCGGGATGGTCGGTTTACTTCAAGAGAATGGAGGGCTGTACAGGCTTATTTGGGCTCGCGCCTCGCCTTTAGCACAGCCTTTCACCCACAAACGGACGGGCAATCTGAACGAACCATCCGAACATTGGAGGACCTATTGAGGTTGTGTGTGCTAGATAAAGGAGAACCATGGGAGAGGCTCTTACCTCTCGTGGAGTTCTCTTATAATAACAGTCATCAAGCTAGTATTGGAATGGCACCTCATGAGGCTTTGTATGGAAGGAGGTGTAGAACACCCTTGTCCTGGGTGCAAGACGAAGATCCGAAGACATTGGGAAATGAGTATATTGATGACACGGACGCGGTGGTTAGGTTGATCCGGAATCGAATGCTAGAGGCTCAAAGCCGACAGGCGAAATATTACAACGCAAGGCACCGTATGGTAGAGTTTCAAGTGGGTGATAAGGTGTTCCTGAAGATTCGACCGATGCACGGAGTGTCACGAGTACGTGGAGTCAAGAAGCTCAGCCCAAGGTATGTTGGGCCCTATGTTGTAGTGGAAAGGATTGGCCCTCTGGCCTATCGATTGGAGTTACCACCGGAGCTGGAGAACCTTCACGACGTGTTCCATGTATCGTCGCTTCGGAAGGCTTTGTTGCGACCTGAACAGTATATCCCCACGGCGGATGGTGCCGTGGCGTCTGATAGGTCTGTGCGACTGGAGCCGGTGCGGATCGTTGATAACGAGACAAGGACCTTGCGCCGCAAAAGTGTTCCCTTGGTGAAGGTGCTATGGTCTAATCACGGGAAGGAAGAGTGCACATGGGAGCCAAGGGATTTGATGCAAGAGCGCTACCCGGAATTATTTACTCCAGGTAAAAATTTTATTTGAAAACATAGTTCCCTTTTTATGTGTTTCACTCCCATAGCCTTACCCTGATTTCGGGGACGAAATCTTTTATTTTGTTTATAGGATTTGTAACGTCCCAATTCGCGCTAGGCCCCTTGATTGCGTATTTGAGTCAAGGGGGCTGTGGTGAGCCCAATGGGGGATGTGGGTGAACAGGTGCGGACGTGCGGGAAATGAGGAAAACAAGGCAAAACAGCATTTTTGGCTGACACGGGTATGGACACGGCCGTGTCCATACCCGTGTGCCTCATAAAAATAGGCTTACCAGTCAGAGAGGTACACGGGCATTGGGACACGGGCGTGTCCCTAGCCGTGTGCCAAGGACACGGGTCGGGACACGGCCGTGTCCCTACCCGTGTGCCGCAACCCTGACCCGGCAGAAAGTGGTTCTGGGAGGAACACGGCCCTAGACACGGCATGCCACACGGCCGTGTCACCTGAACACGGGTAGGAACACGGCCGTGTGCCTACCCGTGTCTGCGATGTATAAAAAGGAAAAAGTTGGAAACCCTAGCATTTCATCTCCTTTCTTCTGCCCCGAAATTTCTGAGAGGGTTCTTGGCTGGAGGAGGAGGAAGAGCTTGCCGGAGCCATCTTTGGAGGAATCAAAACGCCGCCACCGTCAAGGGAAAAACAATGCCGCCGCGAAGGAGTGCGAGGCTCATGGCCGGCCATGGTGGTACCGCTGGACTTGAGGTGAGCTTCCTCCCCTCTCCCTTGGTGCTAGATCTATAGTTATTATAGGAGAGACATCGACTCCATAGAGTCTTGATGGTGAGGAGGAGAGTTCTTAGGATAAGCCATGCCTAGGTTTTTAGGCTTAGTCTCCCTCAACCTTCTCATCCTTCAAAGTGGAGATGAGAGGGGTTTTCGTTGGGGGTTTGGCTTTGAAAGGAGAAATAAGGTTGGGTGTGATTTCTGGAGAAGTTTATGCGAGGTCGTTGCAAGGAAGAAGATGAACGGATGCCGTTCATCTCGCCTTAAGATGCGTGCAGAAATCTGATTTCTGCACGCGGCGACCTTCGTGGCCAATTTCGGAGATGTTCTGGCCAGATCTGGGTGATCGACTCAACACGAAAGTCGTAGCCCTTGAAATTACCTTTCCAACGAGGGGTTGCTCGTTTCCATGCGATACCTGTAGCCACGGGAAAGCTGGTTCGAGTCCGCTGCGTTCGGGAAAATTCCTGTACAGGAAACTGTTTCCTGTACGTATTCGAGTTGAATTTCTGGTATGTTGCGACCAGATCTGGGCGATCGACTCAACACGAAAGTCGTAGCCCTCGCGAATACCTTTCCAACGAGGGGTTGTGCATTGTGATCGGATTCCTGTAGCTCCGGGAATCCCAGTTTTAGTATTGGACTATCTTATGTTAATGCACTTGTTAAATTATAATGTTAGCACTCTTGCAATAATTGTGATTTGCTCATGTGATATCTTGCTCCCATATAACTATAATGTCGTTGTTACTATAATTTAGTATGGTTACTCATTTGGTTGTGTAATAAGGGATAACCATGCAATGGTAGGGAAATGGATTGGATGGGAAGGCTAGATATTAGGAGTTGCTATTGGTAAAGGATATATTTATACAAATTGGCGTTGAACATATCTAATGTACGTAGTGTTGAGGTGAAATCATTGAATAGGTGGGCGTGAACATGATGAACACTATGTGAAGAGTATTTTGTAACTGTAATCCGAGCCCAAGGGGTTTATTAACAACCGATGCTTAGAGTTGAAGTCTCCCTACGGGTAGCATCGAGTGAGTTGTTTTGGGGCATGTGATGTGCGACGATTCATCGTGTCGCGGTGTTGAGATAATGATTGTGGCAGGTTTACAGGTTCGCCAGTCGTCACACCGATGGGAGCCAATGAGTATACCTTGGGCGGTAGGGTTAGATACTTGGTGTCCATAACCCGAGATCTCCTCCGTGCCATGAGAACGGTTGGGCTTGCACCTCGTGCGTTTCCGAGGTTCCATCCGGTTCGAAATCAAGGCCAGGTTGGGCTGTGTTCTTGGTGCACATTTACCCAAGACCCCTTCTGAGCCGTAGTACGCATGTGAGCTCCGCTGTTGTGTTCTTAGCGTTGAGGCGTACGGGGGCCTAGGATAGGTAGTGTGATACCACCTAGTAGTGGAGACGCCCGCTCCACTGTCGCCGTCTGGCCACGACGGACGATGCCTGAGAGGTTAGCTACCTGCTCGAAAAGTGGGAACTTCTAGTCTGTGTCGACATAGCAACTTGCATGTGCGTGCGCATGAGTCGGTCATAACATAACATTCATAACATGTCATTCATTGCATACACAAGATCCTCATCGTATAAGTTTGTATGGGCACTCTTATACGATGAGTTACTTTACTGTTAAGCCGATCCTTAACTTATAAGTTTGTATGGGCACTCTTATAAGTTAAGTTACTATTCTGATTAATTATACCTGCTGTCATTTATATGTTATTGATATTCGTAGAACTGCTAGTTGTGTAGCGTAGTTTATACTTCACCATACTTATTGTCACCTGCTTGTTTACTTGCATATATATATATATATATTGTACCTCGTTCCTTTCTCCGCCCGGTGCCGAGGAGTCGCCGGGGGAGCGGATGTGAAGCCACTTAGTCTTATGACTAACGGTTGCTACGTCTTCCTTTTTAGGAGGAAACCCCGCAGGTAGAGCGGCAACGGACTATGCAGCAGGACAGCCAGGCCCGGATGATAGGACCTGAGGTGGTGGTGCCATCGGCACCGTCAGTGACAGTAGTGAGTGTTTTCATGTAGCCGTTTGGCAAAACATTTCTAGACTATTGTTTCTTTTGTGCAAGCCTGTTGTGCTTGTTATCTTCCGCTACTTTTGGACTTTAACTTAGCTGTGAACTGAACTGCTTTTAGCTTTACTTTTCTGTTATGGTTGGGTTGGCATAATTGTTGTGATATGGATTGTAGCCGGCGGAATAGGCGTCTTGTGGTAAAGGCTAACCCGTGTGTTAGTGCTACCGCAAGGCGGCTATTTCGGGCATAAGACTCCCCTCGTGCCGTGTGTTGTGTTCCGGGAGGGGGGTCTTACATGTGTTGACTAGGCTGTTCCTGGATGGATTCTTCATCAGTCATAGCCATCAGTCCATAGCAATAACTGTTTTCTTCCTCTTCTTTATTCACCTCTGAATCACTATCTAAATGTGACAAAGGGGCCCTGATTTCTATCCTGGCATCAAGATAGTCTTCATCTTCTGCAATAGTAGCTAGCCCAAAGTAGGCTTTCTCTTCTTCCTCTTCTTCCTCTTCTTCTGATTCTAATGAGGAAGAGTTAGACCCGCTCTTCTTTTTCTTAGCAATGAAGGATTTCTCCTTCTTACCCTTGTGATGGAGATGTTGCTTATTATCTTTATCCTCTCTTCTCTTTACTGGGCAGTCGGCTACAACATGCCCTGGCTTGCTACAACAATAATAGATAACATTAATGGAAATCTGTTTACTAGGTTTAGAACCAAACCTGTCCTCCTTGGAGGATTTCATCCTGTGGTGAGAGGAGGAGGGCCTTATCTTCAAATGCTTCTTCTTCATGAACTTCTTTAATTGTCTAGAGAAGATAGCAAAGTCCTCATCAGACATGTGGCAGTCTGATGTGCTTGACTCTAAGTCATCTGATTTTGACACAGCATCCCTCCTTTGTGGAGGAGTCTTCTTTTTTGCTCCTCCTTGAGGCTTCAGCTTTGAAGGACACAGACTTTTCTTTGTCCTGAGACTTGTTGTTTTTCTCCCCCTCCTTCTTGGCAGTCAGCTGCATTTCATAGGAGGGCAGCTTCCCAAATAGAGTTGCTGGTTGAGTATCAGCAAGTCTCGTCACTTCTCGGATGACAAAAATTTTAGTATATCAGTCTCTAGTTAGAGACCTGAGAAACTTGTCATTCAGCTCATAAGTGCTGAAAACTCTTCCATATGTCCTTAGCTCATTGACTATCATGAAGAATCTCTCATAGCACTCTGGTATGTTGTCAGTCTTGCTCTGCTTGAAAGCCTCATACTCTTGGTTGAGCATGGACTTCCTATCATCTCTTACTTCCTCTGTCCCCTCCATATAGATCACGAGTGTGTCCCACATCTCCTTTGCAGTTGTGCAGTGGAATAGATTCTGAAGTGTAGAATCATTAATAGCACTGACAATGATATTCTGAGCTCCTTTGTCCATGGTGGTAAGGATGACTTCATCCTTTGTCATCTCAAAATAGGTCTTGGGTGTTTGGACATTTGTATCAAGAACAAACACTTTCATAGGGATGAAAGACCCCTCCTTGACTGTAATAGAGATCCTAGGGTCAGCTGCTTCCATGAATAACCTAACCCTCTCCTTCCAGAAGACAAACCCTTCCTTCCTAAAGATTGGAAGCTTCATGGCACCCACCTACTTATAGTTCACTCCTGAAACCATAAGGACAATCTTTTTGCTGACCTTGGAGATCTACTCAGACTATTGAGTCCTCTTTGAGTAACCTCCCTCTAATACCACTTAAAATACTTTGTTTTCAAGGTCAGCGAACACCTAGAGGGGGGGGGGGGGTGAATAGGTTTTAGGTCTCTTTTGAAATTATATAAACTTATTCCTGATTTTGCTATGCTTAGGGATTAGTTAGTTTAGCTTTCAAGAACATCAAACAAAAGACACAATAATTTTATAATGGTTCCCCAGTTTATGGGTACGTTCACTGTCCTTCTCTGCCTTTCTAATAGTGTGTTAGACAAGGCTCTTCCCCCAAAAGTCGGCTCCTCAAGAGCTTACAACTCGATACCGCAGGATCACTCAATCTCCTCCAAGACCTTCTTCGCAGGCACAAGGCCCTACAACTGAGTGATTAAGGAACCACCTACCTCGGGCTCAAAATCCCTACAACTCAGGCTAGGAGGACAACCCTACACTCAGATCCAAAATGGATCCTACACTCAGCCTTTATAACACAGGCTTGCAACTCAGCTTCTACATAGAATCCTACAATAAGATCCAAGACTGGATCCTACAGAAAATAGAAATGGTGTTAAATAGTTAGACACAAGAGGGTTTTCTCTGGCCTGTCTTCCTGGGCTGAGTAGATTTCAGCCCTATTTTCTTAATAGTAACAAGTTGAAAAGATCTTCAGTACTGGGCTGCTTGTGCTTGAAGAAACTCAGAATCAAGATTCTGATTTGCTATTAAATAAAATAGATCTGAAGGTTTTGTATCGTCCTCTAACAACTATCTAGACTAGCAGACTCTGAAGGCTCTGCTTCTCTTCTAAATCATAAATTGATTCTGAACTTATTGTTGCTGATAAGAATTGCAACAGCTATCTGTTTCTGCTTTCAGGTCCACTGAATTAGAACTTTAGCTTCAGGATCGATGTTAATGGCGATGAAGAAGACAAAGTTCCGTCTCTATACGTATTCAGAAAACCTTAATTGCTTCTTTCAACATAGTCAATCTTTCCCTTTAATTGATCATCGATCAACGGCTCTTTGCGCTGTAGGCCCCGCCTTAATTGCAGATTTACCACCTTCTATATGCAGAATATGACAACAGCTGTCTGCCGGCTCCATTAAAGGCATATTGCATCTTTCCCACAACAAATTTGAACTGCGTTGACTTTGTTGACTTTTGCTGACTCATGCTGACGTCAGCCATCTGTGGAATTATCCAAAATCAAGAAACTTTAGTTTAGGAGTTGAGTGAGTAAGCTACACTCAACGCCAAAACACTTAGACGAATTTTCTATCACTAGGTGTTGAGTGAGCAACCTTTACTAAATGCTAAAATACTTAAAAAAATTTCTCTTCCATTAGACGTTGAGTGAGCAACCTTCACTCAATGCCAAAACACTTAGAAAAGTTTTCTATCTTCAGGCATTGAGTGAGCAACTTTCACTCAATGCTAAAACACTTGGAAATTTTTTTTGTCATTAGGCGTTAAGTGAGCAACCTTCACTCAACGCTAAAATACTTAGAAAATTTTTCTGTCTCTAGGCGTTGAGTGATTGAGCTTGACTCAACGCCAAACTGCTTAACTTAAGTTCTGTCACTTGGCATTGAGTGAGTAAGCTTCACTCAAAGCATTTGGACTTAGCCAATTTTAAGTGAAATCACAGTCTCAGACTGACTAAGGTTCAGTCAACGCTTTTTATCACATGGAATTGAGTGAGTAAGCTTCACTCAACGCCTTTGGACTTAATCAAATATCAACACAGATTTTCTGTTGCGTTGACTGTTTGAGCAATACTCAACGATTATGGAGTATGGCGTTGAGTGAGTAGACTTCACTCAACGCATGTGCACTTAGCCAATTTCTTGCTATTTCTTTTTAGGCTTTGACTTCCTTAGCCTATCTCACAGCTTTTTGCTGTATGGTGTTGAGTGAGTAGACTTCACTCAATGCCTGTGTACTTAGCCACATTTTCATCTTGCCAATTGTTAGGCTGACTATACTCAACATTTTTTACTTACCTAGCGTTGAGTGAATAGACTTCACTCAACGCCCGTGGACTTGGAAGTATTTTCCTGTCCAGCTTTATTTCTTAAGGCAACTAGCATTGAGTGAGCTTGATCCACTCAATGACTGTGGACTTAGTGTAATTTATTCCTGACCACCAACTTGCTTGGACTCCACCTATCTAATTAGTGTAATAGGGACTAACCTGCATGCATAAACTCAAACACACGTCAAATACAACTAGTGTGTGTCATCGACTTGTTTAACTTCTTACAAATCTGGGCCATTTGGATCAATGGACCCAACAACATCCAAGGACTCCAATCGAGTCCTTTCTCATTACAACCAATCTAGTGCTCAACAGCACTCACGGGCTCCATACTGAGTCCCTTATCATCACATCAATCCAGTGCCGTCAATACTCATGCACTTACACCCTTTTGCATTCCCGTGCTCCCAAGCACTTAAGGGTTCATCATTATCAGAGGTGGCAAGCCACCTTATACATCACACTAGTCCCACGCTGATACCCATAGGGAGACACAACTCTAAGAAGTGGACTATCCTATTCATCCCTTCAATATAAAGACTCTTACTATCGCATGGCCATGGGCGTTTTCTCATCTAGCCCCATTTCAATGATCCGTAGGCACCTGCATATCAAGTCATATACTTTCCTCCACCTTCCAAATCATATAACATTACCATACCATTTATTGTTTTCTTCTTCATCAACATAGCTTGCTTGAAATACATCACGCATTGTTCCAACCACTTTGATCTCCGCAAGCTATAGATTACACATTCACGTATTATCGTTAAGGTGCATCTTTACCGTTTTCAATTAAGGATCCAACAAACATTTATTCGCTCGAAGATACGAGAGTCATTTGTTTACTCGAAATCCAATTAACCATTTACACGTTTAAGATCCAACAACCATTTGTCCATTCAAGATCCAATAACCATCCGATCATCCTAGTTACCCGAATATACAACTCAATCGAAAACAACCTGCACTTATGATATTATTGTGCAATAACTTTATCGGAAATTTCTGGAACTACAAAGCTCCTACGGGAACGTTTAACCATATGTTGGAAAGGTCATTCTGATGAACACACTTTTCGTATTTAGCCCAAGACCTGAATATGGTCGTACCATACTCAAAAATAGCCATGAAGTCTGATGTGTGTAGAAAATTGATTTCTGCACTCATCTTGAAGAACAACGGACGACATCGGTTCGTCTTCCTCCTTTAACAATTTATACAAAATGCATCTAGCTCTTCCTCCTCCCATATTCACCCTTATTTGACAATCATTCTTAACAGAACCAAGTCCACAATCTTCACATTGAAGAGATGGAAGGTTGAATACAACAAAACCTGGGACATCTCCTAGGAGATCTCCATTTCTCACCAAGGTCAAACTCCTTTGAGCTGACATCTCTCCTATTTAATAACTAAAGATCTAGTACCAAGGGAGGGGGTAGGAAGCTCACCTCGTTTTCGTCCATAGATCTTGTTATCCACCTTTGCGACATGATGGCATCGGCCTCGGCCCTCGCTCTACCTCCTCTGAGAGAAAGTCCGTCCGTTCCTTGTCCTTCCAAGAAAAGCTCTACACCCTATGTTCTCTCAGGAAAATAGGAGAAGGAAGCTATCGTCCAAGTCCTTGTCATCCATATATAAAGTAAATGACCAAATAGCTTTAGGGTTTCCCGATAAGGGATCTACCACTGGGCGGTAGCATGCTACCGCCACGCTGTAACCTCGAAACTAACTTCCTACACTAGCCACCGTCCAAACCGCCCACTCAGGTGCTGCCACCTATATGCTATCGCCGTGCGGTACTCTTCCTACCATCATGCGATATCTTACCGAGCAGCATGACAAATAATTGAGCGTGGCTACCACCCGCGGTAACACTAATGCCAGACGATAAATTCACGAGCTATATGCCAATAATTAAGTAGACTACCACCACACGGTATCCTTTAATCGCCCCGTGATATCACTCGACAATATTTTGTCTACTCAACGATCTTGACTTCCCCGGGTGTTTGTCGTATATACTCAACGACGGCTACCGTCGTGCGGTAGTACTTGACGATCATTGCGTCCACTCGATAATCACTCAATTCCTTCGACTCCTTTAGGTATTTGTCGTATATAGTCAATGACTGCTACTACCACACGATATCCCGCTACCGCCACATGGTAGTACTCGAAAATCATTGATTCCACTCGACGATCACTCAACACCTTGGCTCCTTTGGGTATTCGTCGTATATATTCGACGATGTCTACCGCCGTGCGGTACCTACTACCACCACGCTGTAGTACCAGCACTTCCCCCAGTTCATGTGCATGTATTTTAACAAGCGCACCCCAAGCCCAAGTCCACTCTCCTGACCTGAAAAATGCGCATGAGGGGTTTAGCGCGAATCAAGCGATATGTAGGAAGAGATAGCTTAGTTTGAGAGGAATGAGGTCTGGAAACTAGTGGAAAGGCCTAGAAAAAACTCAATCATTGGAACAAAATGGGTATATAAAAATAAGCTGGACACAAATTAGGAAATAGTAAGGAACAAGGCCATACTAGTTGCTCAAGGGTATAGACAGGAGGAAGGAATAGATTATAAACAAATCTTTGCACCAGTTGCCTGATTGGAAGCAACAATCTATGCACAAAAAAAAATAACCATGCAATAACAGACGACACCAAAAATTATAGCGGTTCCCCAACCATGGGTACGTCCACTTTCCTCTCACCAATCTAGCAATGAACAAGACTCAGCTACTCCACTAATATTGGATTGAAAACAATCCTACTACTCAGAACAAAGTTTCTACAACTCGATCGACAAAACGGATCAACACTCGGAAGATAAAAACTTCCTACAACAACTCGGAGAACAAAGCTCCTACACTCGGAGAATAATCTCCTACAAGAATAGATTTGAAATAAGAGATACAAACAGTAAAATTTCTCAGATTTGGAAATTTCTTCCTAGGTCTTCTTTATTGAACTTTGCGGCTCTGTCAGAATATGTTGAAGAAGACTCCGGTAGATCCTCGATCTAAAATTTCTGGACTCACAAGATCAAGAAAAGGATGTGTAGATTGTAGAAGATCTTGATCTGCAAGTCGACATCTCTGAATCGTTCTTGATTGAAATCCCTTAGCAATGAGCACGATGAGTAGCGGCTTCCAAATTAGGAAAGATAATTAGGGATTCAGAATTTCTTCTTACGCGCTTAGGGTCGGACGGAATTACAAGACCTTTTATATGATTTCCCTAACGGTCATAATTACAATTCATGATGGTCACGTGGACAAATAATTAAGGAAATCATTTTGAAAAACGCATCCTGATACTTAGCAATTTTTCAGAGAAAAACATTGTATTACTCGAGCGAAGAAAGGATTACTCGAGTATTACTTCAGGTTCTCGAGAAGACATCTGCAAGCTTCTCGAGAATAAGTACTTGAGGAAACTTCAGGAAAGAATTCATAATTACTCGAGTAGAATGAGGATTTCTCGAGTACTAAAAATGCTACTCGAGAAATAAAAGTAATCTTCTCGAGTAGAGAACTTGGAAAAAAAATTCTGAGAAGAAATCTGTCTACTCGAGAACTAGAGCTTGACTTCTCGAGAAGTAGATATACTTCTCGAGTACAGGTACTTTACTACTCGAGTAAGATAGACACTTCTCGATTACTTATCTTCTGTCACTCGAGACAAAGTACTTAGCTACTCGAGTGATAAACTTAACTACTCGAGTATAGGACTTAAAAAATTCTGAGATAGGAATTTTGTTAACTTGAGAATAATAAAGGATCTACTCGAGTAATTGAACCGGCTTCTCGAGAACTATGTTCAATCTTCTCGAGAACTATTTCCCTTACTCGAAATCCAGACTTAACTTACTTGAGTACTATAAAATAATCTAATCGAGTACTTAAGTTCTTCTCGAGTAAAATACTTATAAAAAATTTCGTTTCCTGAAAATTTTTCTTTTTTCAATGAAATCAGCAACATATCTTTCTCCAATAAGTATAGTTCATGAAAATGAAGTGTATCCCAATAGAGAGGCTACATGTGAGTCAATACCATGGATCACACAATGATGGATTACATTGTGTGGTCCTGTGTTTGTTGACCCACTGTAGACTGACATTGGTCTACACTTGGCAATTAAGTCCTGCAAACACTCAACTAAAAGGAGCATCAAATACAAACTTAATTCATTTAGTTCAAGGGTGACTTCATACAAATCTGGGTTATTGTGGATGCAAAACCCAATAATCTCCCCCTATTTGTAGAAGTAAGAACCCTCTACACTAAGGTGAATTACATCAAGAGAAAAAAAATAAAGAAACTAATAACATGATAAGTAAAATAAAAAGCTATTATGAGTAAAGTCAGATCAGCAAAATTAAAAGTTCATATAAATAGAAATTTGTACTAGAGAAATTTAATTCCACAATTTCAAAAGAATGAACTTCCAAAATATCTTCAGCTTCTACTGATCCTTTGGAGGTTAATGTCTTTCAAGTTTCTCCTATTGTCTCTTTAGGTAGCTAAAAGGCTTGGGGAAGTATTTTGGAGGCCTAGGAGGAGCCTTGGGATTGTTTCTTCCAAAAATTCTATCATATATTCTTCTTTTAGTATGAGACTTCTCATATAATCCCCATTCATCTGAGCTATAGTGAAAGCTTGTGGATTCATTAAAATTAAGGACCAGCTTGAGAGTGTCAAGTATGGGGGACTTGGAGGTTGGACTCCACACTTCAGTAAACTCTTAAGTTCTCATCTTTGCCGCTTCAGGATTTTGAGTTGATTTGCTAGTTGAGGCTCCATCTCCAAATTTCCTTCTTTTGGCTTTTTGAAACTCTAGAGGTTGAGAAGGCATATCTGTTTGATCTGTTTCCTAAACTTGTTCATAGACATCAGGAGGAGGTACTTCAAAGTAGTCTGGAGGAGGTCCTTCAAAATGTCTTGGAGGTGGTCCTTCAAAGTGTTCTAGAGGATTAGAGAAGGTAGGCCTGTTAAGAACCAAATATGCAGGAGGAGGAGCAGTAGGATCCAAGGGAATCTCAGGAAAAAATTGATTGTGCATCCATAATGTTGTGTCAAATGTATAAAGCTTTGTACTCTTAACTTCCTTAAGTACAGATGTCTGGATCTCATTCACCTAATTTTCCAACTGACTTTTCAAGGATTGACTTTGTTTTTCCAATTGTTCTTTCACCTTATCCTCCCCCTTTGTGACTTCTAGGGTGAGGGTGCTTATCACATCTTCCTTAAAGGTACCAACTTCCTCACAGGTTTTGAAGTTTCTCTTTTCTGCATTCTTTTCAAGCTGAATCTGATTATTTGCAAGGGTGACTGATTGTTCCATCACATTACCAATGCTTATTATGGTATGATCTAAAGCTTTTCCTCCAATTTGGAGAGCCTTTCGAGTTCATCAGTATTGTTCTTGATTTCAGCAAATCCACGACTCATTTCTTTCTCTAAGGCAGTCACCTTTTCAGTTACACTTTTCATAGATTCATCAAAGTATTGTCTCTGTACAGTAAGCATAGCTTCAATTTTATTGAGAATATGGATTTCAGGGAAGACTTTTGTAGGTTGAGCAAATGGAGGAGGCAGAGCAGGGGCTGTCCATGGAAGGATCTCTTCAATCACAACTGTTGATGTAGATGGCAGTTTCTTGTGGACAGAACTGTCCTCATTTTTAGCATCTGCGGTCATCAAGGAGGGAATGGTGAAGTTTAGACTTGGGAGTCTTGGTTCAGCATCTTTTGGAGGAGTGTCATCTTCTGAATCATTGATAGAAAAAACTTCATCATCATATAGATGTTCAGGTGATTTCTCTTGTTCATTCTCAGGAGACTTATCTTGAGGAGGAGAAGGAGACTTTGGTGGTCACTTAGTTGGTGGTTTAGGAGACTTTGAGGTTGAGGGGTGATCTTCGGGAATAGAGGATAGAGGCTCTTTGGATGTGTGCTCCTCTATTATTCTGGTGATATCTTCATTAGTGGATAGAAGTTGTCCTTGAATCTAATCATCTGTCAAGGTTTCTGAATCTAGAATATCTTTAGCAGCAATCAAATCAGGAATTTCTTTATACAACAGAGAGTTAGAGGTAGCAGCTGATGTGGATGGAATGTTTTCTTGGACTTGTTGACTGGCAGCAGGTGAAGAGATTTAAGGAGAAGTGGCTGAAGGAGCTAGAGCTTTTTGAGCTGGAACAGATGGGGGCAGGCTCTCCCTTAATAACTGAGTCAGTTATCTGATGAGAGGAAAGAGATGGGGTCCTTTCCACATCTTCTATTCCCTTACAGCCTTGTGAGCTTGGACTGGATTTTGTAGTTTCAATTCCCATTTTTTAATGGAAGAGACATATACTTTCTTCATGTGATGGAGTGTTGTACCTTAAGAGAAGTAAAAAATTATTGGATTCAACTCATGCAGGATAAGAGAGATAATCCTAGCATAGTTGGGAGCCTTGATGCTTTCTATGATCTTGTCAAGAATCATCATGCCAAACTGAAACTTATCCTGGAAATAATGGTTGTCATCATGTAAAAGAGATCGGTAAAGATGAATCTTATCGAAGTTGTTTTGCATATAAGAACTTTTCCCAGAATGTCCACTAGAAGCGTGCCCTCTTCATTGAGGTCTAGTCGACAAATGTTGTCGATAACCACAGAAATTCCACAAAAACTGTATGCCCTGTCATAATCTTCAGAAATTATGTCATCCTCCTCTTCAACCAAGGGTAGCCAAAGAAGGGTAGAGACATTTGACTTGGTAAGTTTAATCTTAATCCACCTAACCTTGGACTTAAGAACTTTACCATTCCTTTTCACTTTGGCATTTCAAAAGAATTCTTCTACCTCAGGAAAGATAATCTTGCAGGGTTGCTGAAAAACGAAGGTTAATCTGGCGGTGTCCAGGAGAAGAAGAAGATTTTGGAAATCGTTAGAAATTTCTGCAATCCCAGCAACAACAAGCTCACTCCCAATCCCAATCTTCGAAGACGGTGCCATTGATGAGAAGGAAATGATTCTGGATGGCCGTTGACTAGAAAATCTAGCTTGTGGCAGACGACGGAGACGGAGAAGACGAAGCGGTTTTCTCGAGTGGAAGGGTTTTGAAATCGAGAATGTGATTTATTTAGACCTAAGTCTATTTATACTAACCCTTAACTTTGATGAGAAAAATATATTGATAATATTTAAAATACCTGGAAAGAGGCGGAGCAGATGTTGGGTTCCAATAAGAAAAATTTTAACTTGAAGTCCAGATGAACACTAAATTTCTCGAGAGAAACAATTGTTCTCGAGATGAAGATTAGACGCACTCGAGAAGAAGTATAATTTTTCTCGAGTAGGAATATTTGTTCTCGAGAAGTGACTTCAATGTTCTCGAGAAGTAATATCAGCACTCGAGAAGTGAGTCTTCTGTTCTTGAGTACAAGTGTTGTACTCGAGAAATGCATTCCATTTTCTGAATTTTTTGGATTTTGAAGTTAAGCATGATCTTGAACATGCTTGAGAACTCTTTCTTCATTCTAATGCATCCTTGTTGAGCATGCCAAGTTCTGTTTTGAAAAACTAGAACTTGGCCTCGTCCAGCGGCATTGTGAAAATATTTGCAATCTGTCTGTCAGTTGGGACATATTGTAGATTTATGTCCCCATGCTCCACCGACTCCCAGATGAAGTGGTATCGCAGCTTTATGTTCTTTGTCCGACTGTGAGAGACTGGGTTTTGTCTATTGCAATCGCACTGGAGGAATCGCAAAATAAAGGAATGTTTTTGACTTCCAGGTTGTAATCTTCAAGTTGGTGCTTTATCCAAAGCAATTGTGCACAACAACTGCTGGCAGAAATGTATTCTGACTCGGTCATTGAAATTGCGACATATTTCTGCTTTTTGCTGCTCCAAGAAATGAGTCTTCTTCCAAGGAATTGTCAAGTCTCGGAAGTGCTCTTTCTATAACCTTTTCTTCCTGTAAAGTCTGCATATGAGAAACCAATTAGTTCGCTATCATTACTTCTTGGGTAGCATAAGCCAAGATTTGGTGCACCTTTAAGATATCTCAAAATCCGCTTTGCAGCAGCGTAGTGAGATTTCTTAGAGTTCACTTGAAATCTATCACATACACATGTTGAAAACATTATGTCTTGTCTACTAGTAGTAAGGTAGAGCAAGGATCCAATTATTCTTCTTTATTTGGTTTCATTAAAAGGTTTCCCTTTCTCATTCTTGTCTAGAGACACTGCTGAACCAATTAGAGTCCTCATAGAGGTTGCATTCTCCATTTTGAATTTCTTAATTAACTCCCTAGTGAACTTCGTCTGAGAGATGAAAATTCCATCTACAGATTGTTTCACCTGAAGTCCTAAGAAATACTTCATCTCTCTCATACTGCTCATTTCGAACTTCCCTTGCATAAGTTTCGAAAACCTTTTGTAGAGGTTATTGTCAATAGAACCAAAAATGATGTCATCGACATAGATTTGCACTAGCAAAATCTTACCTTTTTTTACCTAAGAAATAATGTCTTATCTATCTTTCCTCTTGTGAACTTGTTTTCAAGAAGAAAGTTTGATGGTATCTTGTACCAAGCTCGAGGAGATTGTTTCAAACCATACAAAGCTTTAGATAACATATAAACATACTTAGGAAAGTTAGGATCAACGAAACCTAGGGGTTGTTCCACATACACCTCTTCCTTTATGTCACCATTAAGGAATGCAGACTTCACGTCCATCTTATAGACAGTGAAGCCCTTAAGTGAAGCATATGCTAGGAACAACCTGATTGCCCCCAGCCTTGCCACTGGAGCATACGTCTGGTCGAAGTCGATTCCTTCTTCTTGTTTGTATCCTTGGGCGACGAGTCTGGCCTTATTCTTTATGATTGTTCCATCCTTTTCCATCTTGTTCCTGTAGACCCACTTTGTTCTGATAAAGTTCTTACCTTTGGGTCTTGGAACAAGTTTCCAGACTTGGCAATGCTTGAACTAATTTAACCCTTCTTTCACTAGTTATACCTCTATAAGTTCTGATACCATCCCTAGGATCACCTATGATTTGGTCCATTGGGTGATCCTTCAGATGTCTGAGCTCTAGATTCCTTGCATCTGGAGTGTCTTAAACCACAGGAGTGACTTCATCAACTTTGATGATTTCTTCATCTTGATCATCAACCTCTCCAATCGGGGTTAGAGTGGTTATCTTGATGAACTTTTCACCTTTTTCTTCAGTCAGTTCACCCAAGTTAAGTTCTTTCATCTTTGAACCTGCATCTTCAACAAACATACTAGAAGAGCTGTATTACAGCAAAGTCGTCTCACCAAATACAACATGAATAGATTCTTCTACAACCAAGGTTTTCTTTTTAAATACCCTATATGCCTTACTATGCCTACTATACCCTACTAAAATACCTTCAAAGCTCTTTTCACTAAATTTAGTAGTATAATACTTACCATCATTAAGGACGAAGCACTTATAACCAAAGATTCTAAAATATGAAACAGTCAGCTTTCTTCCCTTTAGTAGTTCATAAGGTTTCTTATTATGGTTCTTGTTTATGAGTGCTCGATTTTGCACGTGGAATGTAGTGTTGATGGCTTCAGCCCAGAAATATTCCGGTAGTGAGGCATCACTCAACATGGTTCTGCAGGCCTCTATAAGTGTTCTAATCCTTCTCTCAGCAACTCTGTTCTGTTTAGGAGTATGAGGAGAGGAAAACTCATGAAAGATACCTAGGCTTTCACAAAATTCTGTCATGGCCCCAGACTTGAACTCAGTTCCTTGTGACTTCTGATTTTAACTACGGAACAGTTGTATTCATTCTGGATCTGCCTGACAAAATTTGTAAAGATGTCAAAAGTATCTGACTTGTGTTTTAGAAAGAACACTCACGCAAAGCGTGAGTAATCATTAATTATAACCAATTTATAATCCTTACCTCACAAACTTCTAACATGTAGTGGACCGAACAAGTCCATCTAAAGTAGGTGTAAGCACTGATTAGAGTCTTTGCCAATAATGCTTTTAAAGGTAGCCCTTGTTTGCTTGCCTTTTACACATATGTGACAAGGTCTATCTTTAGCGCACTTGACATTTGGGGCATCATGTACTAAATTAAGAGAAAATAATTAATTAATAATTTTGAAATTAATATGTGTTAATCTCTTGTGCCATTGGTCACCAAAAGATGCACTATCATTTGACAAAAGACACACTAGTGTAGAAGAGTCTATGCAAATAAAATTCAAACAAAATATATTCCAACTACGAGTGCCCGATAGAATTATTTCCAGATTATCTACCGATTTTATCAAGCACTTGTCTGCATGAAATTCTACGATGTATCCTTTATCGCAGAGTTGGCTTATGCTTATGAGATTGTGTTCCAATCCTTCAACATAAGCCACATCCGAAAAGGATACACTACCATTTGTAATCATTTCGTAACCTTTAGTGATTCCTTTGTCAAAACCTCCAAAGATGACCTTTGACCCATTCATGACTGGTAAGTAATTCTGTAGAAGGCTTCTTGTCCAGGTCATATGCCGAGAGCATCCACTGCCCAAATACCAGATTAGAGTTTTGGTGGTCTTTGGACATACCTGCAATCACAAATCAGTTTGCCTTAAGAACCCAAACTTGTTTGGGTCCTTTGTCTCTAGTTATCTTACTCCCCCTACATGTATTAACATTATGAGTGGTCTTTCTCACATTGTTAATCTGAGGAGTTACAAAATTTCTGGAGTTAAACCAGCAATCAATGGCAAAGTGACCAATTTTTCCATAGCACAACCAGTCAAACCAATTATATCTTTTCCTAAATTTCTCCTACTTTACCTCTTGGGAGTGTGGACTAGCAGGGGCAGCAGTCTTGGAGGTAGAAGCTTCATGGTGATAACATTCACATGGCATCTTCTCCTTAAGAGGCTTATCCACAACGGGCTTTGCTTTTGGTGCCTTCTTGATGTTATGACCATGATTATAAGTGCCATAGCTCTGAAGAGTAATCTCTTCATAGGTGCCTTGAAGACACACTCTCACCAAAGTCCCGGGGATGGGTCCATCCTTGGTAACTAGACTTAGGCTCTACTTAAGTAGGCCTAGCAAAGTGACCGTAGGATAAATCAAGATCAAACTCGATGGTTGGAAAGATAACCTTTTTGAATGACGTCTGATCTTGAGGAGCTTTCCCTTTTTCCTTGGCCAGAGCCTTCTTGGTCGCCTTATTCTTTCTTTGAGCCTTATTTCTCCTAGAATATTTACTAGGAGCACCAACATGGCCTATGCCAGCACCTTTGACCTGAGCTGAGAATTCAGCAACCAAAGGAAGGACAATCTTGGGCTTGGAGAAACTTCCAACAAGTTCCTTCTTCGCTTCAAGTTGTTCTTCCAATTCTTTTATGATCTTCTCCTTCATATCTAGATGCTCGAGAGCCTTATTATACTCTTCAACAATAGTATTTAAGTCTTCTCTGAGTGAGTCCGTCTTAAAGACTTCCTCTATCAAAGTGCTCTCTTAAGCCTTGAGAGATTTAATCTCTTTGGCCTGAGTTTTAACGACTTTTCGACATTTGTCATAAGCCTTGATTAACTCCTTATATTGGGTCATGAGTTCAGACTCATCGTCAGAAGAGCTGTCCTCATGATCATGATCAGAAACATCTTATTCAGAAAGAGGAGTATGAGAGTTTACTTTCCCAGTGAACTTGGGTTCTTCTTCTTCATTAGTTTGTGCCAATAGCCCAAAGTAAGCTTCCTCTTCTTCACTTGACTCAGATGAGTCAGAGTCGCTGAGAGTCTTACCCTTTTTATCTACTAGGCTTCTTTCAGTTCTCTTCTTATGGTAAGAAGATTTCTTCTCCTCTCTTTTTGCACCCACTTTCTTCTTGTGAGGGCAATCATCAATAATGTGACCTGGCTTATTGCAACAATAACAAACGATGTCAGCATAAATATTTTTGTTCTGTTTAGTATTATACCTGTCTTGGCTACTTGAGCATTTCTTGTGTCGATCACCATCATGACGTGATCTTCTGTATGAGGCATCTCTGCCTCTCCATTATTTCTTCTTGTTCAAGAATTTCTTGAACTGTCGTGAAAGATGAGAGAACTCACCTTCAGATAACTCTGAGCCTGAGGTACTTGGCTCTAAAGTTTCTTCTTCACTATCTTCCTGTACAGGAGCAGGTGATGCAGCTTTGACTTTCCTTGAGCTGTCTACCTTCAGTGTGACAGACTTCTCCTTTGATGAGAACTTGCTCTTCTCTTCTTCAGCTTTTCTTGAATTGATTTGCAACTCATATGACATTAGCTTTTGAAGAGATTACGAGGGTCAGTCTCTGCCAACTTGCCAAACTCCCGGATAGAATAGACTTTGTTGTCCCACTCCTTAGTTAGGGACCTAAGGAATTTATCATTTAGCTCTCCATTAGTGAAGACCCGGCCATATACTCTTAGGCCGTTAACAATCTTGAAGAAACTTTCAAATGTATTTGCAATAGAGTCCTTGGGTCCTTGTCGGAAAGCTTTATATTTTTAATTTAGAAGGGATCTCTTGTCATCCCTAACTTCTTTAGTTCTTTCTATCAATGTGATGAGATACTGCCACAATTTCTTAGCGGATTGGCAGTGAATCAGGTTCTACAGCATAGAATCATCGACTGTACTTGCGATTATATTTTTGGCCTTCTTGTGTAGAAAGACAAGTGCAATCTCATCTTTGTCAAGATCCATCAACTTCTTAGGAACTTTCTTGGTAGGATCTATAGTGGAGATGGTAATAGGAACTTGAGGACCTTCTTCAACAGTCATGAAGATCCTTGGATCCACAGCTTCCATGAAAAACTTAATCCTTTCTTTCTACATGGGAAAGTTGGTCTTTGTACACAAAGGAAGCTTAGCAAAATCCTTGGTTGTGTCCATGCTTGGATAACTAAATAGAAAACTTGGGGCAGATCTGATCAAGGTGTTAACCTTTTAATGATTAATCTCCCTCTGATACAATTAAAAAATATTTAAGTTGTCTACCTAAATCACCTAGAGGGGGGGAATAGGTGAGTTGTGCGTCTTTTTGCGGAATAAAACTTTTAGCGATCTATGCACAGAAAAATAACCAAGAAATCACAGACGACACCAAGAATTATAGTGGTTCCCCAACCTTGGGTACGTCAACTTTCCACTCACTGATCTAGCAATGAACTATACTCGGCTACTCCACTAATCTCAGATTGAAAACAATCCTACTACTTGGAACAATGTTCCTACAACTCGATTGACAAAACGGATCTACACTCGGAAGATAAAAACTTCCTACAACAACTCGGAGAACAAAGCTCCTACACTCGAAGAATAATCTCCTACAAGAATAGATTTGAAATAAGAGATACAAACAGTAAAATTTCTCAGATCTGGAAATTTCTGCCTAGGTCTTCTTTCTTGAACTTTGCAGCTCTGTCAGAATATGTTGAAGAAGACTCGGGTAGATCCTTGATCTGAAATTTCTGGACTCACAAGATCAAGAAAAGGATGTGTCGATTGTAGAAGATCTTGATCTGCAAGTCGAATTCTTTGAATCATTCTTTATCGAAAGCCCTAGGCGATGAGCACGATGAGCGACGACTTTCGAATTAGGAATTCAGAATTTCTTCTTACGCGCTTAGGGTCGGTCGGAATGACAAGACCTTCTATAAGATATCCCGAACGGTCATAATTACAATTAATGATGGCTACGTGGACCAATGATTAAGGAAATCATTTTGAAAAATGCGTCCTTATACATACAAATTTTTCAAAGAAAAACACTGCATTACTCGAGCGAAGAAAGGATTACTCGAGTATTACTTTAGGTTCTCGAGAAGACATCTGCAAACTTCTCGAGAATAAGTACTTGAGAAAACTTCAGAAAAGAATTCATCATTACTCGAGTGAAATGAGGATTACTCGTGTACTAAAAATGTTACTCGGGAAATAGAAGTAATCTTCTCTAGTAGAGGACTTGGAAAAAAATTCTAAGAAGATATATGTCTACTCGAGTACTAGAGTTTGACTTCTTGAGAAGTATATAGACTTCTTGAGCATAGGTACTTCACTACTCGAGTAAGATAGAAACTTCTCGTGTACTTATCTTCTATCACTCGAGACAAAGTACTTAGCTACTCGAGTGATAAACTTAACTACTCGAGTATAGGACTTAGAAAATTCTGAGATAAGAATTCTGTTAACTCAAGAATAAGAAAGGATCTACTCGAGTAATGGAACCGGCTTCTCGAGAACTATGTTCAATCTTCTCGAGAACTATTTCCCTTACTCGAAATCCAGACTTAACTTACTCGAGTACTATCAAATAATCTACTTGAGTACTTAAGTTCTTCTCGAGTAAAATACTTAGAAAAATTTTGTTTCCTGAAAAGTTTTCTTTCTTCAATGAAATCAGCAACATGTATTTCTCCAATAAGTATAGTGCATGAAAATGAAGTGTATCTCAATAGAGAGGCTACATGTGAGTCAACACCATGGATCACACAATGAGGGATTACATTGTATGGTCTTGTGCACATGAGCCGATTCTTCAACCACTAAGGTCCTTTTATTATAGATCCTATAGGCATGACTCTTGCTCGAGTATCCTAGAAAGATGCCTACATCGGATTTTTCGTCAAATTTTCCTAGATGGTCCTTTGTATTTAGAATATAGCATGGACACTAAAAAACTCTAAAGTATGATACTAACGGTTTCCTTTCGAAATATAGCTCGTAGGGAGTTCACTTTAAAAGAGGGCGAAGCATGACACGCTTCATCACATAACTTGCTATGTTGACCGCATCAACCCAAAAATAATGAGGTAGACCGAACTCTGCGAGCATCATGCAGGCTAATTCTTGAAGAGTACGATTCTTCCTTTCAACAACCTCGTTCTACTGTGGAGTGCGAGGGGCGGCGAATTCATGCTTAATACTTAAGGAGTCACATAAGTTTGAGAAGTCCTCATTCTCAAACTCTCCTCCATGATCTGATCTAATACATTTAATTTTGAGCTCCTTCTCAGTTTGAAGTCTTTTGTACAGGTTTGAGAATTCATGAAATGTGTCAGATTTGTTCGTAAGGAAAATTGTCCAACAATAGCGTGAGAAATCGTCTATGATGACAAAGGTGTACCATTTCCCACCTAGACTACTTGTACTAAGAGGTCTGAACAAGTCCATGTGTATGAGTTCAAGAGGTATAGTCGTGGAAATCTCAGTGTTGCTTTTGAATGAGTTTTTAACGAATTTCCCTTTTTGACAAGGAGCATACGGAACATTTAAACTACCGCTTAAGTTGGGAAGCCCTAGTACGAGTTTCTTTCGTGATAGTTTAACAATAAGCTTGCTACCAGTGTGTCCTAGTCTCCTATGCCAAAGATCTAATTCATCGTTCTTTGTCACAAGGCATTTCAAATTAGATCTAATTCACCGTCCTAGGCTCATGTG
The DNA here is from genome assembly GCA_039513925.1 of Platanthera zijinensis. Lineage (NCBI taxonomy): Eukaryota > Viridiplantae > Streptophyta > Magnoliopsida > Asparagales > Orchidaceae > Platanthera > Platanthera zijinensis. The sequence continues at coordinate 158,659,183 of CM077088.1, forward strand.
CATTTTGATGAAAATACTCAAACTTGTGAGCCTAAGGAGAGTGAAGAGGAAGTTGAAGAGAACGTACCAATTAAGAGTAATGGGGAGGACAAAACCGTGGAGAGTGAAACACAGATAATAGAACAAGGATATAGGCCTCCTAATAACTTAACTTTCTCAAAGCAACATCCTCATGATCTAGTCATAGGAGAGCCATCTCATGGAGTTAGAACCCAGTCCGCCCTTCATGAGTCTTTTTCAAACTTGTGTTTTCTCTTGGATATTGAACCCAAGAATGTCTCGGAAGCCTTAAGAGATGAATCATGGTTTTGGCGATGACTGAGGAACTGAGCTAATTCGAGGGAAGTAAGGTATGGGTATCAGTAGAACGTCCGGATAACCATCCAGTCATAGGTTTAAAATGGGTTTTCAAAAATAAACTCAATGGTGAATCTAGGATAAATAGAAAAAAAGCTCGTTTGGTGGCCCAAGGGTATTCTCAAATAGAGGGTGTGGATTTTGAAGAGTCATTGGCCCTGGTTGTTTGTCTTCAGTCCATTCTTATATTTTTAGCATTTGCTAGTTATAAGCGAATTAAATTATTCCAAATGAACAATAAGAGTGCCTTCCTAAACGGACACATTAAGGAGGAGGTGTATGTCGAGCAACCACCCGGTTTCATGAATGTCGCCAACCCAAATCATGTTTATTGGTTGGTAAAGGGCCTGTACAGATTGAAACAGACACCCCGTGCTTGGTACGATAGGCTCACTACCTTTCTCTTAGATCATGGCTTTAGGATGGGTAGTGCGGACACAACTCTTTTTGTTCAAACTAAGAATTCAGATCTTATTATACTTCAAATTTATGTTGATGAAATCATTTTTGGGGCAACAAATGAGAAGTTGTGTGAAGAAATTATCATTTTAATGAAATCTGAATTTGAAATGAGCTCAGTAGGAGAACTCACCTATTTCCTAGGATTTCAGATTTCTCAATGCCAAGATGGGATTTTTATTAACCAATCAAAATATATTAAAGATATGCTTGTGCGTTTTGGGTATGAGAATCTGAAACAAGTCAAAACTCCTACGAGTGCCTCTCTTAAATTAGGGAAAGATGAGAATGGGATTTCTGTTGATCAAACTATGTTTCGAGGTATGATAGGATCACTGCTATATTTGAGTACCTCTAGCCCCGACATCACTTTTGCGATAGGGATGTGTGCTAGGTATCAAGCCGACCCTAGAGAGTCTCATTTGAAAGTTGTAAAACATATCTTTAGGTACCTTATAGGCACATAGAACCATGGGATTTTGTACCCTCTTTCTACAGTTTTTTCTCTTCACGGGTACTCTAACTCATACTTTGCCGGATGTACTCTCGACCACAAGTGCACAAGCGGTACATGCTATTTCCTAAGCCCGACACTAGTCTTCTGGTCTAGACGCAAACAAAACTCGGTTGCTCTATCAACCGCTGAGGCCGAGTACATTGCTTTAGGAAGCTGTTGTGCTCAAGAATTATGGATGTCTTAAACGTTAAATGACTTTGGCCTCACATGTAGGAATGTTACACTTTGATGTGATAATAAGAGTGCCATAGACTTATCATATAATCCAGTGCACCATTCTCGGTTGAAACATATTGACATGCATCATCATTTTATTCGTGATCATATAAAAAAGGAGAATGTGAGTGTCGTCTTTATTGGTACCGATGACCAACTTGCGGACATCCTAACTAAACCGCTCCCTGATGCACGTTTTTCTCTACTCTGACTCGAACTTGTCATTCTTGACCTCTCATCCTAGTTCTATATGTTTTTTGTTGTTACTCCCTTGTGTTTGCATGTTTCATGTTTTTTTGTTTGTTATGTGTGTGTGTGCATGTTGTATCTTTATATTTTGTTTGAATCATTATAAAAAAAATAGTATTAATTTTAAAAAAAACCGTGTTTTCCTTTCTTAAATAAACAAAAACAAAAACAAAACTATTAAAAAAAATACAACGCATGATTGGGGCTCACATGAATGCAACTTAGACCATAACTCGTACGCACAATGTATAAGTTTAGACGGTTAATATATAAAAACAATTTTCCTCCGGTCATTGTGGGTTGAATTTATAAGTGCTTAACTATTGAGTGAGACATTACATGTGCGTGTAACTTGACTATGTCTCTAGGTATGTGTGAGGATTTATATAGGGGAATGACTTCACTATTCACACATCCCTATAAGGAGCACTCATGAAGAAATTATAGATTTACATGCCATAACTCGTTATATTGTATCTTAACGCATTAGAAATATGTTGAATAATCAATGTCACGACACACATATGCTTTATTGAGATTAAAACTGCGGGCCAAAGCATGTTCTAAAGTCTTATGCCTACAAGTTAAAGTGTATCTACCTATGTGGGTAGATTTCGATTGACTTGGGGTTCCTTGTATTCAAAAGAGATAAATGTGATAGTTCAAAACAATAATCAAAAAGAATATGGTGGCTATAAAATCACATGAAAATGACCCCCCCAAGCACTACTCACTCCTCCTGATATGTCTTTTTGAGTATTGTGAGGATGAGCACCTTGGTTCAAAAAGACATTTCGATCTTGTGCATAAACCAAACATTATACTTAGTGCCCCTAGTTCAAATCTCGGTATGCCTTAGGTAGATATGTGACGTGATCATTCGCTTTATTTCACTTGGGTTAGTATTTTATCGGATCGATATAAACATGTAAACTATGATATTTCTAATTAGTGTTTTCTCTCTTTTGATGCTACACGTTCACATGTCATTGCCTTATTTTACGCTTCCATGCATAAGAATTGGTCTAAAACAGCACTATATGTTTTGTGCACAACACATGCTAGCACTCGATTTACAGTCATGACGTTTATAATGTTTGATCAACATGATTTACCTCATAACTCATCTAACATTGTAATCGTTCTCATTATGTGCTTAGTTTAGTCTGTGCTGTCCAATTCATTTGAAATCTGAAACTTGTTGTTATCTATCTTGCTCTATTCTATGACTCGCACATCTCCAATTCTCTGATTTGCTTTTAGTTTTGGGTCCCCTCTATGCTTATTGTTTCAAAACTTACCGTTTGTGGGCACTATCTGCTTTTTGTCTAAATCATCATCATATCTCCTATTTTTCATCCAGCATGTCATGTAGGCCTTGCCCACCCTTTTGATATTATCAAAGGGGGAGAATAAATTGGTTCAAGAGTTTGTTCATGAGTATGCATTACGGGTTAGGAGAGGTCAAATGTAGGCGGAGCATGGTTCAATTGTGTGCACATAGATAGGGGGAGCAACACATAGATAGGGGGAGCAAGTCAAATGTGTAGAGCCACATATATACTGCAACCTGATGGTAGCTTGTAATTCTTATTTTCTATATGTACTCTATCTCATGTATTATTTATCTTGAATGGGATTTGATATTATCAAAAGGGGGAGTTTGTTCGAACCGATGTTTCACATTCTCAGTGTTTTAGAATATCAAATACCCGGTTGTATTTGATCATGCTGTATGTTGATAGAGTGTACAGGTTGTCAGGTGCAAGCAACAGAGAAGGCTCATATGGATGCTACCGCCAGGCGCTAGCACTAACGCACCGCGCTAGCCCGTCGATGAATGTCGAGAGAAGAAGCGTCGAGACCCTGGGCTACCTACTGGCATTAGTACTACCGCAAGCGTTAACATGCTGATTTATTTGTACCTAGCGCTCAGATGGTTTTGGAATTAGATCTACCGTGCCGCACTAGGTCTTTGACGAGTTTCGAAGGCAGAAACGTCGATCTCAGAGCTACTGCAAGGTGACTGGATTACCGAAGGCGGTAACTTAAAAAGTTATTCGGTCCTAGCGCTCTGGAAGATTTCAGCGGTAGTACCTACTTCGCGGCACTTGCCTTGTCAAACAGATGTTGCCTTTTCAGGAATGTCGCATCCTATATTACTGCGTGGTTGTAGGCCCTACCGCGCGGTGCTAGCTCAAATAAAAAGGCAAAAGATCGTTTCAAAGACTATTTTCTAGTTTTGGAGGACAGCTGGCACAACAAGCGCGCGAAACTACCACAGGCACTAGTCTTACCGCCGGCGGTAGCCTGTTTTCATGAAGACGTATAAAAGCCACTGCATTTCCTGTTCTCATGACGGCTCCAAGACGAATTTTGGCGAAGGGTTTCTGAACTCCAGATTTTGGCTGCCTTCTTGCGCCCGTCTCCACTTGACTTCGTCATAGTTGAAGGAAGCCTTCTCGCTCCCATTCGCGAATGAAGAACTCCGGCGATCTAGAATCTTCATCGGCCACTTAGAACCGATTGGTTGCTAGCCAACGAAGATCTCAAGCACTGGCCGTAGATCGCACACTGGATAAGTCGTCAAGAGGGAGAACTTCATTTTCTTATCATCTTTACTTTTAATCTTTGTACTCTTTTTCTATTTTTGGTTTAGTTTTCGGTGAGGAAAATCGACCGGAGAGGGTCGTCAGAATCCGGAAAGGATTCCACGGAAAATCATCCTGGAATTTGGGACGTCTAGATCAGAGGATCTAGCGGGGCTCTAAGAACCTCCCTTGTGTGGAGGTGAAGAGTGGGCTCTAAGACCCTTCCTTATGTGGAGATGAAGAGTGGGCTTGAACGCCTTTCCTGGAGGGAAAGGGTGAGAGCCAACCGGTCATAGTTCGGTCGGTATATAAACCAAAAGAATCTTTATTCTCTTCGTCTCTGATCTTTGATGCCATGAAGATCAAGTTTTGATGTATACTCATCTTGTACTGTTTTCATTATTGATTTAATGCAATTAAATTCATTTCTCTGTGATTGTTTTGGTGTGTGAAATTTTTAAATTTAATAAACGTTCGCAAACCTTATTCACCCCCCCCCCCCTAAGGTTGGCCACTAGATCCAACAAACCATTCCAAACATATATCAATAATACAAAAAATTGTGGGTCTATACATTAGTTTTAACAAGGTAAATGGCCTAAAAATACAATTTAGGTCAATCCTAAGAATTCTTAACACTCAGTAATCTTCACCTTCAACCATCCTTTTTTGTCTTTGGAAATAGCCCAATGCCTTATGAATATATTTAGGAGGAGGAGAAGGTCCATGTGGGTTATTTTTCCTATGAATTCTCCTCCTTATCTCCTAGTCCTCATGTTTTTTTCATTCTATTGAGTTATAATATCTGGAAATATTGATCCCATGCTTTCCAAAGTTTTTCCAAGAGTACATGATAATATTTTTGGATGTGGGGCTCCACTCCCCATATCCTTGCATGCTCTGAATCTCAATCCTCCTTTTTCTGGATTGCATGATTTCTTCGTGGGTCTGTTCTGCTCTCCTTTTCCTTGTAGAAGATTTTCCTTGCTCAGTTGGAGGAGGGTGATCATACTCATCCCAAGAATATTCATAATTTTTAGGGGGGATGTAATCATTGATTGTTGTTGGGTTAGATACTAAAATGATTAATTGTGGAGTATATTGCAGTGGATACAAATTTATTGCTTCCCTAATTGTATTGGTGGTCCAGATGGCTTATTATGCAGAATATTGAGTTATGAATTTCTCCCCCTTTCTGAGTTCTTCAAATGTATTTTGGCAAATGGCTTACTATGCTCTTGTATTCTTATTTTCTAGTATGGCAACCCCTACAAACATTGTGTTTTTGTTTGGAGGAGATGATTATACAATAGTTTGTTGAAGAAGTCCATTCTTTCCATTTCATCCATTCTGTGATCATCCATCATATTGTTAGTTGCTAGGAATGCCTAGTAAAGATTGGCTCCAGTAGCATCTTTGTTGTCTATCATAGCTTGAATGTCTTGATGTGTCATATCATTTTGTTTGGTTTTATAGTCCACTACAGTTGCAGCCTTCGTGAAAATTTGTAGAGTCTATGCATTCAGATAATGCATCTCTTTTTCCACAATTGAATTCCTCTCATTTAGTTAATAGAGTTCTTCTGTTGTGATCTGAGATAGTCAAATAGTTTGTCTTGCTGTCAATACAATATGAGCCTATTGGGTCGCACATAAGAGTTATGGAGGAGTTGGAAAGGACTGTGTTGACCTTACTCATATGTGATATGAGTGAAGGGCCAAGGCCTTTGGCATGGACTTGAAATTAGATCAGTCAAAGGAGCTAGATTGTGAATTCGAGGGTCTTCTAGAAATCATCGAAAAGGTAAGTAAGTTCGTCGAGTATTCTCGATGAATTTGTCAAGTAATCTCGATGAGTTCATCGAATACACTCGACAAATTCAACATGACAGGTTATGTTCATCGATATAGTATCGATGGATCCTTCGAGAACTCTTTCTACTCATCGAGTGTGCTTGACAGATTTCTCCCAACGAATTTGTTACGACAAATCTGATATTTGACGAATCTATCGAGTGGACGTGTCATTTGTCATGTATACTCGACAAATTCCACTCGACGAATTGTTCTCGATGAACTGACGCAAATCTATTTTTTTGTAAGTTCCTTTTTGGTCTGTTTTGCAGTTAGGCCCACATGATTTAACGGTTCGTATATATACCTTGTAAATACAAGAGGTCGATAACTATTCATTTGCTTCCCGACAGAAATCCTAAATCCTGGAAGATCACGATCGGACCTCCTGTACTGCAAGCTCTTCCGACAGGTAGGCATCATCTATAAAGTGTTTCCAGAGCTTTGTCTTTTTCATCGTTGCTTCTCCATTAACGGATCTAGCAATATGTGGAGATGTAGAGGGCTTTCCTTCATCCAACCGGACAATTGTGTGACAAGTGTCTTGGGGTTCTCCAAGCTTGTGTGGATACCTATTGAGGCATGGACATACTTTCTATGCTCAAAACTCTTGCCACAAGAACTCCAAGATTTCTTTGGAGCACCTTAGTTGAGTGGGTACTCAATCCCCTTCAGGTACATTACTTTTATTGTACATGTTTGTTTCTTGATTCATGAAATAGCAAGATCCTCATATGGTTTAGGGTTATCTTGTATTCCTTTCTGCTGCACACATTTGATGTGTTTATAATTTTGAACTATATAGAAAACCCAAGAGTGGTATCATAGGGAGATTGGCGATCCAATGCGTGTAGATCTTGAGCTCTAGAAATGTTCTAAGTGCTCAGATTTATTCCTCTTGATGAACGTTTGTGATTTCCCTGCGATTTTATTGTTTCCAATATATGTCTCCTTAGCAGTAACCATCACTCATTATGTTTTGTGAAACCATTATTGTTTGTCTTGGACTTGGAATCCACCAAAGAGAGATGTGCTTATTTACCGCTTAGGGTGAGTAGCTTGGGCCTCTGCCCAATGATTGAAAATCTAAAGATTTAGAAGAGTTCTGAATGTTCAGATTTAGCCCTTGGTTAATTGTTAACAATGATTAAATTTTAATAGATTATCAATAAATCCATTATATTATATTAAGTATACGGATGCCTTTTAATGGATGACACTCTTCCTGCCTCGATCGATGAAGTGTGGGCTTTACAAATCAGGGTGCATTAATCTTTCTTGGTAAGGGTGCGAGTGGATAATTGTGATATCCCACTATTGACATCAGTTCTAACTTAACTAGGTGACCTCAAAAGTTGAGTGTCTAAAGGCATGGGGTTGGTGTGCACCATATGATAAGGAGTTATTCACCAACCATACAAGAGTTTCCAGTTGTTGTAATTGACAAATGTTTTCTACCTAAATAGTCACATTGTGAGAGAAAAGCCAAAGCTGACTCACGGGGTTAGTGAAATAGTGATCTTGTCCACTAGAGAGTAGCTCACATTGACTCTTCGAATTGATATTGAGGGTTATCAGTTTGATTAAAATAGTGGGAGTTATTTTAAATAAAGACCCTTTTAAAAAGAAAATGTATTTTGAAATATAGTACTAAAATTTACTTTGCATAAATTCATCTAAAAATTCCATGGCAAGTGGATTTCACTTCACAGTATCCCTAAGATCCATTCTTGAGAAGGACAAGCTCAATGAGACTAACTTTCTTGACTAGTACAGAAATCTTAGAATTGTTCTCAGAAAGGAGCGCAAGCTCATGTCTTGGAAGAGGATCCCCCCGCAGAGCCAGTCAGGAATGTGTCCTGAGCTGATATAGATGCTTATAAGAAGTATCAAGATGATTCCTTGGATGTCGAATCTCTTATTCTTGCTACCATAAACTATGAGCTTTAGAAGCAACATGAGTCCATAAGTGGTCATGAGATGATAGAGCACCTGAAGAAAATGTTCAAGGGCAAGCTCGACAAAAAAGGTTCGACGTCTCTAAGGCACTTTTTCAGTGTAATATAGGAGCTCGAGACCCAGTTGGAACTCATGTACTCAAGATGATTGGGTATATAGAGAACCTACAATTGTTGGGTTTTCCCTTATGACAAGAGTTGGCCACTGGCGTGATCTTGCAATCATTACCGGATAGTTATGAGCAGTTCATCATGTACTATAATATGAATGAGATAGATAAGACACTACTCGAGCTCCTAGGCATGTTGAGAACTGTCGAGAACAACATGAAGTAGGCTAAGCCTGCTAGCCCCATACTGATGGGGCATATAGGTATGGGCAAAGCCAAGGGATCAATGAATACTATGGTGAGACCTAAGTCATACCTTAATGACAGGTCTTCAGTACTATAGAAGAAGGGTCTAGCGAAGGAAGGGAATTGACACTACTGTGGCATGGCTGGTCACTGGAGGAGGAATTGTCCTTCTTATATTGAAGTTCTGCAGAAGATGAAGGGAAGTGTGACTTTCGCTTCAAGTATCTTTGTTTTTAGAAATAAACCATTCTACTCCTTCATCTTGGGTATTAGATACGGATGTGGTTCTCACTTTTGCACAAATGTATAGGAAATGAGAAGGAGAATAATGCTGGGTAAAGGAGAGGTGGACCTACGTGTTGGAAATGGAGCAAAGGTTGCTGTCATTTTTGTTGGTGTCTAACGTCTTTCTTTGTCCACTAGGCTTGTAATAGATTAAATAACTGTTATTTTATTCCTTCAATAACTAGAAATATTATATCCATCTCATGTCTCGACATGAAAGGATTTTCATTTATAATTAAGAACAACTATTGTTCAATCTTTATGAATGATGTTTGTTATGGTGTAGACCAATTGTTTAATGGTTTATACATTTTGAACTTGGACCATCCGATCTATAAGATGGAAAGTACTAATAGACTAAAAATGAATCACTCAAACCCCACGTATCTTTGCATTTTTGTTTGGTACATATAAACAAAAAATGCATATCCAAGCTCCATAAAGATGGACTACTAGACTCATTTGATTTTGAATCATTTGAGGGATGTGAGTATTATTTATTATGAAAGATGACTAAGGTACCTTTCACTGGTCATACTGAGAGGGCTGATGTTCTCTTGGGTATAATACATAATTATGTATGTGAACCCTTGAATTCTATAGCTATAGGTAGGTACTACTGTTTCATTGTATTTACTGATGATTTCAGTAGATACAAATGTGTGTATCTTACAAAGTGCAAATCTGAAACCTTTGAAAAGTTCAAAGAGTTTAAGAATGAAGTAGAGAACTTGCTAAACAAAATGATTAAAGAACTCCGATCTAATCGAGGTGGGGAATACCTTAGTAATGAGGTTCATGATCATCTGAAAGAGTGTGGTATTATATCATAGCTCACTCCACCCAGAACACCACAACATAATGGTGTATCTGAGAGGAGGAATCACACTCTGTTAGATATGGTACGGTCGATGATGAGTCATGTAGATTAGCATGTTTTCTTTTGGGGATTTACTCTAGAGACTGCTTCACTTACTGTAAATCATGCTCCAACAAGAATTGTTCTAAAGACATCATATGAGATATGGACTGGGAAACGTCATAGTATGTTTTTCATAGAGATTTTGGGTTGTGAGGCATACATGCGACGTCAAATGCCTGACAAGCTAGAACCTAAGTCAAATAAATGTTATCTTGTGGGATATCCTAAGGAAACCAAAGAGTATTATTTCTAAATACCGTCTGAGGGCAAAGTGTTTTTCTCAATGACTGCTGTCTTTTGGAAAGGGAATTCTAATACAGAAAGACTACAAAAATTTAACTTGAAAACGTACAGAAACCACAAATGATGGATGAACCGATATTAGAACCTAAGCACGGACTACAAGTTGTTGTTGCTAGAGAGCTTGCTCGAGAAACCCAAGTCTTTCATTGATCTGGTAGACTAAGGTTTTAGCCTGAGAGAAATGGATCTCTTATGTCTCAAATGGGTAATGTGTTGCTTATGGATCATAATGTTGATCCTACAACTTACCAAGATGTTATGAATGAACTAGACTCTGAGATGTGGTTTGATGCCATGAAATCTGAAATGGGCTCCATGAATACAACCCAAGTTTGGACCTTGGTGGAACCACTTGACGGGGTACGACCCATCAAGTGCAAATGGCTCTTCAAGAAGAATACAGGTCACTAATTGTGAAGAGAATATGAACCGAACTAGCAATCCATTTAGGAAAGTATACCTATCGAATTGTAGCTAAGGGACATAAGTGTCGTATTAAAATCCTGGAACTATTGAGTAATCTTACTCACAAGAAGACTATTATCTTATCGAAAGATTGTTTTCAGGTTTGTTAAGAGAAAACTAATTGCAATTAAGAAAAGAAATATTGCACTAAAAAGAAAACTACTTGCAGTTAAATAAAGAGCTACAAAAAACGATTACAATGAGGGGTTGAAACGATGAAATAGAAAAGCGCTTGATCGAGAATCACCTCAAAAGAAGTTGATTAAAAATGTGATAATAAACCCTAACTTAAAAAGGTAAAGTTCCTTGACCATGGAGGTTCCTAAAGCTTAAACACGCTTCTCTCGAAGTCGTGCCCAACTTAGTTTAGGAAGGTCCGATCGAACTCTCGTCCAAATCTGAGACCTAAGCTCGCTTTACGCAGTGAACCCCACTATTGGATTTCACTCAAATCCGGGAGATTTAACGTCTTCCTCTCTCGAGGGGTGCTCTTAACTCTCTTTACTCTTGAGTGTTCACTTCAAACTATGAGCCTCTCAGCTAGCTAAGAGTGACAATAAAGATGGAAATTATATATCGATGATATAACTCCAAGCATGAATTTTCAAGAGTAAATCAAAGGCCTAAACCCTAAAAAGAAAAAGTAAACTTAAAGCATCATAACTTAATCAACTCAAACCTCAGATCATCAAGATCGAGTATAAGGAGGATTAGTTAATCATGGAGAAGTGGAGGAAGAGAGATGGGTAGAATAACATCATGAAAACAAAGAAGAAGGGCACTTTATATTAATGTTAAAAGACAGCTATAACTTTGAAATAAATGATTACAAGTGCATAGAAATGAAAACTAAGCTAGCATTAACATTAAGCTACTAAGAAATTACAAGTGCTAATACAAAAGGAGTACACTAAGCTAGAATTAAGAAATGCTTAAAATGAGAAAGAGAGAGAGAGAGAGAAAGAACATGAAAAACTCCAAGAAATAAAAGGGCAGCACCTCCTATCTCTCCTTAAAACTAATGCTGGATACAATGGGGCCCCTGAATTTATAGATATTTTTCTGGGTCGGTCACGCCCCCCGGTCACTCCCGGGGAGGGCGTGTTAGGGCGTGTCAGGTATGGGGTTGACTTCGGGAACTGAATTCTGGCGAAACAGATGATTTCTTCTTTACAATAGTGGACACGCCCTAGGACACGCCCGTGTAGGGGGTGTGTAAGGCACATCATGTCACAATCATTGGTCACAAATCCATCAATCGTCGAAAAGGCGGTATACGCCCGGCGACACGCCCGTGTAGGGGGGCGTGTCAGTACAGTTGACGTGCAATAATGTAAAATCTTTAATTGCGGCAGCAGGCTTCGGGATTGGGGTGACATGCCTAGAGACACGCCCATGGGGGGCGTGTCAGGGGGGCGTGTCAGGTGTTTTTCTTTTGGATCTGGCTTCTAGCAGCAAATTTCCTCGGTATCAGGTTACACGCTCAGGTTGGTCGTGACGGGGGGGGTGTGTCAAGTGCAAAATTGGCTGAAATTTATGAAAACTGACAAAAAGAGAAGAAAACATTAGTGACAATAATACATACAAAAAAGGTGGTCAACATATAAGCTTACAAGACATGATTTGTGTATTAAAAACCTGAAAATACCTTAATAGTTTAGAATACAAAACATACTATCAAATTCCCCGAAGCTTAAGCTTTGTTTATCCCCAAAAAAAGATAAAAACTAGCTAACATAAAAAGTGACTAATCAAAAAGTTCTAATTATGCTTACACAAGTACTATGCGAAATTTTAAGTAGGGAGAGGTGAAATGTGAACCCAAAACAGTTACTTAAACATGGTTTAACAATTTATAAACTTTACTAACAAAAATAAATCATCCAAAATTTTAACAAAATTCTTTAAATAAATTTAAGCAAAGCAACCAAATAAAAAAGCGCATTGAGTTGTTACTAGATCCAAGAGACACATTATAACTATATCAATCAAATAATAAAATCAAAATTTAAATCCAAAACTTTACTAATCTACTTTTCTTCTTTACTTAGCTAATAAATAAAATTCAAAAATATAAATCAAAAGGGCATATTAGGACCGAAACGTTTGGTTTAGGATTATGATTAGGAGTGGAATTCAAAGATAAACAAGGAGGCTTTAAAATCACACTAAACAAAAATAAAGAGTTTCAAAAATTTCATCTTAAATAAAATATTTTTCTTTCTTTTTCTTTTCCATTTTCTTTCTTTTTCTTTAAAAACAGAGGCCATAAATAATTTTTCTTTTCATTTTGAAATTGGCCAAAAAAAAGTAAACACTTCTTTTGAGCATATTTTTTCAAAAAGTTTTCCAAATATATCACAAAACAACCGTATCATAATCATGAAAAATTTTAATGAAACTCAAAAGGTGAGTGTGATTACATTGATTGGAAAATTTTAGCTTTGGTGAAAATGAAATGATAAGTGGAGCTATCAATTGAAATCGGAAAAAAGCTCAAAAGCTATTAACTAGGGGTAAAAATTTTTAGGTTGGCAAGAACGCTCAAACGAAAACAAAAACGGCCTAAATCATTTTCATGCTTAAAAATTTATCTAAAGTATTAGCTTTGAAAAATTTGAAAAAGCAAATCCTAGATAATAAATGAAGACTAATGAAATTATCTTGAAAATAGAAATAATAAGCGACTTGGATCGTTCACATCTACTACGCTAATCAAAAGTTGACATTACAAAAATTATCCATAAACAAAAAGGAAAATAGTGGATGAAAGATTTTTTTAGAAAGTAAAGAAAATAAAGAACGAAAACCATAATAAAAATGCGAGTTTTATAAAATTGTTTTACATTAACATGCTACCGTGAATTAGAAACACAACATGACCTACATTTTACTTATGAAACATAATTAAAAAGAATGATTAGAAAGATCATAATCAGCTAAGTTGTTATAGGGAATATTGAGAAAAAGAAAACAAAGAGCAAGGGGTACTATTGAAATAACAAAATTCGTTTAAACTATTAAAGTAAAAACAAATAGTATATATATATAAATATATTTTATTTTATTTTGAAATATTCTCTATTTTTTTTATTTTTAAGATATTCTCTTTTTTTGGATTTTTAAGATATATAAAACAAATTTCTTTTTTTATTATTTTGATTTTTTAAAGGAAACAAAATAAAGATAAGAGAAGGAGGAAATCCTCCCCCAAGCTTAAAATGGACATTGTCCTCAATGAAGAAAGGAGGGGAAGGAGAGAGAGTAATTGAAACAGAAATGAAAGTACATAATTGAAAAATTAGTACTTCCCCGGATTTATGTGTCACGAATGTTAAGTGATGCCACTCCCCCATGCTTGCGCTTTGGAACTTCTTGTAATGTCTTCTTTGGACTTCGTGATGGATTCAGCAGCATTGGAGCAGGCGATCGCAGAAGCTTCATCTTGTCGGAGCCGTCCGGGGCAAAAAGTGTAAATAAAGAAAACAGAAAAATAACTTGGCTTGCCTCCAAAGTTGTCACAACCAGCATTTTCTCCGAATTTAGGAATTATCAGAGTATGAGAAAACACGCGTCATGATGCCACGTCAAGCAGGGGATAACTGCTGACGCTCAGGTAAAACCATCGACAAACTTAATGGAAGAAAATCATGAGATTAATGATTAGAAAAATTAGTTATATTTTAGAGGCCGTATCCCTCGGCTCGGTGGATCACCTAGTCCACAATTAAAAACTATACTTTACGCTGCGGAAGATACTTTATTCAAGATTGACATCCTAAGAGGGTGCATAAGAGTCCCATGAGGACCACTTACACTATGCAAGACTCTACATATAATTTATACTATATATAAAAAATTGATCTTTATACGTCATTTGGAAAATAGTGATTTAATTTATAAGACATGCTGATCATGAGCTTTATTTATAATAATAGTTGTAGTTTAAAAATAACTAGCAACCTAGCATAAATCCTCCCCATAGCAAGTAGACTATCTCCAGAAAATGGTAGCAGCAAAAGTAATATATCTAGTACAAAGGTAAAAACTACCAGTTGGCGCCAACAACCTGACACGAACCCACTGGCACATATGTATGTCTGTAAGAAAAGGAACAGAAAAACTACCTCACAAACAAAGCAACAGGATCTCAAAGTCCAAGAGACCACTAGCAACACCACCACAACTTAGCCACCAAACTGGCTACTGCTCAGAACCTGAGGCATTCAAAAGAAAAAAGAATACCTCAGCAAGCAAAACAAAAAGAAACTGCATGAAAGTGTCCACCAGGGAATAAATGAAAGAGGAAAACACAAAGCAGAAAAAGGTCACAACTGCCCAAGGCAAGACAGAAAGAAATGCACCAGGTGCGAGGAAACAGCATCAACCCTGCCCAGAAACTACTTCCTGCAGAGCCTACTAGGCTACCAAGAGCCCAAAGTGCTGTAATCTACCAAGGAAGAAATACCTAATACCCTAAGCTGTGGGAGATGGTAGTAGCAAAACAAACAAAATGGATCCGGGTTGGAGGCAAACTCAGTTCCCCAACCACCATTTCCAAGTCAACAAGCTCAAGGGTCTACATGTAAAAGCACAAGGGACCTTCCACCCCCTTGCCCAGCCCGTACCTGGTGCAAGATAGAAGAAAAGGGTGGCCACGGCTAATTTACACAACACCTCGCCCATGAAGAGCTTCAAACCACCACTACTAACCACGACCCACGATTCGACCATTTGGAAAGAAAAACACGGCCGACAAGGAAACTCAAAAAATAAACAAAGAATTCACTCGGGAACGGAAATCGAGGTAGGGAAAAAGTGTTGAAATGACTCAACACGACTTGGCGCTGGAGCCTCTCGACACCGCATTGAGTGAGCTTCACTCACTCAACGTGCCACGCAAAACGAAACTATCACAACAACTATTCTTACGTTACTACCTTAACACAACACAAAACACTCATGCCCACATAACCCGCGCAATGAAGCCAACTAAATACGGGAGTAGGGGAAAAAATATATCAAGAGCGCACGATCAGTGGTGCACGACCGGTGGTCGTGCGCACTATTTTCCAGTGCTCGTGCGATAACCGAGACAGAACTTAGGAAAATAAATAAGTGGACGCGCACGAACATAGGCACACGACCAGTGGTCGTGCGCCCTAACAGTTGATGATCGTGCGCGGTTAACCTATGCCGTTTGGGATTTCCCGAACGACACCGGAACACGCACACGACCCACGCAACTGCCGTAGCAGCAGGAAACCACCAACGACGCGCACCACTACCATACAAACTATGCCTAATCATTCGAGATGGAAAAATAGGAGATAAAAACGATAGAAGCAAATAGGATTTGAACAAAAGAAAACAACTTGGCAAGGGCAAGAACACCACTTGCCTCGATTTCCGGCGAAGCTTGGTCAGCTTTCCCTTCTCTTCACGTTGCACTAGAAGGAGCAGCACCAAAAGAACACCTAACAAGCAAACCCGAACTTTAATGGCGGAAACCTAAAACCAAAAATTCCAATCCTCCTAAAACTCCATGAAAATCGAATTTCTTACCGTAGGAATGAAGTTCTTGACGAGAGCAATCCGAATCCACTCTCGGAATCGAATTCCGTCCACAAATGCTCTGGGAATCGGCGGTGGAAGGCAAGGCTCGGCGGTTTCTCCGTTTTCTCTCGTACAGGGGCGGCGGTTTCAAATGGGGAAGATGATACTGGGCTTTTTATTTCTAACCTATATATATATAGATATATATATATATATTAATATATAATAATATAATTTAATAAAGAATTACATAAAGCACCAAAACGACGCGAAAACCGAACTACCTCGGAATTTGACGAATTTCGCACCGTAGCTAAATACCTACGCTACGAACACAACGGCGAAGTCGAAATTAATTTTCGACGAACAGAACTCGAGTTATACCCTCCCGAAGCTAAAACACAAGCATCCCCCGAGAGGCCACACCGGGTCACCCAAAACGACTCGGCTTGCTAGGGAGATTTTTCCAACAGGCTACAAAATAGGGCACCCAGTTCTAAGGAGTAAAGACCACACTCCACAGATGGCACAAGCCAAGAAAATACGTCGACATAATGCCAAACGAGGATTAAAATAATCGCAGAAAAATCGGGGGCATTACAGTCACTCCCCCTAAAAGAAAGTTTCGTCCCGAAACTTTACGCACCACACTTCTACTAAAGAAGGAAAAGTAACAAATAGGAGTTACAAGAAGGGAAACATACCGATCAAATCGGGGAAACAGGTGAGGGTAAGCCTTCCTCATGGCCGACTCTAGCTCCCAAGTCGCGCTCTCAAAATCCTGATTCTTCAATAGAACTTTCACCATCGGAATGGACTTTTTTCGCAGCACTCGCTCCTGAGTATCCAAAATACGGACCGGCACTTCAACAAAAGAGAGGTTGGGCTCAACCTGGGGCACAACGTCCAAGACCTGCCCACTGCTTCGCACACACATCCGCAATTGGCTTACATGAAAAACATTATGAACACCTAGGAAGTTTTCTGGCAAATCCAATCTATACGCTGATACGTCAATCCGCTCCAAAATCTTAAACGGGCCCACATACCTTGTGTCCAATTTCTGATTCTTACCAAACCTCTTTACACCCACCATCGGGGAAACCTTAAGAAATACAAGGTCCCCTACGGAAAACTCCAAGGCAGATCTACGCCGATTGGCGTTCTTCTCATACCTCTCCTGAGTTATACGAAGCTTCTCCCGAATAAGCTTCACTGCGACTTCCATTTCTTCCAGCGCATCAGGACCCAACAAAGGCCTCTCACCAGCCTCAGCCCAAAACAACGGAGTTCTGCAGCGCCTCCCATACAAGGCTTTGAACAGAGCCATCTACAAACTTTCCTGATAACTGTTGTAGTATGCAAATTCCATAAGTCGCAGCCGCTCCTCCCACGCTCCACCGTGGTCTAAAATGTAGCATTAGATCGTATCCTCAACTATCTGGTTCACCCGCTCCGTCTGCCCATTGGTCTGTGGGTGGTAAGCAGTAGAATATCTCAGATCCGTACCCAAACCCTCCTGCAGACTCTGCCAAAAATGAGAAGTAAACTGGGAGTCTCTATCAGAAATGATGCTAACCGGCACACCGTGGAGTCGGATAACTTCATTCAAGTACAACTCCGCTATCTTCTTCATCGGGTAATCAATCTTATATGGCACGAAGTGAGCACACTTCGTCAGTCTGTCCACTATAATCCAAATAGAATCAAATCCCCTCGGGGATTTCGGTAAGCCGTAATGAAGTCCATAGATATACTTTCCCACTTCCAAGTCGGGATCTCTAACAGGGTCAACTTGCCACCAGGCCTTCCATGATCGGCCTTCACACGCTTGCAAGTGTGGCACTCAGCAACAAAACGGGCTATATCACCTTTCATGCCATACCACCAGGTAATTTGCTTTAAGTCACGATACATCTTCGTAGATCCTGGATGGTAGGCAATGCTGGATCCATGAGCCTCTCTGCAAATCATACTTCTAATGTTCCTAACAGCGGGGATGCAAAACCTACCGCGGTACTTCAAAGTACCTGCATCATCGATAGCAAAATCTGGCAACTCCCCCTTCTCGGTCCTGGTGAATAAGTGCAAAAGATCCGGATCATCCTTCTGGTGCAGTCTGGTCAAAGAAATCCAAGTCGGCTCTGCCACTGATAAACTACCTTGCAAGCCACAGCATCCCACTGATATATCCATGAGGAGGAACTCCTCCACTAAATGATCTGCGGAGAGGTTAAAGATCTTTCCCGTCTTTCGGCTCAGGGCGTCGGCCACCACATTGGCCTTGCCCGGATGATACTGGATCTCTACATCATAATCGGCCACATACTCTAACCACCGCCGCTGGCACAGATTCAACTCCTTCTGCGTGAACACGCACTTCAGGCTCTTATGGTCAGTGAAGATCTTGCACTGAGCCCCATAAAGTAGATGCCTCCACAATTTCAACGCATAGATTACCGCTGCAAACTCAAGGTCATGTGTAGGATAATTCTTCTCATGAGTCTTTAGTTGCCTTGACCCATAGGCAATCACCTTTCCAACCTGCATTAAAACGCATCCCAGACCTACATGCGAAGCATCAACGTATACATCATAATCCACACCCTCAGTAGGCAGGGTCAGAATGGGAGCAGTGCACAATCTCTTCTTTAGCTCCTGAAAGGGTTCTTCGCACTTCTCGCTCCAAACAAAAGCCACGTTCTTCTGAGTCAGTTTGGTCAAAGGTGCAGCTAGGGAAGAGAAACCCTCCACGAACCTCCTATAGTAGCCAGCCAACCCTAGGAAGCTCCTGATCTCCTTAGGCGTATTCGGCCTACTCCAATCCATCACTGCTGCGATCTTTTCTGGGTCGACCGAAATCCCATCCTTGTTCACCACGTGGCCTAGAAACGAGACCTGAGGCAACCAAAATTCGCACTTGCTCAACTTGGCGAATAACTTGTGATTCCTCAACTCTGATAGAACCAAGCGCAGATGCTGCTCGTGCTCCACCGCGCTGCGAGAATAAACCAACACGTCATCGATGAAGACAACCATGAACTTGTCTAAGAAATCCTTGAACACCCGGTTCATCATATCCAAGAAGGCTGATGGTGCGTTGGTCAGACCAAACGATATCACCAAGAACTCAAAATGTCCATGCCTTGATCTAAATGCAGTCCGTGGAATATCTGCCTCATGGATCCTGAGCTGATGATAGCCAGAACGAAGATCGATCTTGGAGAACATCGTGCTACCGCGCAACTGGTCAAATAAATCATCGATCCTCGGCAGAGGGTACCTGTTCTTAATTGTGACTTTGTTCAGCTCTCTATAGTTGATGCAAAGCCGCATCGACCCATCTTTCTTCTTCACAAACAGCATAGGAGCACCCCAATGCTACGAACTCTGCCTGATAAATCACCAAGAACCCGCATTTTCTCCGAATTTAGGAATTATCAAAGTATGAGAAAACACGCGTCATAATGCCACGTCAAGCAGGGGATAACTGTTGATGCTCAGGAAAAACCATCCACAAACTTAATGGAAGAAAATCATGAGATTAATGATTAGAAAAATTAGTTATATTTTAGAGGTCGTATCCCTCGGCTCGGTGGATCACCTAGTCCACAATTAAAAACTATACTTTACGCTGTGGAAGATACTTTATTCAAGATTGACATCCTAAGAGGGTGCATAAGAGTCCCATGAGGACCACTTACACTATGCAAGACTCTGCATATATAAGAAATCGATCTTTATACGTCGTTTGGAAAATAGTGATTTAGTTTTATAAGACATGCTGATCATGAGCTTTATTTATAATAATAGTTGTAGTTTAAAAATAACTAGCAACCTAGCATAAATCCTCCCCAGAGTAAGTAGACTATCTCTAGAAAATGGTAGCAGCAAAAGTAATATATCTAGTACAAAGATAAAAACTACCAGTGGGCGCCAACAACCTGACACGAACCCACTGGCACATATATATGTCTGTAAGAAAAGGTACAGAAAAACTACCTCACAAACAAAGCAACAGGATCTCCAAAGTCCAAGAGACCACTAGCAACACCACCGCAACCTAGCCACCAAACTGGCTACTGCTCAGAACCTGAGGCATTCAAAAGAAGAAAGAATACCTCAGCAAGAAAAACAAAACGAAACTGCATGAAAGTGTCCACCAGGGAACAAATCAAAGAGGAAAACACAAAGCAGAAAAAGGTCACAACTGCCCAAGGCAAGACAGAAATAAATGCACCAGGTGCGAGGAAACAGCATCAACCCTGCCCAAAAACTACTTCCTGCAGAGCCTACTAGGCTACCAAGAGCCCAAAGTGTTGTAATCTACCAAGGAAGAAATACCTAATACCCTAAGTTGTGGGAGATGGTAGTAGCAAAACAAACAACATGGATCCGGGTTGGAGGCAAACTCAGTTCCCCAACGACCATTTCCAAGTCAACAAGCTCAAAGGTCTACATGTAAAAACACTAGGGACCTTCCACCCCCTTGCCCAGCCCATACCTGGTGCAAGATAGAAGAAAAGGGTGGCCACGGCTAATTTACACAACACCTCCCCCATGAAGAGCTTCAAACCACCACTACTAACCACGACCCACGATTCGGCCATTTGGAAAGAAAAACACGGCCGATAAGGAAACTCAAAACATAAACAAAGAATTCACTCGGGAACGGAAATTGAGGTTGGGAAAAAGTGTTGAAATGACTCAACACGACTTGGCGCTGGGTCCTCTCGACACCGCATTGAGTGAGCTTCACTAACTCAACGTGCCACGCAAAATGAAACTATCACAACAACTACTCTTACGTTACTACCTTAACACAACACAAAACACTCATGCCCACATAACCCGCGCAACGAAGCCAACTAAATACGGGAGCAGAAGAAAAAAATATATCCAGAGCACATGATCAGTGGCGCATGACCGGTGGTCGTGCGCACTGTTTGCCAGTGCTCATGCGATAACCGAGACAGAACTTAGGAAAATAAATAGGTGGACGCGCACGAACATAGGCATACGACCAGTGGTCGTGCGCCCTAACGTTTGATGATCGCGCGGTTAACCTGTGCCGTTTGGAATTTCCCGAACGACACCGGAACGCACACACGACCCACGCAACTGCCGTAGCAGCAGGAAACCACCAACGACGCGCACCACTACCATACAAACTATGCCTAATCATTCGAGATGGAAAAATAGGAGATAAAAACGATAGAAGCAAATAGGATTTGAACAAAAGAAAAAAACTTGGCAAGGGTAAGAACACCACTTGCCTCGATTTCCGGCGAAGCTTGGTCGGCTTTCCCTTCTCTTCACGCTGCACTAGAAGGAGCAGCACCAAAAGAACACCTAACAAGCAAACCCGAACTTTAATGGCGGAAACCTAAAACCAAAAATTCCAATCCTCCTAAAACTCCACGAAAATCAAATTTCTTACCGTAGGAATGAAGTTCTTTACGAGAGCAATCCGAATCCACTCTCAGAATCAAATTCCATCCACAAACGCTCTGGGAATCGGCGGTGGAAGGCAAGGCTCGGCGGTTTCTCCGTTTTCTCTCGTACAGGGGCGGCGGTTTCAAATGAGGAAGATGATACGGGGCTTTTTATTTCTAACCTATATATATATATATATATATTAATATATATATTAATATATAATAATATAATTTAATAAAGAATTACATAAAGCACCAAAACGAGGCGAAAACCGAACTACCTCGGAATTTGACGAAATGCGCACTGTAGCTAAATACCCACGCTACGAACACAACGGCAAAGTCGAAATTAATTTTCGATGAACAGAACTCGAGTTATACCCTTGCGAAGCCAAAACACAAGCATCCCCCGAGAGGCCACACCGGGTCACCCAAAATGACTCGGCTTGCTAGGGAGATCTTGCCAACAGGCTACAAAATAGGGAACCCAGTTCTAAGGAGTTAAGACCACACTCTATAGATGGCACTAGCCAAGAAAACGCGTCGACGTAACGCCAAATGAGGATTAAAATAATCGCAGAAAAATCAGGGGCGTTACACAACTGTGCCCTTTGTTTAAAACATCGTTTGAGCTCGATGCAACAAAATAATATTGTCCAAAAGATTATTTTCTAAAATAATAATTTAAGTTTTTAACAAAAATAAATAGTCTTAAGTTAGTTAAAATTTGTGCAGAAGAAACTTAATATTGTTCGGACTGACATCATCATCACAAGAAAAATAGAGTTTAAGACACTGCCCATTAACTTTGAAATCACCCTTATCAGGGCATGAAATTAACATAGTGTCATACAAAAAAACCTCTTTAACAGAAAACAACCCAGACCATCGTGACTTTAGTTTACCAGGAAATAAATGTAAACATGAATTGTATAAAAGAACATGGTCGCCCGGTTTGAAGGTTTTTGGGTGCCTTAAGGGTTTGTTGTGAAAACATTTCGTCTGCTCTTTATAAAATTTGTTATTTTTGTATGCATAAGAGCGCCACTCGTCGAGTTCGTTAAGTTGAAATTTTCAAAAATCGCCGACAGAGTGGGGATGAAAATTTAAAAACTTTAAGGCCCTAAAAGCACGGTGTTCTAATTCTATGGGTAAATGACACGATTTTCCATAAACCAGCCGATACGACATACATTCGATGGCAGTTTTGTATATTGTTCGATAAGCCTATAGAGCATCGTCTAATTTAGTTGATCAGTCTTTTCTAGAAGTGGAAATAGTTTTTTCTAAAATACGTTTTATCTCTCTGTTCACTACTTTGACTTGCCGTTAGTTTGGGCGTGGTAGACAGTTGAAAATTTATGCGTAACGCCATCTTTTATAAGAGTTTTATAAAACTGCGCGTTACAGAAATGCGAACCCCTATCAATAACGATGGCTCGTGGAGTACCGAATCGAGAAAATAATTTTTTTAAGGAAGTAATTACAACTCGGGAGTCATTCGTAAGAAGAGCTTGGGCCTCAGCCTATCGTGAAACAAAAATCTACAACAACTAAGATGTACTTATTCCCGAAGCTAGAAGGAAGGGGGCCAACAAAATCAATTCCACATAGGCCGAATACTTTGCACTCGAGGAAATAATTTTTCGGCATTTCATTTTTATTGGAGATATTTCCCGACCGTTGGCAACTATCACACCTACTCACAAAAGTTTGCTCGTCTTTAAAGAGGCTAGGCAAGTGAAAGCATGTGCAAAGCACTTTGTGAGCGGTATGAGCAGCTTGATAGTGACCACCAGTCAGTCCTTCAGGTATGTGTTTTAGAATATCTTGTCCTTATTCAAAAGAAACACATCTCCTTATCACCTGGTCCGCACAAACTCGAAAAAGATGCGGGTCCTCCCAAAAATAATTCTTCAACTTAGAAAAGAATTTCTTCTTTTGCTGAGAGGAGAACTCCTTCGGGAGGACACAAGCCACTATATAGTTGGCAATGTTTGCAAAATAGGGGGAAGGAGAAATGTTAATAGAAAATAGCTTTTCATCTGGGAAGAAATCATTAAACGTTTTTTCATCTAAATTTTCTATATACGGATTATCTAGGTGAGAGAGATGATCGGCGACCAAATTCTCGGGTGCCCTCTTATCACAGATTTCTAAGTCAAACTCATGGAGGAGTAAGAACCAGCGTATCAGGCTTGGCTTAGCATCCTTCTTAGCAAGTAAGTACTTGAGGGCCGAGTGGTCCGTGAAAACTATAATTTTTGAAAGCGTAATATATGGCCGAAGTTTATCGAAGGAAAAGACAATAGCTAGGAGCTCCTTCTCCATCGTGGTGTAGTTTTCTTTTGCATAAGTGAGTGTTTTACTCGCGTAATAAATGGGGTGGAAGTTTTTAGATATTCGTTGACCTAATACGGCTCCCACCGCAAAACTACTCGCATCGCACATTATCTCAAAGGGAAGGTCTCACAATGGAGCTATCATAATTGGTGCATTAATTAATTTATCTTTAATTATTTCAAAAGCAGATAGACAAAGGTCATCAAAAAAATGGGGCTTCTTTTTCTAAGAGTTGAGTAAGGGGTATGGTTATTTTGGAGAAGTCTTTTATGAAACGGCGGTAAAAGCTAGCATAACCTAGGAAACTTCTTATAGCTTTAACATTCGTAGGTGGCGGCAACTTTTCAATTACTTCTATATTAGCGATATCTACTTCAATCCCTTAGGCAGAAATCTTATGTCCTAAGACTAACCCCTCCCTCATCAAAAAATGGCATTTTTCCTAATTTAGGGTGAGGTTAGTTTCTTTAAATCTTTCTAAGACTTTTTCTAAGTTTTCTAAGAAACAATCGAAGGCATCGCCAAACACGGAGAAATCATCCATCAATACCTCCATAATACTTTCTACGCACTTGTCAAAGATGGCTAGCATACATCTTTGGAATGTAGATGGCGCATTGCACAACCCAAACGACATTCTTCGGTAAGTGAAGGTGCCGAAAGGGCAAGTAAATGTAGTTTTCTCCTGGTCCTCGGCTGAGATAGTGATTTGAAAATACCCCGAGAGGCCATCAAGAAAACAGTAAAAGCTATGGCCGGATAATCACTCTAAGATTTGATCGATTAACGACAAGGGAAAGTGGTCTTTGTGGGTGGCTTCATTTAACTTACGATAGTCAATACACATCCGCCACACCATCACCGTCCGTGTCGGGATTAAATCATTATTTTCATTAACAACTACAGTTATCCTTCCCTTTTTCGGCACTACCTGAACAGGGAAACCCACTTACTATCTGAAATAGGATAGATAATAATTGCGTCTAAGAGTTTCATAACCTCGCCTTTTACGACTTCTTTCATGTTCGGATTTATACGGCGTTGAGGTTGGATGGAGTTACGCGAATTATCTTCCATTAAGATTTTGTGGGTGCAGAAAGATAAGCTTATGCCCTTGATATCAGATATCTTCCATGCGATGGCTTGACGATGTTTTTGTAATACTAGAAGGATTTTGTCATTTTTTAATTTGTAAGGTAGGCCGAAAATTTCACTCGCAGTTTGGAATCTTTTACCAGGAAGGCATACTTGAGATGTTCAGGAAGTTCTTTTAATTCTAGGGTAGGGGTTCTTCATAAAATGTTTTGGAAGTTCTTTCTTTTTCAAAAATAATATCTTCATAGACTTTTAACTTATACAGAAAATTTGAGGGGGGGTGAATCAATGGCCATGGAGGTTTCTTGCAGACTTTTAGTAGGAAAATTTAAGGAAGAACAAAAATCAGAAAATTCATCTTCAGAAATGTTGTAGGAAGATTCATCACTTAAGTTATCTAAGAAAAAATAGGAGTCGTCATTCTCTAGGGTATTTTTCATCGAAGGGGTGATTGATAAGGTCACTTCATTGTTGCCTACTCATAGGAAGTGCTTGACATTGCTCACGTCAATGATATCACGGGAGGTGTCAAGGAAGGGTCGGTAAAGGATCAGGGGAAACTCGATGTCTTCTTCGATGTCTAATATGACGAAATCCACCGGGAAGATGAATTTGTCGAGTTTGACTAGAACATCCTCCATTATTCCTAACAGGTACTTAACGGATCTATCGACGAGCTTAATACTCATACGCGTGGGGTTAAGGCCAACTTCTTAAATAAGGAGAAGGGCATTAGGTTGATACTTGCAACTAAATCGGCCAATGCATGCTTGACAAAGAGATCCCCTAAGACACACGTATAGAAAAACTACCCGGATCACTGATCTTCTTTGGTAAACCATTTGTCAAGACAGCAGAACACTCGGCGTTTAACGTGATATATGATAAGTTCTTTAACTTCTTCTTATTAGTCAGGAGGTCCTTTAGGTACATAGCGTACTTCGGCATCTTGGTAATCGCTTCATGGAAGGGTAGATTTATGTAGATTTGCTTAAAAATTTCTAAGAAGCGGGTATACTGATCATCAAGACGTTGTTTGTTAAGTTGGGATGGGTATGGTGGAGTTGGATCATTTTTAAGAATGGGTGGTGGAGCGAGATCTTTTTCTAAAGCAGAGAGCGGAGTGATAACTTCTTTTTCAGCAATGGTGGAATATTCAAAACAGGGGCGGAGCTTGCCTCGGGCTCTTCGCTAACCATACCAGAAACTTGCTTCCCACTCCGAAGAGTTATATCTTTCGCTTGCTCTCTCGGGTTGGGTTCGGTATTGGCAGGAAGAGTCCCGGCGGGTCGCTCAGATATATTTTTAGTTAGTTGTCCTACTTGATTCACTAGACTTTTAACGGTTCCGGATAGGCTTCTTATAGTCGCGTCATTAACATTCATATATTTTGAAAACATTTCCTCCAAGCTGGGAGGTTTTTGATAATTTTGAAGAGGTGGAGGTGGTGCAGAAAAATCATTTTGTGGTGGCGGGCGCATCGCATTCGAAGGGTTACTCCACGAGAAATTTGTGTGGTTTCGTAAAGCAGGATTTTAACTATTCGGAAAAGCAAACCCGGCGCAGAAAAATTTGCAGTAGAAATATTATTAAAAGCATTCCTAGACATATTGTTAACATAATTTATTTGTTCAGGGGCAGCAGTTACAGATTCCCATACCTAGGGGTGGAGGAAACAGGCATCTCTGTTATCTTTTTGCTTAGTATTTCCACTTATAGGGCAAGTTGGGAGACGTTTTCAACTTCAAATACACCTGCAGGTTTGTTTGGGCGAGGTCTAAGCACATTCCACTGATATGTGTTTATTGCCATGTCCTCGAAAAGCTCAAGAGATGCTTCCGGGGTTTTGTGGTTTAAAGTACCACCAGAAGCCTAGTCTATCATTTGCTTTGTATTTTGATTTAGCCCGTTATAAAATGTTTGCACTTATAACCATACAGGCAGCGTGTGATGGGGCATCATCTTAAGAGTTCTTTTAATCTTTCCCAGGTTTCATATGTTGATTCAGAATCTATTTGACAAAAGGCAAAAATATCATTCCTAAGTTTTGTAGTTTTAGCTAGCGGAAAATACTTCGCTGGAATATTTTCGGTTAGTTGATCCCAAGTGGTGATGCTCCCTCTTGGCAGAGTCATCAACCACTGTTTAGCTTTGGTTCTAAGGTAGAAGGGGAAGAGACTTAGCCTAATAGCATCATTTGTAACATCATTGATTTTAAAGGTGTCACAAATCTCAAGAAAGCTAGTGATGTGCGTATTCGGGTCTTTATCTTGAAGTCCGTCATATTGCACATAGTGCTGTACCAATTGAATTATGCTTGTCTTTAGTTCAAAGCTATTATTAGCTACGGCAGGGCGAACATTGCTTGATTATGTACCCTCTAGATTCGGCCTTGCATAATTGGACATAGGCCTATGTAGGGCTTCCTCTACGTTGGGTTCTTCCATTCTTAAGGTAGAAAATGACTCAGAATCCTCAACTGGTATTTGGAGAGTAGGGCCTTGAAATCGCGATCTTCTCCGAAGAGTATGCTCAATTTCGTGGTCTAAGTCCAAAATAACCGACTGATTTCTGCGGGTCATGCACAAGAAGAAGAGAAGATAAAGGATGAGACAAAAAAAACTAGAAAAAAGAGTTAAAATTTTTGAAATAGATTTTTTTAAACCTTTAACTCCCGAACTTCACAAGGGCTACCCGATAAAGGGTTTGCAAGGTATTAGACAAGATATTGGTATTTAAGCCACATTGCCCTTTTCGAGAGAGTTAGGTGTGTATAAAAATTGTGATGCGGGTTTTTTTTTAAGAGCGTTAATATGTTTTTTTATTAATTTTTAAGAAAGAGAGTGAGAAAGAGAAATGATAAGAGTAATAGGTTCGTGATTTCGAATTATCAACAAAAGTTGCTTCCCGGCAACAGCGCCAAAAACTTGGTGTCTACTAATCGTGAAGAGAATAAGAACCAAACTACCAATCCATCTAGGCAAGTATATATATCGAATTGTAGCTCGGGGACACAAGTGTCGTATTAAAATCCGGGAACTGTTGAGTAATCTTACTCACACGAAGACTATTATCTTATCGAAAGATTTTTTTCAGGTTTGTTAAGAGAAAACTAATTGCAATTAAGAAAAGAAATACTGCGCTAAAAAGAGAACTACTTGCAGTTAAATAAAGAGCTACTAAAAGCGATTACAACGAGGGGTTGAAATGATGAAATAGAAAAGCACTCGATCGAGAATCACCTCGACAGAAGTTGATTAAAAATGTGATAATAAACCCTAACTTAATAAGGTAAAGGTCCTTGACCGTGTAGGTTCCTAAAGTTTGAACACGCTTCTCATAAAGTCATTCCCAACTGAGTTTAGGAAGGTCCGACCGAACTCTCGTACAAATCGGAGACTAAAACTTGCTTTACGCGGTGAACAGCAGTATTAGATTTCACTCCAATCCGGGATATTTAACGCATGCCTCTCTCGAGGGGTGCGTGCAACTCTCTTTAATCTCGAGTGTTCACTTCAAACTACGAGCCTCTAGGCAAGCTAAGAGTGAAAACAAAGATGGAAATTATATATCGATGATATAACTCCAAGCATGAATTTTCAAGAGTAAATCGAAGGCATAAACCCTAAAAATAAAAAATAAACTTAAAACATCATAACTTAATCAACTCGAACCTCGGATCATCAAGATTGAGTACAAGGAGGATTAGTTAATCATGGAGAAGTGGAGGAAGAGAGATGGGTAGAATAACATTATGAAAATAAAGAAGAAGGGCACTTTATATTAATGTTAAAAGAGAGCTAAAACTTTGAAATAAAAGATTACAAGTGGATGGAAATGAAAACTAAGCTAGCATTAACATTAAGCTACTAAAGAAATTAAAAGAGCTAATACAAAAGGGGTACACTAAGCTAGAATTAACAAAATCTTAAAATGAGAAAGAGAGAGAGGAAGAACATGAAAAACACCAAGAAAAAAAGGGCAGCACCTCCCCTCTCACCCTAAAACTACTGTTGGACACAAGGCGAGCCTTAATTTATAGATTTTTTTCTTGTTCGGTCACGCCCCCCCCCCCCCCCCCCAGTCACGCTCGGGGAGGGCGTGTCAGGGGGCATGCCATGTACGGGGTTGACTTCGGGAACTGAATTCTAGAGGAAATGATGATTTCTTCTGTACAATAGTGGACACGCCCTAATACACGTCCGTGTAGGGGGGGCGTGTAAGGCAAGACTTGTCACAATCATTGGTCGAGAATCCGTCAATCGTCAAAAAGGCAGTACATGCTCAACAACACACCCGTGTAGGGGGGCGTGCCAGTACTGTTGACGTGCAGCAACCGAAAACCTTTAATTGCAGAAGCAGGCTTCAGGATCGGGGTGACACGCCTAGAGACACGCCCATGGGAGCGTGTCAGTTGGTTTTCTCAGGATCTGGCTTCTGGCAGCAAATTTCCTCGTGATCGGGTTACACGCCCAAGTACACGCCCGGGTAGGGCGTGTCAAGTGCAAAATTGACCGAAAGCTGTGGAAACCTGCAAAAAGAGAAGAAAACATTAGTGGCAATACTATATACAAAAGGAGGGAAACATATAAGCTTACAAGACATGATTTGTGTACTAAAAACCTGAAAATACCCTAATAGTTTAGACTATAAAATGTACTATCATTAACATGGATGGGAATGTACAGACAATTAAAGGGTAACTAATGGCTAAAGGTTACAAGCAAATTCATGGTATTGACTATGATGAAACCTTTTGATACACGAATTCGCAATGGTGGAGAGAGGGTTAGAAGAGAAGAGAAGGTGGATGTGGTGGTTGAGAATATTCTCCGATTCTATATTCGATAAAGGCAAGCGTACCTTATCGATTATAGTATAGGATACTAAAGATTAGTATCAAGGTCGTATTTCCCTGGGCGTAATGATTACTTCTACTCAGAGGAGATTGATACTATTTTATCAACTAAAATTTCTATTAATTACTAAACTAAAAACTGAGATTAAATTACTAAGCTAAAAAAAAGAGAAAACTAATTACTTGCAGGATAAAAAGAGTTAGAGCTAGATATAAAGGGGAGCACTCAATCTTGAATCACCTCAGCAAGAGTCGATTAAAAAGGCGATAAACAAACCTAAGCTTAATAGGGTAAAGGTCCTTGACCGTGGAGGTTCCTAAAGCTTGAACACGCTTCTCTCGAAGTCGTGCCCAACTGAGTTTAGGAAGTTCTGATCGACTCTTGTCTAAATCGGAGGCCTAAAGCTCGCTTTACACGGTGAACCCCTCTATTGGATTTTACTCCAATCCGGGAGATTTGGCATCTACCTCTCTAGAGGGGTGCGTACAACTCTCTTTACTATTGAATGCTCACTTCATTATATCGGCCTCTCGGCTAGCCCAGAATGAAAGCAAAGGTGGAGAGTATATATCGATAATATACCTCCAACCCCTTAAAAATCAAGAGTAATTCAAGGCCTAAAACCTAAAAAGAAAAGGTAAATTAAAACATCATAACTTAATCGCTCGAACCTCGGATCATCAAGATCGATTACAAGGAGGATTAGTTAATCATAGCGATGTGGAGGGGGAAAGATGAGTACTAAAGCATAGTAAGAACACAAGTAAACAAAAGGAGCACTTATATTAAGAATAAAGAGAGCTACACAACTATGAAATGAAAATTACACTTGCACGCACTACAACAAATTGCACTTATAGTAAGGACGTAAATCGTTACAATAAGTACAAAAAATCGTTACAAAAACTCTTTGGTAACGAAAAAAAACTTTATGTAACGGTCGTCCTCTAAAGCTCGACGCTAATACTTCTTGTAACGAATGTATGTGTGTCGTTACAATAAATTAGTTACAATAGTAAAAAAGATTCGGCCGGCCGGCTGCCACCGGCACTGCCGCCCGCCACCCACCGCCGCCGCCCGCCGCCCGCCGCCGCCCGCCCGCCGGCCGTCGTCGGTCGCCGCCGCCCTCCCACCATCATCGCCCGCCCGCCCGCCGGCCGACCACCGCGCCTGCCCGCAAGCCCGCCCGTGAGCCCGCGAGCCCAGCATATTTCAAAAATTCATTGTGGAATGGGCAATATAAATCCAAAATTGATGTTTTAACTGACGGTGTGGGACTAAAAATGACCAAAGATATTGTGAGAAAAAATTACTATTTGTAACATAACATTAGTGTTGTTACAAATACTTACATTTATAGTAACAAATTAATTTTTATTGTAACAAAATATTAAATATTCGTTACACAAAGTACTTTTTGGTAACAACAGAAAAAATTCGTTACTAAATATAGCTATTAGTAACAAACTGTGTTTTAGTTATATTTCAGTCCTTACAACAGGTGCAGTTTGTTGTAGTGACGGAAATTGAAATCCTATTCTAGCCCTACAATAAGCTACTAAAAGAAATACAAGAGCTAATACAAAAGCAAAACACTAAGCTAGGTTAAGGAAAAATTACAAAATAAGAGAGAGAGAGGGAGAGAGAGAAGAAAACATGAAAAAAGAACAAGTAAACCAAGGGGCAGCATCTCCCCCTCTCCACCAAAAGTTGGTTCTGAATGCTGGGAATGGCCTGGTATTTATATAGTTTTCCCACGGGTTGGTCACGCCCTAGGTCACGCCCGAGGAGGGCGTGAAGGGGGGCGTGATAGGTACGGAGTTGACCTCGGGTGCTGAAATCTGGCGGGAATGATTATTGTCTCGGTACGATGTCAGACACGCCCTAGGTCACGCCCGTGATAGGGGGGCGTGACAGGCGCGTCATGTCAAAATTAGCGGTTGGAAATCCATCAGACGTCGGAAAAAGGCGGGTCACGCCCCTTGACATGCCTAGGGAGGGAGTGTCATTGGGCGTGACAGTACAATTTACGTGCAATAGCGGAGAAAGTATTGAATGCGACGGAAGGCCTCGGGCAGAGGGTGACACAACCCGTGTCACACTAAGGGACACGCCTGGGGAGGGCGTGTAAGAGGGGCGTTACAAGGGATTTTTGGCCTGAAAATCCTTCTAGAGGCTCTCAACATCGAGATCAGGCTACACGCCCTATGACACGCCCAAGGAGGGCGTGTTAGGGGGTGTGACATTAGTTATAATGTCAAAAATAGAAAATAAACATTAGTTATAATATTTACACACAAAAGAAACATAAAATTACATAAAGAAAGAGATTTAAAACGAAAATAATATATTTTTACCCTAATAAAGTAAGCTAAAATATGCATCATCACCTTTTCCCATGTTGTTATGGTAAAGTCTATCAGAATTTTGCTTGTTATTACTGCATATTTTGACTATGAGATCTGGCAAATGGATGTAAAAATGGTTTTCCTTAATGGAAACCTCCTTGAGGAAGTGTACATAACACAACTCGAGGGTTTTGTGAATCCAAATGAATCCACTAAAATATGCAAGCTATAGAAATTCATCTATGTATTAAAACAAACATCTTAAAGTTGGAATCTTCATTTTGATGTGAAAATAAAATAGTTTGGTTTCATCAAGAATGAAGATGAAGCATGTGTTTATAGGAGAATTAGTGCCAGCGTTGTCATTTTCTTGATCCCGTAGGTAGCTGACATACTACTGATTGTGAAAGACATTCCGACCCTGCAAGTTGTTAAGAACAACCTAGGGGATGGCTTTTAGATGAAAGACTTGGGTGAAGCAACTTATATACTTGGTTTTAAGATCTATAAAGATAGATCGAAGAAGTTGTTGGGTCTGACCCAAAGTACATACATTGATAAAGTGTTGAAACGGTTTAACATGCTTGAGTCCAAGAAGCAATTCTTACCCATATCTCATGGTATGAGTCTCTCTAAGGACCAATGCCAAATATCTTTAGAAGATAAGGACCGCATGAAGTTGATTCCATATGCTTAGACAATTGGATCAAATATGTATGCCATGATATGTACTTGACCCGATGTCTCATATACCTTAAGCATTACTAGCAGGTATCAGTTTGATCCCAGTAATGGTCACTAGATAGCCGTTAAGAACATCCTAAAGTACTTGAGAAGGACTAAAGACATTCTTGGTGTATAGTGGAGAGGAAGAGCTCGTTGTAAAGGTTTACACAGATGCTAGATTCTAGACTGATAAGGATGACTCAAAGTCTCAGTCAAATTTCTTTTGCCTAAATGGAGGAGCTGTTAGCTGGAAGAGTTCCAAGCAAGAGACAGTTGTTGATTCTACAACTAAGGCCCAGTATATCACTATTGCAAATGCGGCGAAGGATGCTGTATGGATTAGGAAATTCATCATTGAGCTTGGTGTAGTTCCTAGCATTATTGATCTTATAGTTCTCTACTATGGAAATAACGGTGCAATTATACTTGCTTCGGAACCTAGATCTCATCAGCGCTCCAAGCACATACTTCAGCGGTTCCATCTTATTTATGAGATTGTCGATCGAGTAGATGTGAACATTTGTAGAGTGCCGAATGACGAAAATATTGCAGATCCACTAACAAATTTTCTTGCATAGAGAAAGCATGATGGTCATGCTAGATCAATGGGTATTAAATACCTGAATGATCAACTATAGTGGGAGTCTTGTGGAATGTGTGTTTGTCGATTGTTGTAACTCATTTGATGAATATTATACTGTATTTTTCATTTTATATTTTTAGCATGTTCTTTTATTATGTTCTATTGCTATGCTCCGATGTGGCAATTAACATACTATATGTCCTTAGAATGTTCGCTTTCATAGGAGATTCAATTGTGTGAATTGAATGTGAGGACCTATGTTAATTGGAAGCTTTATTCTTAAAATGCCCATGGTCGAGGTATCATCTTAGAAGATAAGGATGATGCTAATACGTTGAGACCAGTGTGTGCATTGAGTGATGACCGGTTCTCATAGGTCATCATATTGTGATGTCAAGTCATCATATAAGTACTTCTTATGGACAACTTGTACTGGACAGACGCACCCTGAGACTACTTTGTGGATTATTTTGACATCGTGTCATGAGTAGATCTCAAGTGGCAATGGTGTTTGTGGTTCTTTGAGTTGTGGTTGCGGTATTCATCGAGTGAGGAAGAGCATATTTTGATGTCATCTAAACTCGAGTCTTGAGAAAGTTGGATGTTAGAAGTGGTTATTGGGTACGTTACGAATCATTTTTGTGTTTGCGTGTGGATAGATATGGGTTTTGTCCTCCTATAAATAGGAGTTGCATCCAAGGGCCCCTTGATGGAATTTGACTAAGAAATGCATGGTCGTATTGGGTTAAGCTAATATGTGATATTGAGTTCTCCAGTTTCGGATAGTCTATTCTATATCAGGTAACATGGATTAAGCAGTCATGAGGGTGACATGGTCCATGTCTCTATCTCCATCCGGATGTAAGGGACAAAAGGACATGACAACATTGTACATTGGTCATTTTATAGGCTTTCTGAGTTACAAAACTCTTATTGCTTAGGTAGCAATGATGTGTTGTTAGATACTGTTCATTATTTGTAATACTTTTATTTGACCTATTAGATCAAGTGGGAGACTGTTTGAGTTCTTCCATTGTGATCTGAGATAGTCAAATAGTTTGTCTTGCTGCCAATGCAATATGAGCCTGTGGGGTTGCACATAAGAGTTGTCGAGAAGTTACAAAGGACTGTGTTGGCCTTGCTCATATTTAATATGAGTGAAGGGCCAAGCCTTTTGATATAGACATGAAATTAGATTAGTCGAAGGACCTGGATTGTGAATTCGAGGTCCTTCTAGAAATTATCAAAAAGGTAAGTCAGTTCGCCGAGTATTCTCGACAAATTCGTCAAGTATTCTTAATGAGTTCATCGAGTACACTCGATGAATTCGACGTGACAGGTTAGGTTCGTCGAGACTGTTTCGACGGATCCTTCGAGAGTTTTGTTCTATTCTTTGAGTGTACTTGACGAATTGATCCCGACAAATCATTTACAACAAATCTGATATTTGACGAATCTGTCGATTGGACGTGTCGCTCGTCATGTATACTCGATGAATTCCACTTGATTAATTGTTCTCAAAGAACTAAAGCAGATCTGTTTTCCGTAATTTCCTTTTCGGTATGTTTTGCATGTGGGGCCTACATGATTACTCTATGGTTCGTATATATACCTTGTACATACAACAGGTTTATAACTATTCATCTTCTTCCCGAAGAAAATCCTGAACCCTAGAAGATCGTGATCGTCCCTCATATACCTCAAGCTCTTCCGACCGGTTGGTGTCATTTGGAAAGTGTTTCTAGAGCTTCTTTTTCATCATCACTGCCTCTCCATTAATGGATCTAGCAATCTGTGGAGATTTAGAGGGCTTTCCTTCATCCAACCTGACACTTGTGTAATAAGTGCCATGGGGTTCTCCAAGCATTTGTTGATACTAGTAGAGGCATGGACATACTTTTTAAGCTCAAAACTCTAGCCACAAGATTCCTTTGGAGCACCTTAGTAGAGTGGAGACTCAATCCACTTCGGGTACATTACTTTTATTGTACATGTTTGTTTCTTGATTCATGAAAACCCAACATTAGTTCCTTTCTCACCCTTTGTATTATTGTCCCTACAAAGACTTCTGTCATTTTCCTTTAGCTATCCATCATCTGTTGGAATTGGGTCATGAAAAAACTAGGTTTTATATTTGTTGGGTGAGTGGAGGCTTGAGGCTCTTCTTCAGCGGGTCATATATAGGTGCCTGCTGGAGGCTCATAATCTTCATACATGCAATCAGGATTTGATTATTATAAGGTCCCCTTGATAGTGTCTAATTCTTCCATCACACCCTTTCCCTTCAACACACTAGCTCATTACCTATGGGGATAAATTCTTCAGAACTTTCCTCAACAAGAGGAATTAGGGTTATGACAGCTACCACTTTACATATAACTTGCTCTGCCTCTTCCATAGCCATCTTGCCATGGGCAGAGTCATCCATACTTGACTTGCCCTGAATTTCTTTAATAGATTCTACTACTTCAATATGTTGGGCAGAGTTCTCAGGAACAAGATCCACCTCAACTATACCTAAGAGTATGATATCTTTATGACTTTCTCCTTCCACCACTTCAGTGTGAAATGTGGATGCTTCCAAAATTTTTGTGGCAGTATATTGAGGAGCAAGTTCCTCATGAACATCTCCTTGATTCACCTCAACATTACCTTAGGCAGTAAGTTCTTGGTGAACTTATCCCACCTCTATCATCCTATACTCAGCCACACTCTTAGACTCTTCCATAGGGGTTATGCTTTCTAGATCTTCAGAAACTAGGGGTTCGAGAATTATAGGTTTATGTTCTTCTGTATGATCCCCCTTAATATGACTGGGTAGGGGATAGAACTTGTACCTAGTTCTACCTTCTTCTTCATTCTTCTTTTCTTCTTATCCATCTTTCCCTTAGGACTTGCAGCATCTTTCTTCTTCTCCCTCACTACTCCTTGGGTATGCTTGGAGCTTTCTCCTTCCCTTTTAGGTTTGGGGATGAGCTTTTCAACCTTTCTATTATTATAAAATCTATTCCTCTTAGGTAATATAGGGGTACCTCAAGTGCTTCATTCAACTTGTCTCCCAGACTCTTAGAGAGATATAGAAATATAGTTCTCACCAGGTTAGGGTAGTCAAACATCCTTTCAACTTTCATAGAACTAGTTGGCTCTAGTCAGTCATTTTTGTAAATATGACAACAATCATAATGTTGAACATCTCCTTGTATATCCTATCATGTGATCCCAATTTACATAACAAAGCCCTCCCTAAGATGTCAGCTAGATGTTTCCAAGGAGGGTTCATGCCATTCTTCTTCAAATATCAATACTCTTCTCAGGAGTAGTCGCACCATTCCAGGGAGGCAACAAGATCTTCCTTGGAGATTTCATCTTTCTCCTCACCTTATAAGAGAGTAAGAAGTTCCAGAAGTCGACTTATACTTATGGCGGTAACTTGAAGTCAGTGATTGAAAACTAGGGATTTGATGTTTAATCCAGAATTGCTGAGTATTGCATTCTTGAAGAATTCTTCCACTACGGTGGACACTATTGTTGTAGGTTCGAAGAGGATTACCTTTAGTCTTATTACGCTTAGAAAGAATATAACATTTTGTATTTCTTCTGAGCAGCTCCTAAAGTCACCCCTGATTACCTCACTTTTGGTATTAATCTTGTCTAATGAATTTTCCTTAGGAACCATTGATGATGTAGAGGTTGGAAGAAGAGAAGATTTTTGTATCGAAGGGGAGACAGAGTGTGAGAACCTTGGTGCTGACATTTGGGTGTTTTACAATAATTTAACTAGTATTCCTATTATTTCTATTTATTAATATAAAAAGGAATGCTCAATGGCTTGCACCTACATTAGAAATTAAATCATTAGAATATAAGGTGTGTCGATATCCTTCTTGATAAAAATTTAATTCCTTATTTGTTTTCCCGTGAAGTTGAAATTCTTCCTTATTTAGCTTATCACATGCATCTTTGTTACGAGTCTAGATTCTACTGACAAACCATAAAAAAGAATGCAAGGGCAGATCATTGAGCGGAAAGGTTGGGCATTCAATTTATTCTAGATTCAACATGCCTTATTCAGTTTTAAAATAAGTGAACTTCTCTTCATCCATAGGCTTAGTAAAGATGTCTGCCACTTACTTATGAGTGGGGACAAACTCAAAGCATATATCTTCTTTTTCTATATGCTCCACCTTATCTCAATGTGCTTATTCCTGATGTATGACACAGGATTTTTGGGAATTTATATTGCACAAGATGAATCACAAAATAAACATGTTTTGCTTAGCAGGATGTTGTAATCTTAGAATTTATGTTATATCCAAAGAAATTAAGCACAATAGTTTTCCAGTTGAGATGTATTCAAATTCTGCAATTGATATGGCCACACTGGTCTACTTCTTACTACTCTAGGAGTTCAGTCTTCTTCCAAGGAATTGGCATGTCCCTGAAGTTCTTTTCCTGTCTTCTATACATCCTAAAAAGCCTGTATTAGAAAAGAATGTTAGCTCAAGTCATTACTCATAGGGTACCATAAGCCAAAATTAGGTGTACACTTAAGGTATATCTTAGAATCCTCTTGACAGAGGAATAGTGCGATTCCTTAGGGTTCACTTGATACCTAGCACAAACACATATGGAAAATAAAATGTTTGGCCTACTAGGAGTCGGGTAGAGCAGAGACCCAATTATATATATATACATGGTTTCATTAAAAGACCACCTGTTCGGTATTGTATCGACAATTACCTGGATTTGAAGAAGCCTCTAGTCAAGCTAAGATGGATTCACAATGTATTTGATAATCTTCTATTAAGTTGTGCTTGCAGCTATTCCATGCTAAGTACACACCAATGTTAGGGTGCAGTGGGTCAATATATATGGGTCTACGTAATGTAATCCCTCGTTGAGCAGATCAGTGTGTTGACTCACGCGTGCTCTCTCTATTGGAGTGTACTTACTTTCAAGTACAGGGTTGATATAGATCAAGAGCAGAAGAGGAGCAAAGATGGGTCGAAGACCAAGTTCATAAAAAGGAAGAGAAAAGGCGTCTAAGTAAAAAATCGACGGGAATCACTAAGTGATTCTCGCCGATTCGACTGGAATCATTAGTGATTCTCGCTGAATCGTCGAGAATCAGTCAGTGTTTCCCGCCGACTTAATCCGGCTGACTGTCCTCCTTCAAGAATTATGCTAAGGCAGAAACGACGGGAATCACTAACTGATTCTCGCTGATTCGTCGAGAATGACTTTGTATTCTCGACGATGCCCTCCGGACGACAAGTGTTTCAACTAGAATTCTGCCAATGCAAATTCGACGGGAATCATGAGTGATTCCCGCCGACTTCGACGGGAATCACCAATGATTCTCGCCGAATTTGCCTTGGGATAATTTGCTCTGTTCGCTGGACCGAACCAAGATGTTGTGCGTTATTTTGACTGGAACTAGGGCTTCTTCTTGTGGGCCCCAAAACGGCATTTAGGGTTGTTCTACAGTATTTATACTCACGTATTTTGAACTTACAAAGCAGCGATTCATGGAAAATCTTAAGTAGACAACGCGTGCCCTAGCCGATCGCAGAACTTCACCGATCGCCGTCGCCGCTCGCTAGCTAGTCACCGCCGCTGATCTTAGAGCATCTTCGATCTTTCGGCAATAGTACTGAGGCAAGCCTATCATCTCACGCTTCTCTCTCGAGATCTCTTGTCTCTCGATTTTTTGAACGAGGATAGTTCTTCATTCTGAATCGATTGAGACGACTGATCCGATTGAGATCGTTGGTAGACCTTGCTTGCTTTTTCAAGAAGTTTGTATCTATAAAGCATCGCCGCCGTATTCACTTGCCGCCGCCGATCTTATCAAGAGTCTCTCCAAGAGAGAACACCGGTCGTGGATTCTTCTTCTCTTTCAAGAAAGCTTCAACGAATGAAGAAGGACATCCGGATCTCCACAAGTTTGTTTGTATTTCTTGTACATTCAATTTTTGTTTTGTTGTAAAGGAATTTTTATTCCTAGTTGTAAGGGTTGGGTACAACCCGTGGTGGAGGAGTAGTGGCTCCTTTGGTTGGAAGGGTTCCTTCCGTAGTGTGAGGATTGGATTACAATCCGATTGGTGAAGTGACCGAGTCGTCCCTTGGTGGGAGATAGGTCGAAGGGGGAGAGTGGACGTACCCAAATAGGGGAACCACTCTAATTGCTTGTGTGCTTTTTTGTGCTGTGTTTGTTTATTTGTGCAGGTATTTTAAATTCCGCAAAAGACTACACGAAACCTATTCCCCCCCCCCAATACGTGGATTCAGTTGACACTAGATACTTTCAAGTGGTATCAGAGGGAGGTTACTCGTCAATAAGGTTAACACCTTGAGTAAGATCTCGTGTCTAGTGTCAAGAAGAAAACAAGACTCAAGCATTGA
This sequence comes from Platanthera zijinensis, assembly GCA_039513925.1. Lineage (NCBI taxonomy): Eukaryota > Viridiplantae > Streptophyta > Magnoliopsida > Asparagales > Orchidaceae > Platanthera > Platanthera zijinensis. The sequence continues at coordinate 158,699,067 of CM077088.1, forward strand.
GTTGTACACTGATGTCTTTCCCCTGAGACTGTCTGCATACACAAAAGATTATTATCCCATTTGTAAAATGAGGGTTCAGTTTCATCTGGAAGCGATTGACCCCTGTGCATTATTCATTGTGGAAGAGGGTCCCTTCATTCCCATCAAGGCTTCTTACTCTGGAGAAGATCTCCAAATCCCTAAGAGTACCGTAGAGATGTCTGAAACCGAGCTTTCACTATTCAACTTGGACAAGCTGGTACGACAGATAATCTTTGATATATGGTCAGGGTCTTCTCTTACAAGATTGGACAAGTGCAAGACTGCAAAGTCCATGTGGGAAAAATCTCTGACCTCATGGAAGAAAAAAAGGCTGTCGGGACTGAATGTCAGCAAGAGGATGAGGCTTATGTGGGGGTCCTCATCTCTGATGATGAATGTCAAGAACAACTTCTCAATATAAGGGCTCCGGTATCTCTATAAGACTGAAGAAGAGATTGAGGAATGCTGTAGTGATGAAGCTGAAACCTCAGTCTCAGCTGACCAAAACTCCAACCCTGATCAGCACGATCAGGATCAGGTATCTTCCTCTTCCTGTTCTCTTCCTCTTGTATCTCCTAAAGACAGGAGAAGTTCAGAGGTTTGTCCCTCTTTTGATGCTAGGGAAATAGACAATTCCAATCAAAAGATTGAAACTCTTGATTCCCTTTGTAGTGCCCTTCAGAAGAGCAACTTGCTTGTGGAGAAACAAGCTATGGAAATTGCTTAATTTAGGACCATGATGGATCTCCAATTGGAATCCATCAAGGTGAAGGACTCAAAGATCTCGGATCTAGAGTTTTCTCTAGAGACCGAGAAGAGGGTAGTATCTAACTTTTCCAAGATAGATGCTATTAAGAGAAAGGGAGAAGCCGGGTGGATCTCGCGAATCATAAATTCGTGAAGAAATGGGGAAACTGTGTTCATACCCCCCACAATGGGAAGGAAGGGCACACATTATGCTTTCAGGTCTGACCATAGGAATAACTATGGTCACTGCAAGAGTAATCAGCCCTCATGTGGAAATACCCACAGTGCAAGAGCTGTTATAGCTACCCTTGAGAGAATACACAAGGCTCATCATGAACCTTTTGTATTCACGGCCTCAGTCCCAACTCATCATGAAAGTGCAGGAACCAGCTCTCACAGTAACTCTCACCACCCTAGTACATAGGGAAAGGGGTTGGGAAACATGTAGCAAGTACCCATGGGGCCCCCGGATGTGTGATGGATGAATAGAAGGCACCATCTCCTAGGCCTCATGACACTCACCACATGTTCTCCATCCATCCTCCCTCGTGTCTCGGTGGAAAGGGCAAATATGTGAGCAGAACTTGCTCTGCCCCTGTCAGACCTAAGATCATGACTAACTCAGTCAGTAGATCTGTTAAGAAAATGAGATACAACATTCATGAGTGTTGGTGTTGTGGCAAAGTGGGTCACTTTGCCATAGATTGTTGGCACAATCCTTCTGTGCCAAGGGCAAGGGTATGTCCACTTCCTTTGGGTAGAGATAGCCTTCCTGATAGAAATCCTGTAGGAAGGCATTCAGTAGTTTATGCTAACAGGAACCTAGGACCCAATGCATATTGGGTTCCTAAGGTAAGGTAATTCGTTTTTGCAGGATAATCAAGGTTCCCGTGAACATGATGGGACCTAGACAAGAGATGTTCCAGGAACAGTATGGAACAAGTATATGGGATAAGAGATAATGCTAACTACAATGGCCTACTTCAACTGGAAACCTGTTGTACTTCAAATAGAGGATCTGAATGATCAACTTAATGAACCCACGTACGCGCATTCAGTTTCAAAAATTGAATCGCATTACATATATATTTATATATATATCCAAACAAATATGTAGATTCTCTCTCTAAAATAAATATACATAGATATATATACACCCACCTGATGGTTGGACACGAGAGCTAATAACTGTATGATTCTTAGCTTGGAATCTGATGAATGGTTTATATATCATTGATAATGTGTGACAATTGGTGTCAATCGGTCCGATGAAACTCAAGGGACGTGTGCCAGTAGTTGTAACGAAAACTATACATTTTTGACTCAGCAAGAAATAACCAGTGCTTATTTCTAGGGTTAACATCCCTTCGAATCGACTTAGCTATTCTGACAAGAAAATAAAATGGGCAAAGTTTCGAAAGGTTCAAAATTCGAAACGGTCAGCAGAAACCGGCTATTCACTACGGAAATATAAACTACCCCAGCTTTCAGAGGAGATAAATAGTGTAAACCACAGAAATCCCGATCCTTCGCATTCTGGACGCTGCGGAAATCCCTTCGACTCTACGGAAACCTCGTCGAATCCCGTCGGTCGTGCGGAAACTCCTCCCGTGCTTCAGTTGCTCGGTGTTCTCATCGACTTCCCCTTGCCTCCCGATGACTCCAGCTCCGTCGATTGTAGTCCGCCGCTGTCCTCTCTTCGTCGGATCGGTGCTCCCATCTCCGGCATCTACTTGACACAAAGTTCCTGCCGATTCTTCATTTCCTCTCTCGTCTTCTTCCACTCCCGTCGCCAGAAGTCCCGACGCAAGCCGACTAGGGACTCTCACCGCTCTGCGCAAGGCTAACAACTATTCCTCCTTGAATCTCACGCTTGTTTGTAACCTATCTAGTTCCTAATCTAGAGATTTAGATAGAGTTAAGTCCCTTGGATGTCACTTAGTTAGGTTTACAATGGCTCCTCGAACCACAGTCAGGCTCCTCACTAGGAGTGAGTTGGTTAGGACTTGCTTCGCCCATTCCTCTGATGAATTCAGGAACATAATCTTGATGCTTGAGCAAGCAGGGCTCTCCTTTATCCTTGAGCACCCGTGCAAAATTCTAGATAAAGAAGTTCTCGAATTCTATGCAACTGCCAAGCTACGTCACAAGGACACCTTGATAAAGAGTAAGATTGCTGGACTAAGGATCAAGATGTCTGCAACAAATTTGTCACGTCATCTGCAGCTCATTAGCTTTTAACAAGAGGACCACTTGGATGAGACTGATCGTGCACAGACACTACTATTCTGTGGATTAGCACGAGGGACAAAGGCCATCAAACGCAAGGACATGAATGAGGAAGGAAAGCTCCTCTCTGATATCATTAGGAAGGTCCTGATCTTCAAATCGGGCTCCCATGATCATATTTCAAGGGATATGTTCAAAATCCTGATGGCTGTGGTGTGTAGACAAAGATACAACTGGGGGGCCATGTTGTTTGAAAAGATTAAAGATACCCTACAAACTCCCAACTTTGGGAGAATCATCAGCTTGTACCTCAATCAGATGGACGGAGACAGGTTTGATATGAGTAAGGGAGTTCCTCTTCACTACTTAAAGAAGATGGACTCCAGCGTTTTTGATAGATGGGAGAGGAGAATTGGCCTAGGAGGTGCGGCTGAAGCACAGGGTGATGAAGATGACAAAGCTCCGGAGTACAGAAATCCCTTGGATGAACCCAGTGACATTCCTGATTTGCTGCATGTAGGAATTGAGGGGGACGTTACCCATTCCTTCTGATTCCCTCAGGACGGAAGTCTCAGGTTCGGATCATGCAGATGCAGTTACTAACATTACCCAGATTGCAAAGGATGCAGTAGATACCCTCGCTTCTTATCCGGCTAAAGAAGAGGTAGTGGAGGACATGGAGAATGATGCTGATGATGATAATGATGTGGAGCATGTCTCCACTGATGGCCTTAACAGGTTGAGGGAGAGTGATGTTAATGTCCCCTCTGAGGAACAAGTTCCATTGAATGTTCCTAATGAATCTGGTTTAGTAATAGAGGGGGAGACCTCCCGGTAGAGAATGATAAGTATACATGAAAAAACAACAGAGGCTGCCCAAATCCCCCCGCTGGAGACTGTGAACCTATCAAGCTCTCCCAGTATATCTGTAGAAGATCACGACCAGTATATGCATCAGGTTCATCCACTAAGACCTAACCTGGCAAATCACACGGTAAATATCTTTCAAGGTATAGTTGATGAACTGAAAGCCTCTTTTGAACAATCTCACAATATGGTGCTGAAACGAATTAAGCAATATGAGGATCTGATGCTTAAAAATTTTGTGGAGATAAATCATAAGCTGGATATGATGGAACAGAAGTTTGAAGCTAAGTATGCAGAGGCCGACACTGCCGTCAATCTTCTAATGCAAGGGCTTAAGAAGAATACAGCTGATCTGGCAGTGGTAAACCAAAATGCACATGTTGTGGCCAATAACATCAAGTTATTCGATGCCAACATGGAGACACTCAACGAAAATTAGACATCCCTGCTGAACGAGTTCACTAAGACTGTTAAGCATATAGATGAGTCATTGCATACCTATGCAAACTCCATTGCCCTAGAAGCAAAAAAGGGGGAGAATGAATATATAGCTAAGATGGCAGGGCTAGAACAAATCATGGTCGACAACTTCATGCAGTCAAATAAGTATGTTTTTGAAAGCTGTCACTGGCTAGTTCAGCAAGCATAGGGTATACAAATTCCGGTTCCTCCTCCTGATGAGGTTGCTTCTGCTGCAGCTGACGAGGTTGCAAGTGCTGAGGAGGATCCCTTGAGTGAAGCTGATGCCAGAAAGGCTGCTAGGGCCACTGCCAGAGCTGCTAACATGGCTATGTTTTATCAAGAGGCCATTGCAATAGGGAAACGAAAACTTCAAGAAGGAACTTCCAAAGAGACTCCGGCTGAAAGGAAAGTAAGATTGAAGGAAAGTGAAGTGAAGAATGAACGATGGAGTCCTACATCGAGGAGCATCATACTGGATACTTTCAAGATACAACAGCGGGGAGAGCTTAATAGAAATGAAGTATACAGTCAGTATGAGTGGGAGCTGCACAAAGTGTATGAGGCTAAAAGAAACATGTTCTTCAGGTCTAACACTGTGGAACATAAAGCTCCTCCACCCCGGTATTACCCGAAGATGAAGGAATTCTTTGAGAGGCAAAGCAAGAAGTACATGGCTGAACAATTAAGAGATGCTCAGGCAAAGGAGAGATAGAATTGGAATCTAGATTTATTTTTATTCTCTATATGCGAGTATATCTTTTCTTGTATTTAAATGAACAATCTTTGGATATATATATATATATATATATATATATATATATATATATATATATATATATATATATATATATATGATCACATGCTGATTCATATGTTGTTCTGAATGCGTGAAATTTTATTATTCTGAATTCTGGTCTCACACATTTTGTTATATATATCTTTCTAGTTGGTGTAATTCATCTTAGCAAGTAGGATTTTGGCTTCTTTAAATAGGGAGAGATTGTTGGGTATTGTATCCACAATTACCTGGATTTGAAGAAGCCTCCAGTCAAGCTAAGATGGATTCACAATGTATTTGAAAATCTTTTATTAAGTTGTACTTGCAGCTATTCCATGCTAAGTACACACCAATGTCAGGTTGCAGTGGGTCAATATACACGGGTCTGCGCAACGTAATCCCTCGTTGAGCAGATCAGTGTGTTGACTCACGTGTGCTCTCTCTATTTGAGTGTACTTACTTTCAAGTATAGGGTCGATATATACCAAGAGCAGAAGAGGAGCAAAGATGGGTCGAAGACCAAGTTCATAGGAAGGAAGAGAAAAAGCGTCTAAGTAAAAAATCGATGGGAATCACTAAGTGATTCTCGCCGATTCGACGAGAATCATTAGTGATTCTCTCCGAATCGTCGAGAATCAGTCAGTGATTACCGTCGACTTCATCCAGCTGACTGTCCTCCTTCAAGAATTATGCAAAGGCAGAATTGACGAGAATCACTAACTGATTCTCGCCGATTCGTCGAGAATGACTTTGCATTCTCGCTGATTCCCTCCGGATGACAAGTGTTTCAACTGGAATTCTACAAAGGCAAATTCGACGGGAATCATGAGTGATTCCAGCCGACTTCAATGGGAATCACCAATGATTCTTGTCGAATTTGCCTTGGGCAAATTTGCTCTGTTCACTGGACCGAACCAAGATGTTGTGCGCTATTTTGACCGAAACTAGGGCTTCTTCTTGTGGGCCCCACAACGGTCATTTAGGGTTGTTCTACAGTATTTATACTCACGTATTTTGAACTTAAAAAGCAGCGATTCATGGAAAATCTTAAGTAGCCGACGCGTGCCCTAGTCGATCGTGGAACTTCACCGATCGCCGTCGCCGCTCGCTAGCTAGTCATCGCCGCTGATCTTATAGCGTCTTTGATCTTCCGGTGACAGTACCAAGGCAAGCCTAGCATCTCACGCTTCTCTCTCGAGATCTCTTGTCTCTCGATTTGTTGAACGAGGATAGTTCTTCATTCTGAATCGATTGAGACGACTGATCCGATTGAGATCTTTGGTAGACCTTGCTTGCTTTGTCAAGAAGTTTGGATCTACAAAGCATCACTGCCGCATTCACTTGCCGCCGCTGATCTTGTCAAGAGTCTTTCCAAGAGAGAACACCGGTCGTGGATTCTTCGTCTCTTTCAAGAATGCTTCAACGAACGAAGAAGGACATCGGGATCTCCACAAGTTTGTTTATATTTCTTGTACATTCAATTTTTGTTTTGTTGTAAAGGAATTTTTATTCCTAGTTGTAAGGGTTGGGTGCAACCTGTTGTGGAGGAGTAGGGACTCCTTTGGTTGGAAGGGTTCCTTCCATAGTGTGAGGATTGGATTTTAATCCGGTTGGTGAAGTGACTGAGTCGTCCCTTTGTGGGAGATAGGTCAAAGGGGGAGAGTGGACGTACCCAAATTAGGGAACCACTATAATTACTTGTGTGCTTTTCTGTGCTGTATTTGTTTATTTGTGCAGGTATTTTAAATTCCGCAAAAGACTGCACGACACCTATTCCCCCCCCCCAATAGGTGGATTTAGTTGACACAAGAAACTTTCACCACCCTTTTACATCCTTGTCTAGAGATGAATTAGAGCCCATTGGAGTCCTCAAAGAGGTTGCACTCTCCATTCAAAACTTCTTGATAAGCTCTTTTTTTAATTTGGTCTGAGAGATGAAGATCCCATCTTTAGATTGTTTCACTTGGAGCCCTAAAAAGTACTTCATCTCTCCCATGCAGCTCATTTCAAATTTCCCTTGCACAAGTTTAGCAAATGTTTTGCAAAGGTTATCATCTCTAGATCTAAAGATGTCATCTACATATATGTGCACTAGTAAAATATTGCCTTACACTTCCCTTAGAAATAATGTACAATCAATATTTCTGTAACATCAAATTTCCAACTAGACCCCCTAGGAGTGGTTTTGTAATGACTAGGTCATGATAAGACCCTAGAGAACCTAAAAGATTAGGTGGACTTAAGAATAAAGGTGATTGTGTTAGATGGTCTGAAAATAGTAGATTCCTAAACCCTAGTTTAGGATGATCATGTGGTTTCACCAGGACTCCAAGACCTCACCAACCATTGGAAAGGCCCAACAAAACCCTATGGGCCAATGGGAGTAAATATTTGGTGGCCAATTTGGCCAAGGACCCACCTAGGCCTACTTCAAGTAATTGACCTATATAAGGACAAGGTGCCCTTAGTAAACCTAAATAACTCTACCAAAGGTCTATCTAGACCTAAAGTGGGGCCAATGAGTCAATAAGAATCCATTGGGGTCAACCGAAATGGTCATGATGACCAAGGTCAACTCTACCCAAGGTCAAGTCAAACCCTAGCCCAATTGGGCTAACCCAAGCTCAAGTCTTTTTCCCCTTAGGATAACTTTGATTTCTTAATTGTTAGGATTATATTGGATGCACTTATCCCAGAGAGTTGACCAGTCAGTATGGTGACTAGGAGAGAGAGTGAGAGAGAGAAAGCTTCTTTTCTTTTTAATGGAGGAGAGAGAATTTTGGGAAGAGGAGGAATGGAGTGGGGCTCAGCCAAGGGAGGCCAACAGCCACCCTTGATGGCTGCAATCAACTCCTCTAGGGAAGAGGAGTTGATTCCAGCCATTTCCCAGCCACCAAGGGTCATATTCAGCCCCCCTCTTCTCAACCCGAGCCATGCCATTAATGGCTTTGATGGGCAATGAAGGATCAAGCCACTCCCCTCCCCAATTGGCCTTTTAAACACCACAAGTGGGGGAAGGCGAGTCTTTTCGAACTTTCCCCTAGAAGGAACAAGCCGTCCCACTGTGATGTTGCAGAAGCCGAGTGCCGCCGCCGTCGTCCATGGTGTCCCGCCGCTCCTCTCACCTTCAGGCCGCCAGAAAGTTCCTCCTCAGCTTCTTTTCCCATGGATTGTTCGTAGAAATCACTAGGGCCAAGGTTCGGGTTCAATTGAGCCCGATCCAAATCGAAGTTTTCATGGTTTTCGGCCAAAAGTTAGCTTGGTAGAATCGCCGGAATAGGCGTCTCCGGCGGTCGTGCCGCCTGCTGATGGTAGCCACCACATCCACGAAGGAGGTGGTGGCGGTGGCCGGCCGGGGAAGTGGACTGGTGACCGGGAAACCAGCCCGCATGTTAGCTCAGGATGGGCAAATCTGGGCCGTCGGCTGAAGCTTGAGGATGAACCGATTCCGTCGGTTTCATGCTTTAGGATTAGTGCTATTAAATTTAATTAATTAGTTTTATTTGATTTTTCTGTCACAGATTTCTTGTTACTTTAAATTAAATAAATAAAATACTTAGGCCCCTCTGATGAAAAAGTCACCAACATTAACTTTGTAGCCCTAAGTGTCTACGTTAATCCAAAATTGATTTGGACTAATTTGGACCTCTGGTTGGACCAGGGCACCCATTTTGGTTAGACCTGTACCTAGAGCTGTCCTGAGATTCAAATAGTTGCCCACCCTTCATCCCTTTTCCAAATGACATGAAATTTGGGTTGGTGGTTTAACATAGCTATACCTAGGGTCAGTCCAAAAATGGAAATTTTTGGAAATACTTTGTCCTATGGTTTTTGTTATTATTTAATAATAAAAAGGTATTTTAATTAAGTGGTCTAATGACCTCCAAACCCTCCAAAATTTTGGTGAGTGTTCCCTGGTATTAGCTCCTAACTCTGTACAAAATTTCAGCTGATTTGGATGAGTTTTAGTTAGGGAATCACCAAACCCTAGTTTGGCCTTAAGGAGGTGTTTTTGATTAAAAAGTGCACTTTGTGATTTTTGGTAACCAAACCACATCACCAGTGGCTGAAACTTGGGCCACTGGTTTATTTTGACCCTTAGCATCCCCCAATGGTTTATAGGATGGTTTGGGGTAGGTATGCCCTAGGACCCAAGTTCAAACCTTTAGGTTGGTCTTGGGGGGAATTGTGAAGGGCATGGGGTCAAATGCCCCTGTATGGTTGTGATTTTTGGTGGAGAGGGGACTAATAAAGTTAAAGTCCTCTGGCCAAAATCTTAGGAGGTTTGGAGATTGATACACCCTTCAAAACCCTAACCCTAGTTAAGGGCACCCCACTTGTGTAAGCACAATGAGCCATCAAAACTTAGTAAAAGGCCATGGAACTTGAGTAGAGAGATCTTATGGTTCATAGGAGCCTTTAAAAAAATCATATTGAGGATTTTGGAATAATATATTTGGTAGTTCCTTTATAACTCATAGATTTGCACCTTAAAGTATTTTCTTTACTATCATCACTTGTTAATTAGGAAGACATGAAATTAGGGCAGTAAACTTTTAAGGCAATTATACACTTGTATGAATTTTGTTACAATTTTTAGATGATTATTCTCTGTCCTTCATTCACAAGCTACCAATTTGCCTATGATATTCATGTATTTATTATGGATTGCTCACTCAGTGAAAACTTGTGAAACTTAGGTAAAAGACTTTTTATGACTTCACAAACCTCTGAGATTTATTGTAGAATTTTTAGAGGTCTAATTGTAGGGGCTGTTTCACAAGGCTTGTACTTTGTAGAAACTTTTAATGATTTTAATTTAATACTTTTAGGCCTTGTAAAATTATAATTTTTGGTCAGTAGGCATTAACGAACACTATGATAGTCTGGTAATTTTCTCATAATTTTCTGATGGTGGATTATAGTACTTCCTTTTTTAGTCAAACTTGTTTGGATAATTTTAGAATAAATTTAGAATAATTAATTAGAGGCCAACTTTTGAGGAAAAGTAGTGAAACCTGAAATTCTCTTACATGTTAGCATTATGTAGAGCTCATAATTTTTGGATGACCATTTCTTGAGTAAATCTTGTAGTTCATGTTCAAACTGGTAGCCCTTGGTAGCTTTAAGAAAATTAATTAAATGCCAGATAAAATAGGAAAATTATAATTTTCTGGATTAAGTCTATATGTACAAGGATAAGTCTCCAGTAAATAATTTAGGGTATTTGGATTATTGTTTGGATTATCTCCTATCCGGTTCGACATATAGCCTAGGTTGGTGTACATTTGACAAATTGAGTTAGTTGAGAAAGGATATGATTGGACATGGTGTAGGAGTTAGTCATTTTGCTAGTTTAGATAGATGTGGATGAGTTCACAATTGAAGGATAGGAAGAGTAGAGAGAAGTGGTTGGGTTAGCGTTTAGAGGCGCTCGGGTTCGACAAAAGATCATCTTCCCCGAGGAGAGTCAAAATCACCCGAGGATTAGCCTACTGTAATATGAGAAGGGAATGGGTAAAGGGAATCAACCAATAACAATAAGTGCCTTGCGAAAGGGAACGATTGGCTTCAGTGATAGAATTAATTTCAAGATAACCCAAACACCTAGAGGGGGGGTGAATATGTTCTTTCCTTTTTTATTGCTTAAGGTAGAATAATTATTCAGATATTAAAATAGAATCTAACTATTCTACATCAATCACAGCACAGAAATCACAATCACACACACATCAAAGATTGCACACAGGTTTATAGTGGTTCCCCAAGGTATGGGAACATCCACTTTCCCCCTTCACCTATCTAGCATTGTGCTAGATTCGGCCTAACTTTTTTCCTTCTTCTCAGATCCACAGATATTACAGCTCAGAACCCTGAAAGGTTCCTACAACTCAGAGTGTAACCACACTCCTACATCTCAGGCTAACAGCCCTACCTCAGCCTTCCCACAAGGCCTACAACTCAGAGAAAAATTTCTCCTACACTCATGCTCAAAAGCCCTACCACTCAGAGATCTATAACTCCTACACTCAGCCTTTATAATATAGGCTTATAACTCAGATCTATGAAAAGATCCTACAAAATTTGATAAGTGTTTAGATGGACTCTTACCCTTGTAGAGAGAGAAGGGATAAGAGGTTTCTTGATCAGCTTCTTGATAAAACTGATGGCTAAAATCAACCTGTTCCTAGCTTTCTTCAAAGCTTCTTGAATCTGAACTCAGTAGGGTTAATCTCCTTTGAAGTTGACTGGCTAGCAGCTTCCTTCTTAGATTTAAGAATAAATCTGAATCCTCCATAGCAGATTAGTTCAAGATCTGCTTCTTAAGAGACTTATAAATGTCTCCTTCTTTACTTAAACAGTTGGAGATCTCTCTCTATCTCCAGAACTTCTGAAGTTTCTTCAGAATTCTTGCTTGAATTCTCCTTAGATCTTCTCACAAAAATCTTCTTCTGTGTGACGTGCACTTTCTTGATCAATAATAAATAATTCAATAGTTGTTCCTGGTGTTGTTAGTGTTTTTCACGTTTTTACAGAATCCATCTATATATAGACTTCATACATGGTAACCGGCTGATCCGGTTTCTAACCAACTTTTAACAAGTCTGACAGCTTCAGCAAACTTGTTGGAATACACAGCTGTCAAGTCTCCAGTAAGTTCTTGAACCTTTTTCTTTGTCAGCAAAATGTCGAGACTGATTGTCATTATGTGTCGACACAAGTAGATTAAGTGTCAACACAAACTTTGGTGATGTCGACATAACTCCTTTGGTGTCGACACAGCTTCTTGACACTGTATCTGTAGAATGTGTTGACACTGCTTCTTTGTGTCGACATAGACACTTCTTCACTTAACAGCAATACAATTGTTGAAACACTATTGAGTGTCGACACAAGTCTTGTGTGTCGACACAGTTGATATAGTCTCAGAATTTGTGTGTCGACACTGCTTCCAGGTGTCGACACAGTTGATGTCGACTAATACTTCTGTGTGTCGACACTGCCTCCCGGTGTCGATACAGTTGATGTCGACTAATATTTTTGTGTGTCGACAATGCCTCCCGGTGTCGACACAGTTGATGTCGACTAATATTTATATATGTCGACACTGCCTCCCGGTGTCGACACAGTTGATGTCGACTAATAAATTCTGTGTGTCAACACAGTTGCTTCAGGTGTCGACACAGCTTTTCCAAGTGTCGACACAGACTTCCTTAAGTGTCGACACATAGACTTAGAAACTTTTTCTGCATTTCAGCAAATACTTAACCTGCACATATAAACTCAAAATAACATCAAATACACCTTGATGTATATCATTGAGCTAAGTGAGGCTTCTCCAAATCAGGTACACATTTTCCAATGTACCCAACAATCTCCCCCTATTTGGAGAAGTGATAACCCTTTCGTCAATGATATACACCACTTATAATAAACAAACATTATGATGTATATAAATAATAAATGATAGAGTAACTTATAAACAAAACATATAACAAAATCATATCACAGAATAAGAATGTAACTTGAATGAACATGAAATATTGTTTTGTTTATTAACAAAAAGTTTCTTAACAACTGTTTACATAGATTTCTTTTAAAACTAAAATTACATTGTTCTTGCAAAATCTAGTAAATCTATCCTAAGGCTGATCAGGCTCCTTGATGACTATGCCTTTTCCTGGCTTAATCTGAGCTTGCATAGGAGGTTCTGCATCATCAATAGGATTCTTTCCTTTCAACTTTGCCTTCTTCAGAGCTTCAGCCTTAATCCTTTGCCTTTCAAAAATAATGAAAAGTCTTAGGGAAGTAACTTGCTAGGCTCCTTAGCATTAGGAGGTAGCTTCCTAATCTTAGCCTTTCTTCTATGTTGCACAATGGCTTACTGTCTTGCCTCATACTTCTACCATTCCTGTTCATTATACCACTTGCCCCTTTCATGAACTTGATCTTTCACAGCTTTCCAGGCAGTCAAAATTATATTTCTTGAAGTGGGGCTCCACTGCTCAAAATCAGGCTTTAACTAAGCCTATTCTCTCAATCTTTTCTTTGAAAGTTGAGCTTCCTGTTGAGCTTTCAAGGCAGCTTCTGGCATTTCAACTTTCTCTATAATAACATTTTCAACATCCTGTGTAGGACTGTACATTGTCTGAACCTGTTGTTGAATCATATCAAAATCTGTTGGAGGGTAAATGATTTTAGCAACTTCAGGTTGATCACCTCCAACATAAGCAGGTTACACACCAGATTCAGCAATATTGTCATCATCACAAAGGGGTGGATATCCCAGAGTGGCTCTGATAGTATTAGATATCCATTTGGTATGTTCTAAGCCTGCATTGACTAACACTCTATCCCCCTTTATGACTTCTCTTTTAATGTGATCTCTTAAGTCATCTTTTTGAAACCTTATTTGGCCGTCAAGAAAATTTACACCATCTTTATTAAATGATTTTATCTTAAGAAGCTGATCAGAAATGGTTTTCTGAGAAGTAGTAATGGCTGTCTTAAATGAATCTAAGGCTTCCTATAGCTTCTGATCAAATTCCTCTTTCTCCTTAGCCCTTGCATCAGTCATTGCAATAACTATTTTCTTTACTTCAGATACTATCTCATTGTGAGATTCAGTCAGATTGTCATTCATTCTAATCTGATTTTCAAGGACATATCCTTGTTTAACAGCAATGTCATCCACTTGAGCCTTGACTGCTACTTGCTGCTTAGCCAGAAATACTACAGCATTGCCCCCTTTGTGGAAACAATCTGTCATTTCTTTCTTATGAAGATTTACTTCAAACCTTATGGATTTAATATCCTGAGCCAAATCAAATTGAAGTGATTTATGGCTTTCATCCACATACTTCTCTAGAGCCATTGTCTACTCATCATATTTAACTTGCAAAGCCACCATTAATGAGCTGTAATCAGCCTCTGGGTCAGGTTGTCAAGTAGGAGTTTGCAATGCCTTCTTATAGCTCTAGCTCCTTCTCTTAAATACCATCAGTTTTCTTTTCTTGGCATTTCTTATCTCTTCATCTTCTGAAGCAGATGAACAAGGAATGTCTACTTTTTCTTTAGGACTAGGAGGCAGCTCCTTCTAAGTCCTATGCTGCACCCCTCAATATCAACCTGCTCCCCCTCAATCCTTACTTGCTCCTCCTTATCTGCTGCTCCTTCAATGTCAAGAAACAATTCTTCAAGAGTGAACTCCTGTTGAGTGTGAACTGGTGATACAGCTTTCTCAGGAGTATAAGCAACTACAAATGTATCCTCCATGATCACATCTAGTGATGGACTGTTGATATGAGGACTCTCAAGAATAGATTGTGAATCCATTTCACTTGCCAAGTGAATTCTCTCTTCCTCTTGAACCTGTGCAGTAACTGTCTCCCCCTGCACTTGTGCAATCTCAGTCAGGTCCAATACTTATACACTATCTAGCTCCCCCAGCACCTGTGAAGTATCTGTAATGTTCTGTGCAGGAGATTTCTCAGTAGCTTCTTGTCTCTCTATATCAGGTAAGTCCTTTGATAGGACCCTATCCCATCTGGAGATGATCCTGATGTCCATTCTTCTCATATAATTGATCTTAGAACCAGGAATCTGGTTCATTACTTCTGGAATATCTCCAGCCAAGTATAGACTCATTATTCTAGCAAAATTAGGCTTCTTGATGCCTTCCTTAATCTTTTCAAATAGTACTATAGACCAATCTGTGTTGAGTTTAAAAATTATCCTTGTCATGAGGTTGAACATATAGACAGAAATCCTATCATGCCCCCTGGCTTACACAGAATCACCTTTCCAACCACTTCAGATAGAAATTTACCTTGCTGATTCATCCCTTTCCTGTTTATAACTGTTCCAATCTTCATTGTGGGATCCAATCCACAACATTGTAGGGCCTCCCTTGTTTTTGATACTGGTACTTCATCTTCATCCAGAGTTCTTGGAAGATGAAGAATTTTTCTCGAACTTTTCAAGGTCAGTTTAACTCTTGCTCCATGAACTGTTGATTTAATCTTAAATCCAGTTGAGTCTACTGGTTCTACAGCAAAGAACTCAAAAACCTCCTACTTCCAAATCTTGGTTGGTTCAGATATCAGAAACTCCAAACCACTTTCATCAAACAGTGTAGTGACCCCTTTAATCTCTTACTCCGCAGCATCAAAGGCATGACGAACCACCTCATATCCTTCGTAAATATTATCTTCAATCTTTGGCTGCATTGAGATGGTGAGAAAACTTTGATTGAGAGAAGAGAGTTTGTCGACACAAGGGTTTAGTCTCAAAAATCTGGAGAGCGTATCGACAGAATATGTTCTTGACCTATTTATACCCTTCTAGACAAAGAAGGTCAAAAGGTGGGCAAAAACTGTCTAAATGTGTTGACACAGTTGAAATGTGTCGACATATACTTCTAATGTCTCGACAACGGCGTTGACTACTATGTGTCGACACCAATTGATGATATGTTGACACTAGACATACTTAGTAGTTCATTAGAAATTCTTTGTCGACTCTTATTGCAAGTGTCGACACAATTTCTGGATGTGTCGACATCATTACTCTGGTTTTGTCGACACCACTTACTGAAGTGTCGACACCACTTCTCTGGATATGTCGACACAAATTTACTTAAGTGTCGACATCACTTCTCTGAATGTGTCGACACAGATTTACTTAGCCAAATTTGTTAGACTAATCTATGTTCAACATTCCTAATTCAATTTTAAATTTATTGAATTTAGTTTCATCTAAAGGCTTAGTAAATACATCTGCAATTTGATAATCTGTTTTGACAAATTCTAGTGAGATGTCCTCTTTCTCTACATGTTCTCTAAGAAAATGGTATCTTATTTCTATATGCTAAGTCCTACTATGTGAAACAGGATTATTAGGAATAGAAATAACACTAGTAGAATCACAAAACAAAGGTGTTCTACTTACTTGAATACCATAGTCTTCTAGTTGGTGCTTAATCCACAATAGCTGTGCACAGCAACTTCCTGCTGCCACATATTAAGACTCAGCTGTGGAAATTGCCACACTAGTCTGCTTCTTACTGATCCAAGACACCAATCTTCCTCCTAGAAATTGACAGGTGTCTGTTGTGCTTTTTCTATCTTTTTTGTAACCTACAAAGTCTGCATCTGAATAGCCTGTCAGTAGAAAATCTCCATTCCTAGGGTACCAAAGGCCTAGATTAAGTGTGCCCTTTAGATATCTAAAAATCCTTTTTACTGCAGTGTAATGAGATTCTTTAGGGCATGATTGGTACCTAGCACAGACACATGTTGCATACATAATGTCTGGTCTACTAGCAGTTAGATATAGAAGAGAGCCAATTATTCCTCTATACAAAGACTCATCTACAGGTTTATATGTATCATCTTTGCAAATATGCATACTTATTCCCATAGGAGTTCTCATGGTGGAGGATGATTCCATACCATATTTTTTAATTAACACCTTGGTGAACTTAGACTGAGATATGGACAAGCCATCATCAGTCTGTCTTATTTGAAGTCCCAAGAAGAACTTAAGTTCCCACATGCTGCTCATCTCAAACTTCCCTTGCATAAGTTTAGCAAACTTCTTGCAAAGGTTGTATTCTGTAGACCCAAATATTATGTCATCTACATAAATCTTGACTAAGATTATCTTACCTTTGGATTCCCTTAGGAATAGAGTTTTGTCTATTTTCCCCCTTGAGAATTTGTTCTCAATATAGAAAGTAGACAGGGTTTCATACCAAGCCCTTGGGGCTTACTTTAACCCATATAAAGCTTTCCTAAGTCTATAAACATAATCAGGTTTGAGAGAATCAACAAAAACCTGAGGGCTGCTCTACATAGACTTCTTCTTTTAGATTTCCATTTAGGAATGCTAATTTTACATCCATTTGGAATAACTTGAAGCCTTGATATGCTGCATAGGCAAGGAACATCCTAATTGCTTCCAGTCTTGCTACTGGGGCAAAGGTTTGATTAAAGTCAATACCCTCTTCCTGCATGTATCCTTTTACAACAAGTCTTGCTTTGTTCTTCACAATGATCCCATTCTCATCCAGTTTGTTCCTAAAGATCCACTTTGTTCCAATGATGTTGTGGTCTTTTGGTTTAGGAACTAACTTCAAGACCTTGCACCTTCTGAACTGATTATGCTCCTCTTGCATGACATCAATCCAATGTGGGTCTAGAATAGCTTCTTCAAATTTCTTTTGCTCTAGTTGAGATAGGAAGCTTGAGCAAAGCACTGTGTTCATGTTCCTGCTTTTGGTTTGCACTCCATGTCTTAGATCACCAATTATATGATTTGTTGGATGATCCTTTAAGTGTCTAACAGCTGGAGGTAGACTATCTTCTGGTTGATCACATCCAGTCTCTTCAATATGTTGCACCTCTTGGTGCACATCTGCATCTAGAGAGTCCTGTACTCCCCCTGGACAGTAGCCACCATTTTCCACTTCCTGCTCTTCAGTTGTTTTCTTCTGTAATGGTAAGCTTGTCCATTTTCTCATTAATACCTGTAGAACTTCATGAGCTACAAGGCAACTCACTGTTAATCGTCTTGTTTCATCAAAGACAACATGTACAGACTCTTCTACAACTTAAGTAATCAAGTTGCATACTCTATAAGCCTTACTATTGTTGCTATACCCAACAAATATCCCATCTTGGGATTTGGCAGCAAACTTAGTTAGATAAGACTTTCCATTGTTAAGGACATAACACTTGCAACCAAAGATCCTAAAATAGGATAAGTTTGGTTTTCTACCCTTCATGATCTCATAGGGAGAATTTTTGTGGCTTTTGGTTTTAGAAGCTCTATTGATCACATGACAAGCAGTGTTTACTACCTCAGCCAAGAAATATTCTGGGAGAGAAGTGTCACTCAATAGAGTTCTACCAGCCTCAATCAATGTTCTATTCTTCCTTTCAGCAATACCATTTTGCTGTGGTGTTCTAGGTGAGGAGAATTCTTGAAACATCCCAAATTCTTCACACAGTTTTGTCATACTCTCAGATTTAAATTCAGTTCCATGGTCACTACTGATTTTGACCACTGTACTGTCAAGTTCATTCTGAATTTGCTTGATAAAGCTGTATAAAACACTTGAGGTTTCTGATTTTTGTCTCAAAAAGAACACCCAGGAATATCTAGAATAGTCATCTACCACCACAAAAGTGTAGACCTTCCTACCTAGACTATGAACTGGCATAGGACCAAATAAATCCATATGTAAGAGGTATAGACACCTCACTGAATCCTTGTTTTCAAGGCTATGAAAGGAGGATTTTGTCTGCTTGCCTTTTTGACAAGCTGAGCATATCCCATACATTATACACTTAACTTTTGGACCATTCCTTACTAACTCTTTGCTAAAGAGTTGGCCAATTGTTTTGTAGTTAAGATGGGTCAGCCTCTTGTGCCATTTAACACAATGAGAGGCTTTCTCATCAGCTACAAGAGAAATAGGAGAAACATTGTTCTCACACTCAAAATTAAAACAGTACACATTTCTTTTTCTATATCTTATCAAAATGATCTTTTGATCACTTGATCTTTTGATATGACATCCATTCTTAATAAATGAAATGTCATATCCTAAATCACTCAGCTGACTTATGCTTATAAGGTTGTGTTTCAAACCCTTCACATAGGCAACTTGAGTGATAGTAATCTGGTTATTAGAAATGTTACTAAACCCTTTAATTATTCCCTTTTCAGAACAACCAAAGATTACTTTAGACCCATTTATAATAGATAAGTACTCCTTTAGCAACCCATTTGTTCCAGTCATGTGCCTGGAACATCCACTGTCCAAGTACCATATAGGGGCATGGTGACTTGGACTCACCTGCAATAAAGAATTACCTCTCCTTAGAACCCAAGTAAGTCTTGGGTCCTTGGTTCAAGTTAGCTTCATACTTAACAAATCTACCAGCAGCTCTTCTAATAGGTAGACTGTTGTTCTTCCTGATACTAGTATTGTGCAAGCAATCTATGGCATAATGACCTGTCTTGCCACAACACCAGCATTCATACCTGTTGTATCTATTTTTAGATACATCCTTGGTAGTCTGGTTGACAACAAATCTTTTATTTTGTGTTGGTATTGCTGCAGCTATACCCACTATTTTTCTTAAGAACATGGGATTTATGGACATGGGCTTCCTTATTAACATGAACACCCTTGTCATTCAGAACTTCAGTCTTACTATGACCATGAGTATTCTCAAGATCATACTTGTTAGAAGGCACTTGTACCTTTCTAAAAACTACAGGGACTTTTAAATTCAGTGGCTGGACTGAGACTTTGCCCTTTCTCTTGAATTGGACAGCCCTGGTGTTACCTTTAAAGCCTATTCCAGATTTACCCTTTTGAGCTACAAACTCATCTATTAAGGGTAAAACTGATTTTGGCGTGGAATAACTAGCCACCAAATCTATTTCCTTTGGAAGTCTTGCTTCCAGACTTTTAATTAGATCATTTTTGTATATGATTGTTCCCATCTGAATAACAGTTATAGTTTTCAGTTTGGTAATCTCATTCAATTTTTGATCCAACTCTTTCTCTAAGTCAGATGCAGTCATCTTAAAATCTGCAATTTCCTTAGCCTGAGTTTTCGCCAGGTTTTTGCTTTTCTTTAGTGCCTGCAACAAGTCCCCATATTCATCTATCAACTGATGAATATCACCTTCAGACTCAGACCCATCCACATCACTTGATATAGATGTAGCTGACTCTGTGCCAGTACTACAATCTGAATTACTAGAAAAACATTATACCTTACGAGGACCAGGCTGATCCTGACACTTGTCTTCTTTTGATACAGCCATCAGTCCCATGCACTGATGGTCTTCTTGTTCATAGATAGAGTTCAGCAATTACATAAACTCATCTTCTTCATCTGCTGCATATAGACCAATGTATGCCTCAGCTTCAGATTCAGACTCTAAAGATGATTGCTCTGTCAAGCTCTTCTCCTTATTAACAACAAAGGATTTATCCTTCTTGCTCTTTTGTTGAGTCTTCCTTTTATCAGCAGACTCCTTTCTTTTGTATGGACACTCAGCCACAACATGTCCAGGCCTATTACAGTAGTAGCAAACTATCTTTGATGTTGTAGATTTGCTAGGCTTAGACCTTCTCCTGTCCTTCCTTGATGACTTCCTCTTTTGATAATAGTCATCCACAGGCTGAGATGTGGAGGGCCTTGTCTTCCACTTCTTCTTCTTCAGGAATCTCTGAAACTGCCTTGTGAAGGCAGCAAAGTCTTTATCTGAGTCACTACTATCTGAACTTTTGTTGTCTTAATTATCTGAATTAATTTCAGCAACTATCTCAGGAGGTGATGGAGACATCCTCCTATTCTTCCTAGTGGCTTCCACCTTGAGTGCCACAGACTTTTCTCTATGCTTCCCTTTTGCACTTTTCTCTTCCTCTTTCTTAGCCATCAGTTGCATCTCATATGACAACAATTTTCCAAACAAAGTTGGAGGAGAGATATCTGCAAGTTTTGCCACTTCCCTAATGGCACAGATCTTAGTGTCCCAATCCTTTGTCAAGGATCTTAGAAATTTATCATTCAGTTCATATGTACTAAAGATCCTTTCATAGGACATCAGCTCATTTACTATTCTATAAAACTTCTTATAACACTCAGTTATACCATCTGAATTTCCTTGTCTGAAACTCTCATATTCCTTGTTCAGCATAGATTTTCTATCTTGTCTGACTTCTTCAGAACCCTCCATATAGACTATCAAAGTGTCCCACATATCCTTGGAGGTCTTGTAGTGAATCAAATTTTGAAAGGTTGAATCATCTATGGCACTTACTATGATATTCTGGGCTCTTTTATCCATAGTTTCAAGGATGATCTCTTCCTTAGTCATCTAAGAAAAATCTTTGGGAGTTCTTTGATTTACATCTAGAACTGACACCTTCATTGGAACATAATGACCTTCCATTACAGCAATGTAGATCCTTGGATCAGAAGCCTTCATGAAAAGCCTGACCCTTTCTTTTCCATATTCCAAAAATCTCTTTCTTGCATATGGGTAATTTCATAAAACCTAGTTCCTTATGATTTTCTCCTGAACCCATTTTCTTGATCTTGAATCTGCCTTAAGGATCTTACTCAGACTATTAAGTCCTTCTTTGAGTAACCTCCCTCTGATACCACTTGATTGTATTAATTTCAAGATAACACAAACACCTAGAGGGGGGTGAATAGGTTCTTTCCTTTTTTATTGCTTAAGGCAGAATAATTATTCAGATCTTATAATAGAATCTAACTTGTCTACAGCAATCACAGCACAGAAATCACAATCACACACACATCACAGATTGCACACAGGTTTATAGTGGTTCCCCAAGGGTCTGGGTACATCCACTTACCCCTTTCACCTATCTAGTAGTGTGCTAGATTCGGCCTAACTTCTTCCTTCTTCTCAGATCCACAAATCTTACAACTCAGAACCCTGAAAGGTTCCTACAACTCAGAGTGTAACCACACTCCTACAGCTCAGGCTAACAGCCCTACCTAAGCCTTCCCACAAGGCCTACAACTCAGAGAAAAATTTCTCCTACACTCAGGCTCAAAAGCCCTACCACTCAGAGATCTATATCTCCTACACCCAGCCTTTATAATATAGGCTTACAACTCAGATCTATTAAAAGATCCTACAAAATTTGATAAGTGTTTAGATGGACTCTTACCCTTGTTGAGAGAGAAGGGATAAGAGGTTTCTTGATCAGCTTCTTGATAAAACTGATGGCTGAAATCAACCTTTTCTTAGCTTTCTTCAAAGCTTCTTGAATCTGAACTCAGTAGGGTTGATCTCCTTCGAAGTTGACTGGTTGGCAGCTTCCTTCTTAGATTTAAGAATAAATCTTAATCCTCCTTAGCAGATTAGTTCAAGATCTGCTTCTTAAGAGACTTGTAAATGTCTCATTCTTTAATTCAACAGTTGGAGATCTCTCTCTATCTCCATAACTTCTGAAGTTTCTTAAGAATTCTTGCTTGAATTCTCCTTAGATCTTCTCACGAAAATCTTCTTCTGTGTGACGTGCACTTTCTTGATCAATGAACAATACTTCAATAGTTGTTCCTGGTGTTTGTTATTATTGTTCACGTTTCTACAGAATCCATCTATATATAGACTTCATACATGGTAACCGGCTGATATGATTTCTAACCAACTTCTGACAAGACAGACAGCTTCAGCAAATCTTGTTGGAATACACAGCTGTCAAGTATCCATTAAGTTCTTGAACCTTTGTCTTTGTCAGCAAAGCGTCGAGACTGATTGCCATTATGTGTCGACACAAGTAGATTAAGTGTAGACACAAACTTTGGTGATGTCGACATAACTCCTTTGGTTGTCGACAAAGCTTCTTTACACTGTATCTGTAGAATATGTCGACACTGCTTCTTTGTGTCGACATAGACACTTCTTCACTTCAGAGCAATAAACATTGTTGAAACTCTGCTGAGTGTCGACACAATTCCTGTGTGTCGACACAGTTAATATAGTCTCAGAATTTGTGTGTCGACACTGCCTCCAGGTGTTGACACAGTTGATGTCGACTAATACTTCTGTGTGTCGACACTGCCTCCCGGTATCAACACAGTTGATGTCGACTAATATTTTTGTGTGTCGACACTGCCTCCCGGTGTTGACACAGTTGATGTCGACTAATATTTCTGTGTGTCGACACTACCTCTCGGTGTCGACACAGTTGATGTCGAATAATAAATTGTGTGTGTCGACACAGTTGCTTCAGGTGTCGACACAGCTAAAAAAAAATGTCGAGCTTCGTTCTATCTTAGCGTCGTTCGACGCTCGACGTTTTCTGGGAGGAGAACGTCGAGCCCAGTGTTTAGTCTTGAGCCGTTCGTCGCTCGACGTTTTTCCGGGAGGAAAACGTCGAGCTCAGCTCTTGTCTGATCTCCGATCAGTGCTCGACGATTTCCTGGAGGAAGATCGTCGAGCTTCGCTCGCCTTTAGCCTTCGACGATCATCGACCTCCAGGATGATGATCGTCAGGCTTCTTTTTGGCCTTCAGCTGATCGACGATCGTCGACTTCTGACTGACGATCGTCGAGTTCCGTGTTACCTTAGTGGGATTGTGGTTAGAGTTTGGTTTTGGCATTGAGTGAGGCTAGCTCACTCAACGCCAAGGTTTAGGTAGGCATGGAGTGGGTCTCACACTACGCCTTGTAGTGTTGATTCATTTCAACACTCTTTCTTTACCTTGATTTTTGTTCCGGAGTGCATCTCTTTCCTGTTGTATTGCTGAGTTTTCTTGTCGGCCGTTTTCTTTATATTCTTGAAGGCCGAATCGTGGGTCGTGGTTGGTAGTGGTGGTTTGTAGCTCTTCAGGGGGTGGAGTTGTGTGATGTAGCCAAGGCCACTCTTATTTTCTTGCTCCAGGTACGGCTGGGCATGTTGGGTGGAAGGTCCCTTGTGCTTTCACGTATTGACCCTCGAGCTTGTTGACTTGGACATGGTGGATTGGGGGACTGCGTTTGCCTTCGATCCGGTTCCTCGTTGTTTGTTTTTGCTACTACCACTTCCCACAGTTTAGGGTGTTAGAAGTTTCTTCCTTGGTGGTTTGCAGCACTTTTGGCTCTTGGTAGCCTAGTAGGCCCTGCAGGATGTTGTTCCTGGGTTGGGTTGTTGTTGTTTCCTTGCACGTGGTGCACGTTCTGTTGTCCTGTTTTTGGACAGTTGTGTCTCTTTCTACTGCATGTTTTTTTTCCAGTTACTTCTTCCTTTTGGTTGACTCTTACATGCAGTTGTTTTTACCTTGTTTTGTTTGCTGAGGTATTCTGTTTTCTTTTGGAATGCCTCAGGTTCAGAGCTGTAGCCAGTTGGGTGGCTAATTTGCTATGGTGGTGTTGGTGGTCTCTTGGACTTTGGAGATCCGTTTGCCTTGTTAGTGTGGTAGTTTTTCAGTACTTCTTACAGACATACATGTTTGCCAGTGGGTTCGTGTCAGGTTGTTGGCGCCCACTGGTAGTTTTTACCTTGTACTAGATATATTACTTATGCTGCTACCGTTTTCTGGAAATAGTCTACTTGCTCTGAGAAGGATTTATGCTAGGTTGCTAGTTACTTTTAAACTATAAGTATTATTATAAATAAAGCTCATGATCAGCATGTTTTATAAAACTTAATCACTATTTTCCAAACAACGTATAAAGACCGTTTTCTTATATACTATATAAATTAAATGTAGGGTCTTGCATAGCATGAGTGGTTCTCTTGGGACCCTTATGCGCTCTTTAGGACGTCAAACCTGATAAAGTATTCTTCCGCATCGTATAAATATTGTTTTTCTTTTGTGGACTAGGTGATCCACAGAGCCGAGGGATATGGTATCTAAAATATAACTGATTTTCTAATCATTAAACTCATGACTTTCTTTCATTAAGTTTGTAGGTGGTTTTGCCTGAACGTCAGCAGTTATCCCCTGCTTGACGTGGCATCATAACGCGTATTATCTCATACTCTGATATTTCTTAATTCGGAGAAAATGCGGGTTGTGACAGTTGGTATCAGAGGGAGGTTTGCTTGACAGGTTTGCTTGAGCAAGCCTTCCTTTGTTTGCTTTAGTAGTTCAGCATCATGTCATTCACACACCGATATGTCATCTGCACGTCTTGGCAAAAGCACGAACACTACACTCATGGCATAACATGAAGTATACGGGGCATATTATGTAGTATGGGATGCATAATATGTGTTCGTATATGGATCCACCATAGGGGCTACATGTGAGGGTTATGTAGTATGGGATGCATAACCTCACCACATGACTGCGACTAGCACGTTTCTTTTTCGTTGCATGGGAATGTTATGTAGTATGGGATGCATAACATTTTCATGCGTACGCAGCTCATAACATCCATTAGGGCCTTTTTAGAATGCATAGCACAAGCATACATAGCATATCATTTCATAAGCACAACGTGCCAAGCTAAAGATTTGCAGGATGACATATGTACACACATAAGTTTTCAAAATAATATAAAGCCATGCATTCTCGATCTAGGCAAAAGTTAGTAAGGTGGTGGTTAACCATCCTAGGTTAGGGAATAACATCTAATTTTCGTTAAAAAAAAAGATAAACTCTCAGAGCAAGTTTAGCAGCTTTAAGTATATATCTATATATGTATTGTCTGTACTTGTATTTGGTTCCAGTCGATGTTTTGGGATCTGATTTGTGTTGTTATGATTCTAGGATGGCTAGGCGTCCTACGACTCGATCGACTACCCTGTCTGAGGGTGAGTCGTCTGGAGCTCAGAATGATGCGGTGATCGAGGGTCTGCGTCAGAGTAGCGAATCCATGGGCAGGCAGTTGGAAGAGGTGCGAGCCCAGATTCAGTCCTTGGTGGCAGCTGTGGCAGGGCAGGCTCAGGGGGTCCAAGTTCCTGCTGGGGGGTTAGCATTTCCTCCTCCCCTGCACCCTTGAGACCTCCAGTGGTGGTGCCCGCAGATATGGCCTTCATCTCGCAGTTTCAGAGACTGAGCCCTCCCACTTATGACGGAAAGGCAGATTTCATGGTCATTGATGATTGGCTGATCTCCATGGAGGAGATGTTCTCGTACTCAGGGATTGCTGATGACCAGAGGGTGATGATAGCCGCCTATCAGCTTAAAGGCTTGGCTAAGAGTTTGTGGCTGAGAGAAAAGGAGAGCTCTTGGGAAGTGTTCAAGGGGATGCTGTTGAGGAAGTTCTTGCCTTCGGTCGAGCATGACCGCCTCATGAATGACTTCCTCTATCTGAAGCAAAGGCAACTCACGGTGGGTGAGTATGAGATAGAGTTTAGTAAGTTGAGCCGTTTTTCCCCTGGATTGGTCAACGTTGAGGCTGATCGAGTTAAGAGATTTCTCGGTGGTTTGAGGAGCGAGGTGCAGCAGTTGACCAGTGCTTATGGGTCAGTGACTTATGCTGGAGTTGTAGAGGCTGCTCTAAAGGTGGAGGCTATTGAGACCGCGAAGAGCAGAGGCCAGCAGATGAGGAAGGACAAGAGGAAGTCTGTGGAGGAGAAGAAGCCCTTAGTACCCAGTGCTGCTCCGGGAAAGAGGAGCAAAGTGGTGTGTAGTTTCTGTGGTCAGTCAGGCCACCCTGTCGAGAAATGTTTCAAGAAGGCGGCAGCTCAGAGGAAGGAGCAAGTCCATGCGATTCAGGGTGCTCCTAGGAGAGATGTCTCCTGTTCTATTTGCAAGCGATCCGGGCATGATGCGGCCCAGTGTTGGTCTAAGGATAGAGTCTGCTTTTAGTGTGGGCAGAAGGGTCACATCAAGTCTAGGTGTCCTCAGGTTCAGCCAGCTCTTCCTGCAGTTCCATTACAGGCATTACCTCCACCTCAGCGTGTGGATAAGGGAAAGGGGAAGCTGAACGTGATCTCTTCCGAGGAGGCTCAAGCCTCGACTCAGGTCATTTCAGGTTAGTTGTTTGTTGTTTTTCTAGCCTGGTAGTTTTATTTGCTAGAATTTTTTCGGTATTGTTGTGCTAGTTCCTTAGTTTTTGGGTGCTCCTATAGGGAAATTTAAGGTGAAGAACCGCTGGGCACGCGTTCTATTTGATTCCGGCGCTACCCACTCGTTCGTGGCTAGAGACTTTGTGGAGCGACATCGGTTGACTCTAGATCGCGTTCGGGATTCCTTCTGTATCAAGTTTCCCTCTAGTGAATCTGTGTTGTCAGATTTGGGCATTTTGGATTGCCCGGTTTTGTTGGGGGACTTTCTTGCGAAGGCAGACCTGAAGATGATTGATCTGGAGGACTTCGACGTCATTTTGGGCATGGACTGGCTGTCTAGGTATGATGCGGTCATTTAGTGCAAAGGAAAGCGCTTGGACTTCATCAGGGACGACGGTCAGCCCGGCAGTGTGTATGCTGATCCGTGTCAGGATTCTCCTGTGATCTCTGCGGTATGTGCTCAGAGGTTGTTTCTTTCTGGTTGTTGTGTTGGTTTAGTCTCGGCGGTTGGAATCGCTGTTAGCGTGCCACGCTTGGAGGAGATTCCTATTGTTCGTGGTTTCGCCGATGTTTTTCCTGATGATCTTCATGGTCTTCCTCCTGATCGGGATGTTGAGTTTGTTATTGATTTAGAGCCGGGTACGCATCCTATTGCGATGGCGCCTTACCGGATGGCCCCTCGTGAGTTAGAGGAGTTGCGAGTTCAGTTGGATGAGCTGTTGGCTAAAGGTTTTATTAGGCAGAGTTCGTTGCCTTGGGGTGCACCTGTTTTGTTTGTAAAGAAGAAAGATGGGTCGATGCGGCTTTGCATCGACTATAGAGAGTTGAACAAGTTCACTATCAAGAACAGGTACCCTCTGCCGAGGATCGATGATTTGTTTGACCAGTTGCGTGGTAGCACGGTGTTCTCCAAGATCGATCTTCGTTCTGGTTATCATCAACTCAGGATCCGTGAGGCGGATACTCCACGGACTGCGTTTAGGTCAAGGCATGGACATTTTGAGTTTTTTTGTGATGTCGTTTGGTCTGACAAACGCACCATCAACCTTCATGGATATGATGAATCGGGTGTTCAAGGATTTCCTTGACAAGTTCGTTGTGGTCTTCATTGATGACGTGTTGGTTTATTCTCGCAGCACGGAGGAGCATGAGCAGCATTTGCGGTTGGTTCTGACAGAGTTGAGGAATCACAAGTTATTCGCCAAGTTGAGCAAGTGCGAATTTTGGTTGCCCCAGGTTTCTTTTCTAGGCCACGTGGTGAACAAGGATGGAATCTCGGTCGATCTAGAAAAGATTGCAGCAGTGATGGATTGGAGTAGACCGAGTACGCCTAAAGAGATCAGGAGTTTCTTGGGGTTGGCTGGTTACTACAGGAGATTTATGGAGGGTTTCTCTTCCCTAGCCGCACCTTTGACCAAGTTGACTCAGAAGAATGTGGCTTTTGTTTGGAGCGAAAAGTGCGAGGAAGCTTTTCTGGAGCTAAAAGAGAGATTGTGCACTGCTCCCGTTCTGACCCTGCCTACTGAGGGTGTGGATTATGATGTTTATGTGGATGCTTCGCATGTAGGTCTGGGATGCGTATTAATGCAAGATGGAAAGGTAATTGCCTATGGGTCAAGGCAACTGAAGACTCATGAGAAGAATTATCCTACGCATGACCTTGAGTTTGCAGCGGTTATCTATGCTTTGAAGTTGTGGAGACACCTACTTTATGGGGCTCAGTGCAAGATCTTTATGACCACAAGAGCCTGAAGTACGTGTTCACGCAAAAGGAGTTGAATCTACGTCAGCGGCAGTGGTTGGAATATGTGGCTGATTATGATGTGGAGATCCAGTATCATCCGGGCAAGGCCAATGTGGTGGCTGACGCCCTGAGCCGAAAGACGGGAAAGATCTTTAACCTCTCCGCCGATCGTTTAGTAGAGGAGTTCCTCCTTATGGATATTTCAGTGGGATGTTGTAGTTTACAGGGTAGTTTGTCAGTGGCAGAGCCGTCCTGGATTTCTTTGACTAGACTGCACCAGAAGGACGATCCTGATCTTATGCACCTTTTCACCTGGACTGAGAAGGGAGAGTTGCCTGATTTTGCTATCGATGATGCGGGTACTTTGAAGTACCGCGACAGGTTTTGCGTTCATGCTGTTGAGGATATTAGGAGGATGATTTGCAGTGAGGCTCATGGTTCAAGCGTTGCCTACCATCCAGGATCTACAAAGATGTACCGTGACTTAAGGCAAATTGCCTGGTGGTATGGCATGAAAGGAGATATAGCCCGATTTGTTACTGAGTGTCAAACTTGCAAGCGTGTGAAGGCCGATCATGGAAGGCCTGGTGGTAAGTTGACTCCGCTAGAGATCCCAACTTGGAAGTGGGAAAGTATATCTATGGACTTCATTACGGGTTTACCAAAATCCCTGAGAGGATTTGATTCTGTTTGGGTTATAGTGGATAGATTGACGAAGTGCGCTCACTTCGTGCCTTATAAGATTGATTACCTGATGAGGAAGATAGCAGAGTTGTATTTTAATGAAGTAATCCGACTCCATGGTGTGCCGGTTAGCATCATTTCTGATCGAGACTCCCAGTTTACTTCTCATTTTTGGCAGAGTCTGCAGGAGGGTTTGGGTACGGATCTGAGGTATTCTACTGTGTACCACCCACAGACCAATGGGCAGACGGAGCGGGTGAATCAGATTGTTGAGGATATGATCTGATGCTATATTTTAGACCACGGTGGAGCGTGGGATGAGCGGTTGCGACTTATGGAATTTGCCTACAATAACAGTTATCAGGAAAGTTTGCAGATGGCTCCATTCGAAGCCTTATATGGGAGGCACTGTAGGACTCCGTTGTTTTGGGCTGAGGCTGGTGAGAGGCCTTTGTTGGGTCCTGATGCGCTGGAGGAAATGGAAGTCGCAGTGAAGCTTATTCGGGAGAAGCTTCGTATAGCCCAGGAGAGATATGAAAAGAACGCCAATCAGCGTAGGTCTGCTTTGGAGTTTTCTGTAGGGGACCTTGTATTTCTTAAGGTTTCCCCGTTGGTGGGCGTAAAGAGGTTTGGTAAGAATCGGAAGTTAGACCAAGGTATGTGGGCCCGTTTGAGATTTTGGAACGGATTGGTATGTCAGCGTATAGATTGGATTTGCCAGCGAACTTCCCAGGCGTGCATAATGTGTTTTATGTTAACCAATTGTGGAAGTGTGTGCGCAGCAGTGGGCAGCTCTTGGACATTGTGCCCCAGTTGGAGCCCAACCTCTCTTTTGTTGAGGTGTCGGTTCGTATTTTGGATTCTCAGGAGCGTGTGCTGCGAAAGAAGTCCATACCGATGGTTAAAGTTCTATGGAAAAATCAAGATTTGGAAAGCGCGACTTGGGAGCTAGAGTCGGCTATGAGGAGGGATTACCCTCACCTGTTTCATTGATTTTATCGGTATGTTTTCCTTCTTGTAACTCCTATTTGTTACTTCTCCTTCTTTAGTAGGAGTGTTGTGCGTAATGTTTCAGGACGAAACTTTCTTTTAGGGGGAGTGACTGTAACGCCCCCGATTTTCCTGCGATTATTTTTATTCTCGTTGGCGTTACGATGACGCGTTTCCGTGGCATGTGCCATGTGTGGAGTGTGGTTTAGCTCCTTAGAACTGAGTGCCCTGTTTTGTAGCCTGTTGGCAAGATCTCCCTAGCAAGCCGAGTCGTTTTGGGTGACCCGGTGTGGCCTCTCGGGGGGATGTTTGTGTTTGGCTTTATTTGGGTATAACTCGAGTTCTGTTCTGCGAAAGTTAATTTCGACTTCGCCGTTGTGTTCGTAGCGTGGGTATTTAGCTACGGTGCGAATTTCGTCGAATTCCGAGGTGATTCGGTTTTCGTGTCGTTTGGTGTGTTATTAGTATATGTGATCAATTAATTAAATTGATTTGGCTGTCCGGTAGCCTTCAGATTTTTTTGGCCGATTATTAAATTCTGCAGGAGAATTTAATTGTGCTGTTATTGCCTTTCCTTGGTGGCAGCCATATATTGGCTTATTCCTTTTTTTGGAATTTACTTAAGGTAATTAAGGGATTAGGCGTTTTTAGGGTTCGGTTCTGGCTGAACCGGCATTTAGCTTTAGTATAAAATCTTTTCTTAAGAAGTGGAGGCCAACTTCTTTCTATTTCTTCTTCCTGTAAAACTGTCCCTGCTTGTTCGCGGAAAACAGAGGAGAAACCGCCATTCCTAAACCTCCTTCGGTCGGTGATTCCGGGCTTGATCGTGGACGGAATTCGATTCCGAGAGCGGCGTTGTCTTGCTCTCTCTGAGATCCTCGTTTCGACGGTAAGATATTCGATTTTCGTGTAGTTTTGTTGAGATTTGGGTTTTCGTTTTTGGAGTTTTCTGCCATTAATGGCCGAGAGATATGTTCTAGGTGCTGCGGCTGTTTGTACCGTGTGAAGAGGGAAAGCCGTCCAATCTTCGCTGAAAATTGAGGCATGTGGTATTCTTGCCCTTGCCAAGTTTCTTTTTGAATATTCTTGCTGAATTTGAAATCCCTGTTAGCCCTAGGTTAGAGGCCTTGTTGTTCTCTTTTTCTTGCTAACTATAGGATTTAGTTCTTCCTATTGAACCCCCCTACTTTGTGATGTTGGAATCCAAAATTGCCGGCGTGATGCCATTGTTCCTTACTCAGATTTTTGCTCTGGTTCGGGTGTAGCCGAGAGGGAGTGTTAGGAGGGGGGGTGTGATTGCCGATTTCGTTAAAGTATTACTGGAAAACGTCGAGCTCCGTTCGACGCTTTTCCAAGAGGAAAACGTCGAGCTCCGTTCGACGCTCGATGAGCGTCGAGCTCAGTTTTCCGGTTTGGCTTCGAGCTCCGTTCGACGCTTTTCCAGGAGGAAAACGTCGAGCTCCGTTCGACGCTCGATGAGCGTCGAGCTCAGCTTCTGTTTGGCTCTGATTGACGCTCAACATTTCTCCCGGAGGGAAAACGTCGAGCTCCGCTCGACGCTTTTCCAGGAGGAAAAGACGTCGAGCTCAGCTTCTGTTTGGCTCTGATCGACGCTCAACGTTTCTCCCGGAGGGAAAATGTCGAGCTCTGCTCGACGCTTTTCCGGGAGGAAAAGACGTCGAGCTCAGCTTCTGTTTGGCTCTGATCGTCGCTCAACGTTTTTCCCGGAGGGAAACCGCTCGACGCTTTTCCGAGAGGAGAAACGTCGAGCTCAGTTAGCGTCTAGCTCCGTTCGACGCTCGACGTTTTTTGGAATAAAAAAAAACGTCGAGCTTCGTTCTGTCTTAGCGTCGTTCGACGCTCGACGTTTTCTGGGAGGAGAACGTCGAGTCCAGTGTTTAGTCTTTAGCCGTTCGACGCTCGACGTTTTTCCGGGAGGAAAACGTCGAGCTCAGCTCTTGTCTGATCTCCGATCAGCGCTCGACGATTTCCTGGAGGAAGATCGTCGAGCTTCGCTCGCCTTTAGCCTTCGACGATCGTCGACCTCCAGGATGATGATCGTCAGGCTTCTTTTTGGCCTTCAGCCGATCGACGATCGTCGAATTCTGACTAACGATCGTCGAGTTCCGTGTTACCTTAGTGGGATTGTGGTTAGAGTTTGGTTTTGGCATTGAGTGAGGCTAGCTCACTCAATGCCAAGGTTTAGGTAGGCATGGAGTGGGTCTCACTCTACGCCTTGTCGTGTTGATTCATTTCAACACTCTTTCTTTACCTTGATTTTTGTTCTGGAGTGCATCTTTTTCCTGTTGTATTGCTGAGTTTTCTTGTCGGCCGTTTTCTTTATATTCTTGAAGGCCGAATCGTGGGTCGTGGTTGGTAGTGGTGGTTTGTAGCTCTTCAGGGGGGTGGAGTTGTGTGATGTATCCAAGGCCACTCTTGTTTTCTTGCTCCAGGTATGGCTGGGCATGTTGGGTGGAAGGTCCCTTGTGCTTTCACGGGTTGACCCTCGAGCTTGTTGACTTGGACATGGTGGATTTGGGGACTGCGTTTGCCTTCGATCCGGTTCCTCGTTGTTTGTTTTTGCTACTACCACTTCCCACTGTTTAGGGAGTTAGAAGTTTCTTCCTTGGTGGTTTGCAGCACTTTTGGCTCTTGGTAGCCTAGTAGGCCCTGCAGGATGTTGTTCCTGGGTTGGGTTGTTGCTGTTTCCTTGCAGGTAGTGCACTTTCTGTTGTCCTATTTTTGGACAGTTGTGTCTCTTTCTACTGCATGTTTTTTTTCAGTTACTTCTTCCTTTTGGTTGACTATTACATGCAGTTGTTTTTGCCTTGTTTTGCTTGCTGAGGTATTCTGTTTTCTTTTGGAATGCCTCAGGTTCAGAGCTGTAGCCAGTTGGGTGGCTAGTTTGCTGTGGTGGTGTTGCTGGTCTCTTGGACTTTGGAGATCCGTTTGCCTTATTAGTGAGGTAGTTTTTCAGTACTTTCTTACAGACAAACATGTATGCCAGTGGGTTCGTGTTAGGTTGTTGGCGCCCACTGGTATTTTTTACCTTGTACTAGATATATTACTTATGCTGCTACTGTTTTCTGGAAATAATCTACTTGCTCTGAGAAGGATTTATGCTAAGTTGCTAGTTACTTTTAAACTATAAGTATTATTATAAATAAAGCTCATGATCAGCATGTTTTATAAAACTTAATCACTATTTTCCAAACAACGTATAAAGACCGTTTTCTTATATATTATATAAATTAAATGTAGGGTCTTGCATAGCTTGAGTGGTTCTATTGGAACCCCTATGCGCTCTTTAGGACGTCAAACCTGATAAAGTATTCTTCCGCAGCGTATAAATATTGTTTTTCTTTTGTGGACTAGGTGATCCACAGAGCCGAGGGATACGGTCTCTAAAATATAACTGATTTTCTAATCATTAAACTCATGATTTTCTTTCATTAAGTTTGTATGTGGTTTTGCCTGAACGTCAGCAGTTATCCCCTGCTTGACGTGGCATCATAACGCGTATTTTCTCTTGGGACCCTTATGCGCTCTTTAGGACGTCCCAGATTTGCAGAAGCCGAAAAGGGGGAGACTACCCTCTCAGCTAAGGCTAAGGTTACTGCCAATGGTTAAGTATGCTCTCAAGAAAATGGTAATGAATTTCACTCTCAACTGAATTTTCATTTTATTATTTTCATTCCCATCTGTTCTATTCACCTTAGCTTGTAGGGTTTTGGCTTCTTCAAATAGGGGGAGATTGTTGGGTATTGTATCCACAATATACCTAATTTGAAGAAGCCCCTTAACAAGCTAAGTTGAATTGACAATGTATTTGACGATCTTATTATCAAGTTGTGCTTGACCCTATTCCATGCTAAGTACACACCAATGTCAGGGTGCAGTGGGTCAATATACACGGGTCTGCGCAACGTAATCTCTCATTGAGCAGATCAGTGTGTTGACTCACATGTGCTCTCTCTATTGGAGTGTACTTATTTTCAAGTACAGGGTTAAGGCAGATCAAGAGCAGAAGAAGGAGCAAAGAGGGGTCAAAGAAAAAGTCTTCAAAGGAAGGAAGAGAAAATTTGTCTATGTCAAAATCGACGGGAATCAGTAAGTGATTCTCGCCGACTTCGACGAGAATCGTTTGTGATTCCCGCCGTTTCGACGAGAAACAGTCTGCATTCCCACCGACTTCTTCCAGCTATCAGTTTTCCAAACAGAAATTCTGCCAAGGCAGAATCGACGGGAATCACTATGTGATTCTCGCCGATTCGACGAGAATAAGTCTACATTCCCGCCGATTCGACGAGAATCAGTCTGCATTCCCGCCGATTTCCTCCGGCTGACAAGGTTTCCAACTGGAATTCGGCCAAGGCATAATCAACGGGAATCGTGAGTGATTCCCGCCGACTTCGACGGGAATCACCAACTATTCTCGCCGATTTTGCCTTAGGCAATTTTCGTCTGTTCGCTGGACCGAACCAAGAGACCGTGCGCTATTTCGGCCGGGGCTAGGGCTTTTCCTTGTGGGCCCCACAACGGTCTTTTAGGGTTGGATTAGGTTATATATACTTGCGTATTTCAAACTTCTACAGCATCTATTCTCGGAAATCAAAAGGAGGCCGAGCGTGACCTAGCGGATCGCGGAAAACCGCCGATCGCCTGTAGCCGCTCACAAGGAAGTCGTCGCCGACAATCTATGATCATCTCTGATATTCCGACGAAAGTACCGAGGCAAGACGAGTGTCTCACGCATCTCTCTTGAGATCTCTTGTCTCTCGATTCGTTGAACGAGGATATTTCTTCATTCCGAATCGATTAAGACGACTGATCCGACTGAGATCGTTCATAGACCTTGCTTGCTTCGTAAAGAAGTTTGGATCTACAAAGTATCGCCGCCACATTCACTTGCCACCGCCGATCTTGTCAAGATCCTCTCATAGAGAGAAATCCAGTTGTGGACTCTTCGTTACTTTCAAGAAAGCCTCAACGAACGAAGATGGACATCGGATTCGCCATAAGCGTTGTTTGTATTTTCTTATACATTCTATTTTTGTTTTGTAGTAAAGGAATTTTTATTCCTAGTTGTAAGGGTTGGGTGCAACCCGTGGTGGTGGAGTGGTGACTCCTTTGTTGGAAGGGTTCCTTTCGTAGTGTGAGGATTGGATTTCAATCCGCTTGGAGAAGTGACTGAGTCGTCCCTTGGTGGGAGATAGGTCGAAGGGGGAAAGTGGACGTACCCAAATCGGGGAACCACTATAACTCTTTGTGTGTTTGTTGTGCTGTGTTTGTTAATTTGTGCAGGTACATTTATTTCCGCAAAAGAGTGCATGACACCTATCCCCCCATAGGTGGATTTAGTCGACACTAGATACTTTCAAGTGGTATCATAGGGAGGTTACTCATCAATAAGGTTAACACATTGAGTAAGATCCTGCATCTAGTGTCCAGAAGAACACAAGACTCAATCATGGAGCTATACACTGATGTCTCTCCCCTGAGACAGCCTGCTTTCACCAAAGACTATTATCCCATCTGGAAAATGAGAGTCCAATTTCATCTGGAAGCCATTGACCCTCGTGATCTATTAATTGTGGAAGAGGGTCCCTTCATTCCCATGAAGGCTTCTGACTCTGGAGAAGATCTCCAAATCCCTAAGAGTACCGCAGAGATGTCTGAAACTGAGCTCTCACTATTTAACTTGGATAAGCTGGTATGACAGATCATCTCTGATATTTGATCAGGGTCTTATCTTACAAGATTGGATAAGTGCAAGACTGCAAAGTCCATGTGGGAAACAATCTCTAACCTCATGGTGGGAAAGAAGACTGCCGGGACTGAATGCCAGCAAGAGGATGAGGCATATGTGGGGGTCCTCGTCTCTGATGATGAAAGTGAAGAACAAATTGTCAATATCAGGGCTCTAGTGTCTCTATCTGAGACTGAAGAAGAGATTGAGGAATGTAGTTGTGATGAAGCTGAAACCTCAGTCTCAGCAGACCATAACTCTAACCCTAATTAGCACAATCAGAATCAAGTATCTTCCTCTTCTTGCACCTTTCCTCTTGTATCTCCTGAAGACAGGAGAAGTTCAGAGGTTTGTCCATCAGTTGATGTAATGGAAATTGACAGCTTCAATCAAAAGATTGAAACTCTTGATTCCCTTCGTAGAGCCCTTCAGAAGAGCAACTCGCTTGTTGAGGAACAAGCTAAGGAAATTGCTCAGCTGAGGACCATGATGGACCTCCAATTGGAATCCATCAAGGTGAAGGACTCAAAGATCTCGGATCTAAAGTTTCTCCTAGAAACCAAGAAGAGGATTGTATCTAACTTTTCCAAGATAGATGCTATTAAGAGAAAGGGAGAAAACGGGTGGATCTCGCGAATTATAAAATCGTGGAGAAATGGGGAAACTGTTTAGAGACCTCCCACACCGAGTAAGAAGGGCATTCATCATTCCTTCAGGTATGACCATAAGAACAACTATGGTCACTGCAAGAATGATCAAACCTCAAGTGGAGACACCCATAGTGCAAGTGCTGTTATGGCTACTCCTGAGAAAATACACATAGCTCATTATGATCCGTTTGTGTTTACAGCCTCAGCCCCCTCACTTCATGACATTACTGGAACCAGTTCACATAGTACATCTTACCACCCTAGGACACAGGGAAAGGGGGTTGGCAAACATGTAGCAAGCATCTATGGGGCCCCCGGATGTGTGATGGCTGAAAAGAAAACCTTTGGCAAGAGATAGCCTTCCTGACAGAAATCCTGTAGGAAGGCATTCTGTATTTTATGTTGACAAAAACCTAGGACCCAATACCTATTGGGTTCCTAAGGTAAGGTAATTCTTTTTTACAGGATAGTCTAGGTACCCATGAACATGATGAGACCTAGACAAGAGATGTTTCAGGCTTGCTCTGGAACAAGGAATATGGGAAAAGATATAATGCTTACTACAGAGTCCTTCATGTGCAAGGCTTGAAAAGTTAAGTCTCGATGAGACTGCTAAAGATGAAACTCCAAAATACGTCAAGGTCTCCACCTCAACACTAACTGGAGAAGATGACAATCAGAATGGAGAAAATCTCCCAGAAGTGGGAGGAGCCCGAGAAGCTGTTGGAGCTCCAGATGCCAGACTCTTAGAGCTCCGACACGTGAGGGATCATCCTAAAGATCGGATCATAGGAGATCCTCGTGACGGTGTCAAAACTCGCAGAGGTACAATTAACGAGATTCTGCACCTTAGTTTTTTGTTACAGGTTGAGCCAAAGAAGTTTGACAAAGCGAACAAAGATGCATCTTGGATATTGGCCATGCAAGATGAACTGCATCAATTCGAACGATACAACGTCTGGACGCTTGTTCCCAGACCAAAGAAACAGAATGTGATCGGCACTAAGTGGATCTTCAGAAACAAACTGGATGAACACGGTGTCATCATCAAGAATAAGGCAAGACTGGTGGCTCAAGGGTACAGACAAGAGGAGGGGATTGAATTAGACCAAACCTTTGCACCAAATGCAAGGCTCGAGGCGATCAGGTTGTTCCTGGCATATGCCTCTCACAAAGGATTCACTGTCTATCAGATGGACGTGAAATCAGCGTTCCTAAATGGAAATTTGAAAGAGGAAGTATATGTCGCGCAACCCCCAGGTTTTGTTAATCAAACATTCCCTGATCATGTTTACTTTCTTAATAAGGCATTATATGGCTTAAAACAAGCTCCTCGAGCTTGGTATGAGACTCTGTCTAGTTTTCTTCTTGAGAACAAGTTCTCAAAAGAAAAAATTGATAAGACATTGTTTCTTAGGGAGGTCAAAGGCAAGATTCTGCTGGTGCAAATCTATGTCGATGACATAATATTCGGCTCAACGGACAACAATCTTTGTAAGAAGTTTTCTAAACTTATGCAAGGAAAGTTAGAAATGAGCAGCATGGGAGAGCTAAAGTATTTCTTGGGACTTCAAGTGAAACAGTCTGAGGATGGAATATTCATTTCTCACACGAAGTTCACAAACGAACTCCTTAATAAATTCGGAATGGAGAATGCAACCTCTATGAGGACTCCAATGGGATCCACTATGTCTCTGGACAAGGATGAGAAAGGGAAACCTTTTGATAAAACCAAATACAGAAGCATAATTGGATCCCTGCTCTACCTTACTGCGAGTAGACTGGATATTATGATTTCCACATGCGTTTGTGCCAGATATCAGGTGAACACTAAGGAATCTTATTATGTCGCTGCCAAGCGAATTCTTAGATACCTTAAAGATACACCAAATCTTGGCTTGTGGTACCCAAGAAACAATGATGTCGAACTGATAGGCTTTTCAAATGCTGTCTTTGCAGGAAGAAGGGATGATAGGAAAAGCACTTCTGGGACGTGCCAATTCCTCGGAAGAAGGCTTATTTCATGGGACAGTAAAAAGCTGAACTGTGTCGCAACCTCCACAGCTGAATCTGAGTACATCTCAGCAGGCAGCTGTTGCACACAACATCTATGGATCAGAAATCAACTCGAAGATTATGACTTGCAGTTTAGAGAAGTTCCTATGTATTGCGACTCCTCGAGCACAATAGCAATTGCGAACAATCCAGTGTCGCAGAGAGGAACAGAGCATATTGAAGTGCACTACCACTTAATTCGGGAGCATGTGGAAAACAAAGATATATCTCTATACTATGTCCTAACAGATAAGCAGATTGCAGATATCTTCACAAAGCCTCTAGACGAGGCCAAGTTCAGTCTCATCAAAACTAAACTCAACATGCTGAACTATGAAGATTAAAGACTGAAGGTCTCAAGGCTCTTGGATCAAGGGGGAGCATCTGCTAGGAATTCAAGATCGGGCACGGATGCAAGAACTACGGGGGAGCTTTATGCTCCAAGTGAAGACCCAGATTTGCAGAAGCCGAAAAGGGGGAGACTACCCTCTCGGCTAAGGCTAAGGTGACTGCCAATGGTTAAGTATGCTCTCAAGAAAATGGTAATGAATTTCACTCTCAACTAAATTTTCATTTTATGATTTTCATTCCCATCTGTTCTATTCACCTTAGCTTGTAGGGTTTTGACTTCTTCAAATAGGGGGAGATTGTTGGGTATTGTATCCACAATGTACCTGATTTGAAGAATCCCCTGAACAAGCTAAGTTGAATTGACAATGTATTTAACGATCTTCTATCAATTTGTGCTTGCATCTATTCCATGCTAAGTACACACCAATGTCAGGGTGCAGTGGGTCAATATACATGGT
This sequence comes from Platanthera zijinensis, assembly GCA_039513925.1. NCBI lineage: Eukaryota > Viridiplantae > Streptophyta > Magnoliopsida > Asparagales > Orchidaceae > Platanthera > Platanthera zijinensis. Next base: position 158,738,359 of record CM077088.1, read on the forward strand.
TCTACGTAACGTAATCCCTCATTGAGCAGATCAGTGTGTTGACTCCCGTGTGCTCTCTCTATTGGAGTGTACTTATTTTCAAGTACAGGGTTAAGGCAGATCAAGAGCAGAAGAAGGGGCAAAGAGGGGTCAAAGACCAAGTCTTCAAAGGAAGGAAGAGAAAATTCGTCTAAGTCAAAATTGACAGGAATCACTAAGTGATTCTCGCCGACTTCGACGAGAATCGTTTGTGATTCCTGCCGATTCGACGAGAAACAGTCTGCATTCCCGCTGAATTCTTCAAGCTATCAGTTTTCCAAACAGAAATTATGCCAAGGTAGAATCGACGGGAATCACTAAGTGATTCTTGCCTATTCGACGAGAATTAGTTTGCATTCCCGCCGATTCGATGAGAATCAGTCTGCATTCCCGCCAATTTCCTCCGGCTGACAAGGTTTCCAACTGGAATTCGGCCAAGGCAGAATCTACGGGAATCGTGAGTGATTCCCGCCGACTTAGACGGGAATCACCCACTATTCTCGCCGATTTTGCCTTAGGCAATTTTCGTCTGTTCGCTGGACCGAACCAAGAGACCGTGCGCTGTTTCGGCCGGGGCTAGGGATTTTCCTTGTGGGCCCCACAACGGTCTTTTAGGGTTGGATAAGGATATATATACTTGCGTATTTCGAACTTCTACAGCATCTATTCTCGGAAATCAAAAGGAGGCCGAGCGTGACCTAGCGAATCGCGGAAAACTGCCGATCGCATGTAGCCGCTCGCAAGGAAGTCATCGCCGAGAATCTACGATCATCTCTGATCTTCCGACGATAGTACCGAGGCAAGACGAGCGTCTCACGCATCTCTCTTTAGATCTCTTGTCTCTCGATTCGATGAACGAGGTTAGTTCTTCATTCCGAATCGATTGAGATGACTGATCCGACTGAGATCGTTTATAGACCAAGCTTGCTTCGTTAAGAAGTTTGGATCTACAAAGTATCGCCGCCGCATTCACTTGTTGCCGCCGATCTTGTAAAGATCCTCTCCAAGAGAGAAATCCGGTTGTGGACTTTTCGTTACTTTCAAGAAAGTCTCAACGAACGAAGAAGGACATCGGATTCTCCATAAGCGTTATTTGTATTTTCTTATACATTCTATTTTTGTTTTGTTGTAAAGGAATTTTTATTCCTAGTTGTAAGGGTGGGTGCAACCCGTGGTGGTGGAGTGGTGACTCCTTTGTTGGAAGGGTTCCTTCCATAGTGTGAGGATTGGATTTCAATCCGTTTGGAGAAGTGACCGAGTCATCCCTTGGTGGGAGATAGGTCGAAGGGGGAAAGTGGACGTACCCAAATCGGGGAACCACTATAACTCTTTGTGTGTTTGTTGTGTTGTGTTTGTTAATTTGTGCAGGTACATGTAATTCCGCAAAAGACTGCACGACACCTATCGCCCCCCCCCCCCATAGGTGGATTTAGTCGACACTAGATACTTTCAAATATGGTTGGTTTTCTCCCTTTCGCAAGCCTATAGGGAGTCTTGTTATGAGTCTTATTGATTAGAGGCTTGTTCTATACATGGCAAGCCGTGTTGATAGCCTCAACCTAGAAGTATTCTGGGAGTGAGGAGCCACTCGGTATAGTTCTACGAGCTTCGATTAGGGTTCTATTCCTTCTCTTTGTAACTCCATTTTCTTGTGGAGTCCTTGGATATTAAGGTGGCATTTGGTTTAGCTTATTCACTGCTGTGCGGTTGGACCGCACCGGTGCTTTTGGAAAAAGCTGCGTTTGGCACGGCTTATTTTAAAAAAACCGGTTTCAATCATCCGCTGTTTATTCATAACCGCGGGCCGTTGTTTTTTCTTGCGTCCAGCCGCAAACCCTCCCGATACTCTCTACCTCCTGTTCACGAGCTTCGTCTGCGTTCAGCCCTAGCAGTAGTGCTCTCCTGATGACGTGTTTCTTCTCCCACCCAACTCAATGAAAGAGGATTCTCTGTCCCAATCTACGCTGATGATTACTCCTCTCTCCAGAGCAACTCAAGATTTTCTCAGGCCCGGCGGAGCAACACAGCTTGACGAAAGGCTCCTATCCCCCGATTTACGCCGACAATTACTCCTCTTCCCCCCCCTCCCCCCGTTCCTTGCGGTCATCTTCCAAAGGTTCTCCCGTAGTCTTTTTTCTCTGGATTCCATTTATTTCTTGAGTTTCGTTGTTAGATCTATGCTATTTTTTGTTATCCCCATGAAATATTTGTTGTTATGATTCTTCAATGCCTATGATTTTTTCTTGGATCTGAGATTATGTACTGCTATTTTTCATTTTTTACTGCCTATGATATTAACATAGATCCATATAACTGTAATTTGGCTGGCTCCTCTCTGTTATATGTGTTGCTGCTTGTTGTCTTCTGTAGTCTTATCAAGTGTTGAAGTGTATCTATAGTGGCTAAAATTTTTTATTCAAAACTCCATTTTGTATCCAAACAACTTTTTGAAAACTCTGTTTCACCCCAAATGTTTTTTAGCAAAACTATGTTTTCCAGAATCAGCACTTTTTCTATCAGCAACAGTTCATCAGCAGCTTTCCATCAGCAACAGCCCAACCAAACAGAGCTTAAAACTCTTGAAAGATACCTAGACTTTTACATAAATTTGTCATGGCACCAGATTGAAATTCAGTTCCATCATCACTTCTGATCTTCGCAAAAGAACTGCTCATTTCATTCGAAATTTGCTTGACAAATCTAGTGAATACACTTCTAGGGTATCTTGCTTTTGTTTAAGGAAGAATACCTAAGTGAACCTAGAGTAATCATCAACAATCACAAAGGTGTAGACTTTTCCTCCTAAGCTGTAAATTGGCATAGCACCATACAATAACAAGTGTAGTAGATATAAACATCTAGTATAGTCCTTAACCTCAATAGGTTTCAATGATCCCTTTGTTTATTTGCCCATTTTGCATGTATGACAAGGGCTTTCCTGGACACACTTCCACTTAGGGTCAGCTCTAACTAGATTTTTTGATAGAAGCTTATTGATGTTCTTATAATTGATATGAGCCAGACTCTTATGCCATTGTATATAGAGAGATGCATTATTCTCACCCATAAGACAAATAGAAGAATCAACTCTAGTACATAAGAAATTTAAATAATAAATATTTCCACTATTAGTGATAGTTAGTATAGTCTCTTCAGACTTCTTAATCAGGCACTCATCCTTATGGAAGGTAATCACACAACCAAGATCACATAGTTGACTTATGATGATCTTATTATACTGTAATCCTTCAACATAAGCTACCCTTGAGATGGTGACTATGTTATTAAAGATCTTACCATATCCCTTGGTTTCTATTCTATTAGATCCTCCAAAGATAACTTTTAGTCCATATTCAAATGAGGAATAATCTATAAATAGGCTTCTTCTTCCGATCATGTGCCTGGAACATTCACTATCCAAATACCAAATAGGAGTTTGATTGGCCTTTGGACATTCCTACAAAAGAGATTACTTCTTCTTACGCACCCAAATCTTGTTGGGTCCTAGCTTCTTATTAGCATTAACATTCTACTTTAGCTTTAGACCCATCATATGTGTATTAAGGAATAGCCCAATCTTAGGAGTATGCCTACCAATGGGTGATTTTGAGATAGTTGGGTTGATTCAACATTTAATGGCAAAATGCCCTAACCATCCACAGCACCAGCACTCATACATGTTGTACCTCCTCTTGGGGCTCATAATAGATATAGGAGTACTCTTCTTGTGATCAGGATGGCTTCTGAGAGGTATTGCAAGAGAATATTCATAGGGCACATGGAGGTGTGTTGGGTGATACTTTGTCTATTCAGACACTACTTTTCCCTTCCTGGTAATTCTCTATTCATAAGCATTGTCATTCCCTTTAGTGCTTGAGTTAGCCCCAAACATAAAAGGAGTATGATCCTTTATCTCAATATCCTCATGAGTTCCCTTGAGGGCACTCTTTCCACAATGCACATCCTTAGTTCCACTAGTAGAACACTCATTCTTCCAGTATCCATAGACACTCTCTAGGTCATATTTATTTTATGCTAAGAGAAACTTTTTGAAAATAGAGTGGTGTATGGGTGTTTCCCTTTGGCATTGTTCCTCCTTCCATTCCTCTTCTCATATCCTACACCACTTATGTATGGTGCTTAGAAGTTATCTATTTTTGGAAGAACTGTCTAAATCATAGAGTATTTGGCCACTTGTTTCCTCTCTTTGAGGAGTTCACTACCAAATTTCTTTATGATTCTCACTTTTGAATCAACAATTCAGCTTGATCATCAATTCTTATTTGAGTTCAATTATTTTAGAGTTCATTTGATTGACTTTGTTTGTCTTCTCCTCAAGCTGAGCTTTGAGACATTTATGTAGCTCAAGCTCTTTAGTCTGCTTTTATCAAGCTTCTTACTTTTTTCCCAATGCTTCAAGGAGGGCACCATACTTCTCAACCATTTCCTCAAAGTGGTTCTCTAGTTCAGAGTCATCCTCATCATTTCATTGTGAGTTAGCATCTGACTCAACACTAGTCTCATAGTTAGAAATTGACAAGGAAGTATTAAATTTTACCTTATCAGGATGGGAGTCATCCTGATCATCCACTTTATTTAGTTCCATCAGCCCATAACTATCTTCTTCAACTTTTGTATCACTATAAAAGTTTGACTATGGAGCTCTGATGCCCACTTTATAAGAGCGAGTACTGATTCTTCAAACAAGGCAATCTTCCCTACAAAGGCTTCCTCCTCTTCAGATTTAGAAGAACATGATTCACTATCACTCTAGCTCTTCTACTTCTTATCCATGAAGGCCTTTTTTGACTTTTTTTCCTGAGTGATATTTGTTTCATTCAGATTTTCTACTACTCTTCCATTTGGAAGGGCTGTCAGGGATCATATGACCTGCTTTCTTGGATCCAAAATAGATCGTGTCATTAGAATTAATTTCTTTATGCTTGGAGTCATACATCTCCCTCTTGGAATCCTTTTTGAATCTCTTTAAATTCTGGTTCCTTTCCTGGAGTTGCAGGAGGAAGAGGATCTATTATTGTTCCATTGCTTCCTCATTCTCAATATCTACTTAAACTACCTCGTGAACAAGGTCATGTCTCCATCAGATAGATATTTCCCAGAGGTGCTTTCAGCCTTCAAAGTAAAAGGCTTGTCCTTGTTATATCCTTCCTCACTCTTCCTGGTGTTGAGGTGGAGTTCAAGATACAACATTTTTCTAATGAGGATGTGAGGATAGATGTTGCCCAAATTACCCATCTACCTTATAACACAGATCTTGATATCCCACTCTTTATTCAGGGATCTCTGGAACTTGTCATTCATCGCATAATTTGTGAAGGATCTTCCATAATTTTTCTGCCCATTCACTATCTTGCTGAACTTTTCATAGCAGTCAACAATTCTGTCCTTATTCTCTTATCTGAAGGCTGCATATTCTTGATTCAGTAGGGGTAGCGGTCCATTCTCCCACATACATGACACTTACAAGGTCTCTTCCTTGAGTTCTTCTGTCCATTCTATATACACATTCAATGTATCCAACATTTCTTTAGCCGTCTGACAGTGTATAAGATTTTGAAATGTGGAGTCATCAATGTCACTTACAATAATATTCTTTGCTTTTTATCCATGGTGGCCAAGATGACTTCATCCTAGGTCATTTCTAAAAGTTTCTTGGAAACTTTCAGAATTTCCATCTAAGGCTGAGACATTCATTGAAACATAAGGTCCTTCTTCAACAGTGATGTATATTCTAGAGTCAGATGCCTCCTTGAAGAGTTTAACAATTTGTTTTCAAATGCAAGAATTCTCCTTCCTATAGATTGGAAGTTTCTTGGAGCTCAATTCTTTGTAGCTTTCTATAAAGCCCATTGTATTGTATATGTTATCAACCCTTGTGATCTTGTTTAGATGTTAAGCCTTTTTGAACAACGTGGCTCTAAAACACTTGAAAGATAAGGGTTGCTACTCACCTAGAGGGGGTGAATATGTGTTTGACTTATTTTATGTTTTCTTATAGTTTTATTTTTTAGAGCACACTAATATAGTAAACCAGAACAACAAACCACAATACACAAGGATTTATAGTGGTTCCCCAGTAATGGGTACATCCACTTTCCCCCTTCACATATCTAACATAGAGCTAGCTAAAGCTAAACTTCTCCAAAATTTTCTCAGATCCTTGGAACTTAAACTCAGGAACACAAGTTCTATACCTCAGACCTTTAATACAAGCCACTTAGATCACTGATCAAAATATCCTACACCTTAGATCCTTCACAGATCCTACAACTCAGGCACAATATGCCATACAACTCAGGCTCAACATAACCCTACAACTCAGGCCAAATCATCCTTATTACTCAGGCTCAATACAACCCAACAAATCAAGCCAAATTAGCACTACAAATGAAAAGTGTTTACAAATCTTTGACTTAATCACACAAGGCTGAAGTCTTCAATAAGAAGCACTATTTATGCTTCTATATTGTTCTTTTCCTTGATCATGATTGGAATAGAAAACGTTGAAGTCTTGATTTCGAAGAACTTGATCGAAGGAATAATTCTCAGAAGAAATATTGCAAAGCTAAGACTTGGAAGAATTTCTTTTTATTTCTTGCAGTGGGTGAAAATTGAATTTAACTTTGCTTCTTGGTCACTACTTAGAACTAACGTAGAAAACTTAGTAAGCCTTGGCGTGAAGGATCTCTCTGTTATATATCGTTTTGGATTTTTATAAGTCCCCCTTTTATAGTGGACTTGGTCGGCAGAAGGCTTTAGTACTGATATGGAAATATTCAACGGCTAGTAAATTTCTTAAGGCAAGAATCTGAATATAGAATTCTCAAATGGCTAGAAGATTATGCCAAAGGAAGGATTCAGAATAAGGAATTATTCCCTAATGAATGTGAGTATTTTTTTTCTTATAACATCCCCTTAATTTCTATAGCAAATATCCCTCTTTGAATTAATTCAAATTTTATGTGCAATATGGGCCTTGATTGAAGGAGACAACTATTGTGTCACTCGCCACATTGACAAAAGTCATTTTAAGTGAACTTGAAAAGATGTCATAGACTGGGTCTTATGGTTCTATAGATTGATATGTAGACGGTCAAAAATACCCCAAGGACTTGTATGGAAAACACTCAATACTTAGCAATCAGAATCTATTGAAGACTTTCTGTCATAGTGTAGTCGATACAGTCGACAAATTCTGAACTATGCAGTCAACAGATTTACTAGTGATGCAGTCGATACAGTCGATATTTTCCTTCAATGATGAAGTCGATGCACTCAATAAAGTAATTAAGCTTGAGTCTGATTCAAGCGAACTTTTCCTTAGCTATTATTTTGATGCAGTCGATATCTTTCTGAGTGATGCAGTCGATGCAGTCGACAAAAAACTTAGTATCTTTTCTATGCACCCGACATTTGACTTGGATAATTTTTCATTCCTTCCTTTGAATTCTCTTAACTTTTAGTGGATTTCCCAAGATAGTGACATCTCTAATATATGATTAGTACAAAGGTAAACAAGAGTCTTGCTCCTTCATTGAATCATAAGGGAAAAACCCTTTTTGGGTGAACATAATTCTAATAATACATTAGTCTTTCCCTTTTGTTAAACCTGTCACATCAAAACTTAAACAGTCTATCAAATATAAGATGTTTATTGCCATCTTGATGCCTTCTTCGAATCAGGAATCTTGTATACAATATTTCCAACAGCCTTTATAATGAAAACCCTCATGAACACAAATGGTGTTATTGATAGAGATGAGTCAGGTCAATTAATTAACCAAAAAACTTATAGAGAAATCATTGGCTCTCTTCTCTACCTTACACCTAGTAGGTCAAATATAATGTTAGTCACATGTGTGTGTGTAATATTTTAGGTTGATCTAAAGGAATCACACCTAAGTTCTGTAAAAAAAATTTTAAGGTATCTTAAGGGTACATTTAAAATGGGGTTGTGGTATCCTACAGAATCAGAGTTTGAGCTATATGTATACTCAGGTGCTAATAATGCTGGGTAAAGATTTGATAGTAAGAGCACTTCAGGAACTTGCTAATTCTTAGGTTATATATTGATCTCTGGGTTTTCCAAGAAGAAATCCTCAGTCTCAAATTCCACAAGAGAGGCCGAGTATATGCTGCTAGAAGTTCTGCTCACAATTATTGTGGATCCAAAATCAGTTACTTGACTACAACTTTAATTTCTCCAAATCCACAATATATTATGATAGTTGATGCGCGCGAACCCCGATCTCGGATATATTTAACGAGCACGCTGAGTTCATATTTCACGCGGCAAGCTAGGAGTCAAGTGCACCTATCGCAAGTAATACGAGATATTAGGGGGAATATCGAGATCGTAAATTTGCCGGGAATGGGTTTATTATCTCTACTCATCCCAGAAGGACTATTATCTTACCGAAAAATTTAACTTGTCGGATTAACTAATAAAAGAGGCTATAAGAAAGTGCTGAAAATAGATTGAAAAAGATCGATGAAGGAGTAACACTCGGTATCGAATTACGTTAGGGCTAAAATAGATTTATATAATTAGAGATCCTCTGTTTCAATTCAATTAATGGGGAAACTTGGTCGTGGAGGTTCCAAAAGAATGAGCTAACCCATCTCTAGGACTATCATTCACCTGAACATTAAGACTATTTGACCGGGCTCTCGTCCGATGAAGGATTCCTCTTAATGCCCGCTTTACGCTAAGAACCCAACTATTGGGGGGTACCGAATACGGAAGAATTCCATGCCTCCTCTCTCGAGGTTTAGTGCGAAGCTCTCTTTACCCAAGGGTGATCAGTCTATACGTACAGCCTCTCGGCTAGCTAGCGTATGGATATTGGAAATAGAGCCCACACATCGATATGTTGTTCTACTCGTAGTATACCCGGGGTAAACCTTAAGTTCTTAATTAAATAGAAAAACAAGTCCTTTAATTATTTTAAAAAAAATTTTATGTCCCAATGCTTTTTGATACCGAGGTCTAAAATCAGTTAGCTACTCATCGGAATGGGGATGGCTTATGAGTTTGGTGAGGCATGAGTTCTAAACTTAAATGCTGAAGGGTTACACAAAAATGAGAAGAAATGGAATATTCTAACATTAGAAAGAGAAAAGCTACTAAAAAGAGATAAACGCACACACTCAGCCAAACTCACAATAAAGAAAAAATAGTTAAGTTACAAAAAAGTAAAATTGCATAATTGAAATTACAAGTCCTACTCAAATGAGTAGGCGGGAAATGGCAAGTCCTACTCAAGCGAGTAGGAGTGAAATGACAAGTCCTACTCAAATGAGTAGGCGGGAAATGACAAGTCCTACTCAAACGAGTAGGCGGGAAATTAAAGCGGTAAATTGCAAGTCCTACTCAAGCGAGTAGGCGGGAAATGACAAGTCCTACTCAAACGAGTAGGCGGGAAATGACAAGTCCTACTCGAACGAGTAGGCGGGAAATTAAAGCGGTAAATTGCAAGTTCTAATCAAGCGAGTAAGCGGGAAATGACAAGTCCTACTCAAACAAGTAGTCGGGAAATGACAAGTCCTACTCAAATGAGTAGGCGGGAAATGACAAGTCCTACTCAAACGAGTAGGCGGGAAATGACAAATCCAACATAAACGAGTAGGCGGAAAATTAAAGAGGTAAAAGCTAACTCATAAACACACACACACACATACACAACTTGAAGGAAAGCAAGAAAAAGCTAACTCATACACTGACACACACAAGCAAAAAGGAGAAAAACAAGGTGATTGAAAAATTAAAACGATTACGTTTTTACCGTTAGAATTTGCTGGAATTGCATAAAAAGTAGAAATAAATATTTTTGGAGCAAAAGAGTTTTTAAATAAATGTGAAAATCAAAGGGTTTGAAAAATTGAAATAACATCTAATCCATTCTTATAACTTTGTTAAAATGTTTAAAAAGTGGAAGAAAGTGAAAAAGAAGCAAAAGTTTTACAATCTAAAAAAGGAAAATATAAGTTAAAGAGAAATAAAAACAACTTTGAAACCATTTTACAAATCCATAAGGATGAATAAAATAGGGCACAAAAATCCTAAATCTAAACAAATCTAAGGAATATGATAAAAAAAAGGCTATAATAACAACTAGTAAATTTGAGAAAATCTAAAACGAAGCTAAGCAATTTGATTATTTGAAAGCATAAATTACACAAAGCTAACTCATACACACACACACACACACACACAAGTATAAAATAAAATAAAATAAAAATGAAGATACATAAGATTTCTGGAAGAGAGGCACTTAGAGACATTCCAGTATAATATAAGGATTAAAAACTAACAAATTTTATTAAGAAGAAAGTCTGATTACAAAAGCTAAAACAAACACAAAGAGGAGGGGGGAAAAATCCTTACATAACACAAAAAGCCTCCTAACAGCAGCCCAACAGCAAAATGAATCAAAATATTGAACCCTTGGACCTTACTGTAAACATCTATTTATAGGAAAAAAATCGGATTACACGCCCCGGTCACGGGCGTGTAGGGGGCGTAGTAGTACTGGCGCTGAGTTGAAGCCAAGAATTTATTGGTGGTTGAATTCGGGGTATTCTACGTGGAGGTCACAGGCGTGACCCTGTGATTACGGGCATGTAGCATTGGCGTGACTGGCAAAGCATCGAGTCCTTACATCGCTGGCGATGTCTTTTCTGGAACGGCTGGTGGTCATGGGCGTGACCAAATTGGCGCGGGCGTGTCAAACAATTCGTCGAGCGTCGATCGTCGAACTGGAAGTGTTGAGTGTCGAGAGGCATGACACGAGCGTGAACAAATCGGCGTGGGTGTGTCAGACAATTCGTCGAGCGTCGAACTGGAAGCATTGAGCGTCGATCGTCGAACTGGAAGCGTTAGGCATCGAGAGGCGTGACACGGGCGTGACTTGGCTTTGGCATTGCAGGCGACAACTTTCTACTGGAATCAAAGTGCCACGCCAAGGTCATGGGCATGACCCAATGGACACGGGCTTGTATATTGTTTTTTTCGACTTTTTCCTGAAATTTCTTAAAAATAAAAATAAAGCTAAGTTAGAATAGTATATTCAAAAAATGAACATTTTATTAAACAAAAGTAACTAAAAACAACAAAAACAAACTTAAACGACCTAAATAAAGTACTGAAAAGTACGAATATTTATAACTCATCAATAGTTCTAGTACAATCTCCATTGCTTCCAATCCAGTACTGTATAATAGGACAAAGCACATAGAGATTCGGCATCACTTCATCATGGATAATGTAGAAAATGGAAAATCTCCCTAGAATATGTGTCCACTAACAATCAAAGGGTTTATATTTTAACTAATCCCCTTAATGAGATCAAGCACAAGCACTTCATCAATACATTGGGTGTAAGACCCCTTTTTTTTATTTTTTGACACCGGGGTCTTAGGCCCAGAACCGCCGCTTTGCGGTGACACCTTCACGCCCTGAAGGGTCGTCACCACAAAGCGTCGATCCTGCAGGCCAATTCAATCACAGAAAAGTAGCAAAGGTAAAAGAGTAAGGAAGAAACTCAAATACTAGTCCACAGGAAATCACATATCAGAGTAATAATATCTCCACGAAGGGAGAGTCCACAAAATATAGAGTATTGAAACTAAGGGCTTAAGCCCGATACATCAAATCCTCACTACACAGTCACTCATGTGGAAGAAAACTATAATATCTACTATAAGTCGGGAACTAACAGTCCCAACTGGCTGAACTCCTGAGCTAGACTGCCCTATCTCCAAACGGGTCGACCTCGGGGGCTGCTCCTCCATGCTAGGCTCCACGATTCCCTAAATGATGTAGTCTGAAAACCGTTAGTCTATAAGACTAAGTCCTATCATCCCCTACCCCTTCCCCCATATCTCCTAAGTACCGAGCGGAGAGGAAGAAAGGAAAGGACATGAAGGTGGAGAATAAATCAAAAGCAGGTGGTAGCGGACCTATGCTAGCAATTCCATACCAAATATGACATAAACAAAAAGTAGGAAATATAACCTTATCTTAGGTGCGGAAGCACCTAAGCCAAGGGATCTTCTGCAAGGCTCCCATCATATAAAGTGTCCCATACAACTTTATATGTTGGGGTGCTGATTATTAACAATAATATATATTTAAAGAATTTGACCTTAATTAATAAACTTGCCCACACAAGCTTATAGACCAAGGGGTCGTTTTGCAAGGCCTATTGTATAAGCGTCCCATTCCACTTATACAATAGGTGTCAGGGGTTAAATGAAACAGTTATACTATGACATGCTAGTGGGTATGAATATGAACATGCAAGTGCAACTCACCCACCCGACTCTGTGTACATAGACCTTTAGTTCCCCCTTTCGGAGCCGTTATGTCCCAGGATACCTCCGTAGTGGCAGACAAAATTAGTGGGTTTGGCCTCGCCCACCTCTTAACCAGTAAAGCACTACCGTTCAGACCGATCGTACGCCTCAATGCTTGGTGCACAAAGCAGACTCATGCGTACTCTTGCCGGCTGGCGCACCGGACTTCTGAGTGCGAAGTGTTAACCACACTTGCCGAGTCAGCGTATTGGTGTCGGTGCATCGAACCTCCAATACCGAAGACCCACTACCTTATCCTTTTCTTTATGCACATACAATAAGTAACGTGTCAAACAACCGAGCCAAAACTCCGCGGACCAAACTGTCTGCCTCATAACCAACCGAGCCAAAGCTCCCCGGACCAAACTGTCCATCTCATAACTAACCGAGCCAAAGCTACCCGGACTAATTTATCCGTCTCATAACTAACCGAGCCGAAGCTCCTAACAATCTTCCTGTGCTAATAGTGTTTTGTGAAATGTTAAACCTTAAATACTAAGTTACTCTTTCTGTTTATTAATACAGTTTACGTTAACCACGGACTGCCCCCGGCATACCCCGTGAAGGGCTCTCAAAGGGAACTAGGAACTATGATGGTAGCTGAAGCCCATCGTTCCTTTTCGCAAGTCACTTATTGTTATTGGTTAATTCCCTTAACCCATTCCCTTCTCATATTACAGTAGGCTAATCCTATGGTGATTTTTACTCTTCCACTCCTCAGGGAAGACGATCTTTCGTCGAAATCGAACACCTCTAAACTCTAGCCAAACCACTTCTCACTACTCTTTCTATCCTTCTATTGTGAAATCATCCACATCTATCCACCCAGCCAAAATGACTAACTCCAACAACTATCCCAGATCATGTCCTATTGCAATTTAACAATTTGCTATATGCAGATGAACCTAGGCTATATGTAAAACCGGATAGGAGATAATCTAAATAATCATCCCAAATGTGTAAATTATTTTCTGGAGACTTATCATGACACAAATAGACTAAATCCAGATAATTATAATTTTCCTAATTTATCTGTCATTTAATTAATTTTCCTTAAAGCTTCTAAGGGCTACTAATTGAACATGAAGTGCACTTTTCAGGTATGTATAAAGATTCATAAAATCATGATAAATTCTAAACAACAATTTAACAGTAAATCAAAGATATAACAATTTTTACAGTATTTTAAGGACTCTAATTTAATTTTGATAATAAATCCTATCTCCTTTCATTAATGAAGTAAGTACAGTAGATAATCATCAGAAAATTCTTAATTAATCATCTAGAGAAGATACTGTCCTAAAAACAACAGTGGCCAAATTTCATAATTCTTCAATGGGGTTGAGCTCTAGAATAAATAATTAACAAAATCTCAAAAAGCTATATTTGTGAAGCAAGTATTGTAAATATTCTCCTAAAAATCATGAATAAAATTATACAACTAGATATTAATCTGAAAACATCATTGGCCAGGTTTCATAATTTTACAATAGGTAATTTGTTCTAAATGATTTATTGACCATAATTGGCTTTTGGAAACTTATGAAAAAAGTACTAGATATAATCAACTAAAATTTGTAACAAAATTCAGGGATATTCATTTAAACCTAAAGCATCTGCTGACCAAGTTTCAACAGATTCAAATGAACAGAGTAATCAAAATAATTAAAACACCAGTTTGGGCAAATTGATACCTAACAAATAAAGTACTTGAAGTATAATCCATAAAATTATAATAAAATTACTAAGGATTCTACCTAGTCTAAAACTTACTCCATCCATGTTTCACAACTTTTAACTAAGGTTTAGTGACTGTGTTTTCATAATTGAGCTTCTACCCTAAAACTTGGGTTAGGGTTTTGAGGTATTTCCCTACCTCCAAATCCTATAAGATTTCTACCAGAGAACTTAGGATACACTACCTTCAACTCTACTGAGTTACAAGGTCACACAAGGGCATTTGCTCCTATGCCCTTCACAATACTCAAAAACCCTTCCTTAGGGTTTGAGTTTGAACCCTAGGATAAATCAACCCTAAATAACACCATTTTCCTTAAGAGGGTGACATTGGCCATGCCAAGTCAGTGTCCAAAATCCCAGCCTCTGTGGAGGTGAGATGACCACTCAAAATCAAAAGTGCACCTTAATTCAAAACACCTCCTTAAGGCCTAACTAGGGTTTGGTGATTCCCTGACCAAACCTCATCCAAATAAGTTGAAATTTTGTACAGAGCTAGGAACTAATGGCAGGGACCACTCACCAAAATTTGGGCGGGTTTTGAGGTCATTAAACCACTTAATTAAAATACCTAGCATTATTAAAAAAAAATAAAAACTATAGGCAAAGTATCCCCATAAATTCCCATTTTGTAGCAGGCCCTAGATATGGTTAATATTGATCTCCTATCAAAATTTCACTCCATTTGGACTAGGGATGAAGGGTAGGCACCCATTTGAATCTCAGGATAGTACTAGGTTTAGGTCCCACCAAAACAGGTGTTGTGGTCAAACCACTTACCGAATCGAGCTGAAATAAATTTTAGAATAATCTAGACTCGAAGGGCTACAACTTCTTTGACTGGCCATTTTTCCTAAACAGCCTCTAAGTGCCTCATTTAATAGCATCAAAATGAGCTTGATAAAAGTGATTAATTACTATATATTATATATAAATATATATCATATTTAATATAAGATACTGTTCATCTTTTCAAAAACCCGAAACCAGCAACCCTAAAAAAATGCATAAAACTTGTAGCTTTGCATGAGCAACTGCCGACCATTTGGTCACCTCCCTTGCCAGCCACCGCCGGCCATTTGGTCACCTCCCTGGACAGCAACCGCCACCACTACCTCCGTCGAGGTGGTGGCTATCGGTCGGCGGTGGTTTGGCCGCCGGAGGTGGTTGTTTCCGGCGAACCCGACCACCATGAATTTCAGAAAAACCATGAAAAACTTCACCCGATCCAGCTCTATTGAGCCCGATTTCTCTCCTATTTAACTCCTAAGATCTATCCATAGAAGAAGGAGTAGAGGAGGACCTTATTCGCGGTTTGGAGTCGAGCCGATCATCGGGATGCCATTTGCGCGGTGATGGCGTTGCCGGAATTCCTCAACAGCAAGGTAATAAGCTCTAGCTTTATCGGGCAAGGGAGAAAACCTCCTATCTAATCCTAGGGAGTCTTTTAAGGGAGAAACAAGGTTGCGGTTGGGAGTAGGATGTAACGGCAATTAAAGCTCCATTTATGAGTTTTCGTCCATGGCTTGAAGGGAGAGGAAACAGCACAAATCACCTAAGAGAAGGCTGGAAACTCCTCCTCTCCCCGAGAGGAGTTGAATCCAGTTATTTCAAGGGGGAGAGGATGGAGCCGAGCTTTAAAAGCCATTAATTGTCGTGCAAACCGACGCTCGGCCATGGATGGATGGAAAAGGAAACGGCTGCCACGTGGCACTGCCGGTCAATATCATAAAATAAGACTTAACAAAGTCTTAATAAGAGAAACGGCCCAATAACGCATTCTGGCCCACTTCCTGCACCGGCCCGGTTCAACTGAACCATCAGCCAAGCTAAAAAAAAATTTCTAAGTAAAATGTTCTGCTCACTCAACACCATCCAGCCTACTTAAGATGGCGTTGAGTGCAGTCTATGCACTCAATGCCGTCTATCTTATGGCATTGAGTGAGCTAAGCTCACTCAACGCCATCTAGACTACGACGTTGAGTGGGCTCAGCTCACTCAACGCCATTCCAGACCTCAGTAGACGGCGTTGAGTGCAGTCAGTGCACTCAACGCTATTTAGTTTATGGCATTGAGTGAGCTAAGCTCACTCAACGCCATCCAGACTACGGCGTTGAGTGATCTCATCTCACTCAACGCCATCCAGACAACACCAAATGGCATTGAGTGCAGTCAGTGCACTCAACGCCATTCAACTTATGGCGTTGAGTGCACTCGACGCACTCAACGCCAACTTGCTTGTAAGATGGCGTTGAGTGCAGTCAGTGCACTCAACGCCATTCTGCTTATGATGTTGAGTGCACTCGACGCACTAAACGCCCGAGTCCTAATCTTATTTTAAGCAAGTTTCTGACCTACTATTTGCAGACCAAGGTGATTTTCACCTTCATACCTAAGCTCTCTTGGTCTTTTGGGTTTCCTAAGGTTTTTTCATGTCCTAGTCATGTCAAAACAGACTCCTAGGGGTCTAGCCGGAAATGGGATGTTACAAATCCCAATAAACAAAACAAAGATTTCGTCCCCGAAATCAAGGTTAAGCCTACGGGGACTCTTTTCGGAGAGAAAGAAACTTGTAACATCCCATGAGAAGTGAAAGATTACATCACGATGCCATGTTTGCTATGTGAGGTTTAAAGGTGATTGTCAAATCTAAGACCAATTCGTCCAATTGGCAAAGTCTAGACCCCAATAAACAAAAGATTAGCCCCTATTCTTTAAATTTCAGTCCTACTAGTTTAAAATAGGAAAGTAAATAGAACATCCTGAGAGGTTGTGAGGTATACCGAACTGAACAGCTCCGAATACTTTTGTCGCATCAGGTCCTGCGGTTCCCAGGTATGCTCCTCCTGACCGTGGTTCCTCCACATTACTTTGACTAACGGAACCTTCTTGCGACGCAAGGTCCGTACTCCTCTATCATCGATCTGAACCGGCTCCAAGTGAACTGATCGGTCTGAAGCTACCGACCTATCTGTGGTCAAAATCTACTTCTCCGGGCAGAGTAGAGCCCTCCTAAGTGAAGAAATATGGAACACATCGTGTAAACCTGCCAGTTCTGGTGGCAACTCCAGCCTGTAAGTTAGGGGCCCGATCTGCTCCAGGATCCTGTAAGGGCCCGTATACCTAGGGCTGAGCTTCTTCTTTCGACCACGCACCCGTGAAACTCCATGCATGGGTCGGATCTTCAAGAAAACCAAGTCTCCCACCTGAAACTCTACCTAACCGTGTCGGGCGTTATAATACTTAGCCTATCGGCTCTGTGCTTCCAGCATTCTATACCGTACCAGTCTCACCTGAGCCTCGAAGTCTTCGACAAAATCCGATCCCAACACCTTCGGATCCTCGTCCTGAATCCATGAAAGGGGAGTCATACATCTCCTCCCGTACAGGGCTTCATAAGGAGCCATCCCTATGCTGGACTGGTAGCTGTTGTTGTAGGAGAACATAACTAGTGGTAAAAGCTTCCCCCAAGGTTTGTTTCGATCCAAAATGCATAGCCTTAGGAGGTCCTCCAATGTCTGGTTGGTGCGTTCGGTCTGCCCATCTGTCTGGGGATGAAATGTTGTGCTGAAGGTCAGCCGCGTGCCCAAGTAAGTCTGCACAGATCTCCACTCGCTGGATGTGAACCGACCATCCCGATCCGACACGATCGAGATAGGCACCCCGTGGTAACGAATGAACTGCTCTACAAATCTCCGTACTAGTACCCCAACCGAGTCATCTTTTCTGATGGGAATGAACCTGGCCACCTTCGTCAGCCGATCGATGATGACCCAAATCAAATTGTTTCCCGTCCGTGATCGGGGGAGGCCATAAATAAAATCCATCGCGATGTCCTCAAATTTCCACTCCGGCACCGAGAGTGGCTATAGCAACCCTGCGGGGTTTCTGCACTCTGCCTTCACCATCTTGCATGCCTCGCAATGAGTCACGAAGTATGTAATGTCCTTCTTCATCTCCGGCATGAACATCATCTTCTTCAAGTCTACCGTCATCTTGGTGATCCTCGGGTGTATAAAATATCAGCTACAATATGCTTCCGCCATGATGTCATCCTGAATCTGACCTCCTGCGGTATATAGACCCTGTCTCTGAAATATAGCAATCCATCTCTCAGTGAATAATCTCCCTTCAAACCCTCCTCCAAGGCTTGCAATACCGGCTCTGCCCATGCATCTCTCTTCTATCTGTCTCGGATGCGGTCCCGAATATCATCTATGGCAACCATCGATGCGAGATAATCCATATACAGCTCTGGATCATTCTCAGACACAAGGGATATCTGCATATCTCTGAAGGACCGGACTAGCTCCATGGACATCAGTTGTGGTCCCTTCCCTAAGGTATCTCCTCTCTGGCTCAAAGCATTTGCCACCACGTTCGCCTTCCCAGGGTGGTAGTGCATGGTGTACTGGTAATCTGACAGGAACTCCACCCAACGTCTCTGTCTGATGTTGAGTTCCTTCTGTGTGTCCACGTATTTCAAGTTCCTGTGATCTGAGAAGATGTAACAGTGAACCCCGTAGAGATAGTGTCGCCAAATCTTCAGAGCAAAGATCACTGCACCCATCTCCAGATCTTGCACTAGGTAGTTCTTCTCATGTATCTTCAGCTGCCGGGAAGCGTAGGCTATTACGTGCCCATTCAACATCAGAACGGCACCCATCCCCTGGTAGGAGGCGTCCGTGTACACCTGGAATCCCTCCCTTCTCGACGGAAGAGCGAGAATTGGGGCCGAGGTAAGCCGACCTTTCAACTCCACAAAGGCCATCTCGCACTGTGGAGTCCAAATGAAAGGGGATTCCTTTTTCGTCAGAGATGTAAGAGGGAGTGCAATATGGGAAAATCCTTCGACGAACTTCTGATAATATCCGGCAAGTCCCAGGAAGCTCCGTACATCCGTGGTTATCTTCAACGGTGGCCATTCCTGAACTACCTGAATCTTGGCCGGGTCTACTTCCAACCCAGCACCGCTGATGATATGACCTAAAAAGGCCACCTCCTTTAGCCAAAACTGGCATTTGCTGAATTTCGCATACAGCTGGTGTTTCTGTATCCTCTCTAGAGTCAAAGTCAGGTGTGGTGTATGCTCCTCCTCCATCCTTGAGTAGATGAGGATGTCGTCAATAAATACTATGACGAATACATACAAATACTCCTCGAATACCTTGTTCATGAGGCTTATAAATGCTGATGGCGCATTTGTGAGCCCGAAGGGCATCACTATAAAATAAAACAGTCCGTACCTACTACTGAAGGCGGTCTTCGGAATATCCTCCTCTCGAATCCATAGCTGGTAATAACCTGACCTCAGGTCAAGTTTCAAGAAGAAATGCGCTCCTTCTAGTTGATCGAACAACTCGTCAATCCGTGGCAGCGGGTATGTATTCCGGACCGTCAGTCTATTCAGCGCTCGATAATCAATACATAAGCGGAGACTTCCATCCTTCTTCTTGACGAATAGCACCGGGCTCCCCACGGTGAAGAGCTTTGCCGGACAAACCCTGCCTCTACTAGTTCCTTCAACTGACTTCGGAACTCTGTCAACTCTTTCGGGGCCATCCGGTAAGGGGCCCTAAATGTCGGCTTGGCCCCCGACACAAGCTGTATCTTAAAGTACTGCTCCCGGTGCGGAGGTAGCCCTGACAGCTTCTTTAGAAAAACGTCGGCAAAATCTCGTACTACTGGAATGTCCATCACAGATTCCTTGACCTCCGCCATCTCAAATAGAACTTGGTAAATCTCCTCCCCATGTAGATGGGCCTTAACAGCCTAAACTGATGATAAAAGAATACGGGAGGCAAGTCTTATACCTTCGATAACAATAAAAGAGTCCCCGTGTCTCACGGTGATCCTCTTTTCTTTGCAATCAATCTGGGCATGGTTCCAGTGCAGCCATGCCATGCCAAGGATTAGGTCGTAGTCCGTTAGCTTCAAAAGCGTCGTTGGAGCCTCGAACGCCTTTCTACAAATTTCTGACTCCATATTGTAGTGGTCCGAGGTAAGGAGTTCAGATCCATCAGGTAGTCGTACCCTCATCTTCGAGCCCGTAAATCGCTCCACGTCTTCCAGTCCTTCTACGAACGTATCCGACACAAAGGAGTGAGTAGCTCCAGTATCGAAAAGCGTGCAGGCAGGCTTACCGCTGATGAAGACTATACCTTGGGTGATTAGATGTCTTAGGGTTCTATAACGAGTTTTCTTTCCTTGTTAATCTATCTAGTGTGGTTCTAAAGTTTAACAACTGAGAGGGAAATTCTATGAAAATAACGAAACATTGCAGCGTACTTGCTATGACCTGCTCTGGATTCCGAGGCTGCGCCAGGTCCAAAGAATACACCTGCTCTCTTCCTTGTCTACGATCCCCACCCTGGTATCCTCGTCCTCGGCCACGACCCTAGCCTCCAAAATACTGCGCTGGTTGGGCAGTCGGTGGTGCTGGTGGGGGTGCCCCCCTTATTGGGCAATTTCTGCGGATGTGCTCAACCTGATGGTAGTGGAAGCACTCTGGCAGGGGATATACCATTCCCCCGGGTCTCTGTCCCTCCTGTGCCTGAAGAGGTGGTGGAGCCACCGCCACTGGCTCCCTTATCTCCTGTCTTGCCTCCCGATGAGGCTAGTCCTCGATGTTGTGTTTCTCTATGAGGATGGCACAACACTTGTGCACGCAGTGGAAGTAATAAAAATCAAGAACAACCCAAAGAGATTGGGATCGGGCCATGAATGTTGAATCAAGAAGTAAACAAACAACTAGGTAAAAGTTACCTTTCCGGTTTGAGTCAAAACTCAACAGAGATGCTCCAAGCTTTGAGTCCTTGTCAGTGGCGAGTTCTATGTAGAATAACGTCTACGTCTCTGCAGAAATCCATACGAGCGGAAGAACACCGATTTTCGTCGCACGAAAGATCGGGAAGGAGATCGACTGCACCTTGCACCTCCATGGACTGCTAGGTCCGTTCCAGGAAGAGCAACACTGGTGACTGTCGTCGGAGAGGAGGCCGGCGGAGCGAGCGAAGTGGCGGAAGTGGAACTCTTCCATCGGCGGAACACTTCCGTCGGCGGAATCGGCGGAACTCTTCCGTCGGGTCGGGGAAATTCTTCTTGTCATCCGCTCAAAACCTAAGTGTCTATTTATACCCAAAGCATAAATAAACCTAGGTAAAATCGCTATCCGCAGACCACAGCAAAATAGGGTTTCTGGGAAAAATTCGACGGGAATCAGCATTCGTCGAGAATCGAACATTTCGATTCTCGACGAATCTCGACGATCGTCGAGTATCGTAAAATTCGACGAGAATCAGCATTCGTCGAGAATCGAACATTTCGATTCTCGACGAATCTCGACGATCGTCGAGTATCGACGATCGATACTCGACGATTCTCGACGATCGAGACTCGATGATTCTCGAAGAATCTCGATGATTCTTCCTTGTCAACATTTGCCGGACCCCATTCTCTATGGTGATTTGTAACCTTTACCAGCACAGTCAATCTTCCAACTTCTCCACATGCTCTTATGTGCGATCCTGCAGGCTCATATCGCGTTGGCAGTGAGATTACATGTTTGACCACTTCTAGATCACCATGGTAACTCCAACAGTCTCCCACTTGATCTTGAAAGTATCAAACCAAAAACCTCACAAACAATGAGCGGCATCTAGCAATTCATCATTGCTACTCAAGCAATAAGAGTTCATAACTCATAAGCCTTATGAAGAATGTCTCAGCGTTGTCTTTGTCCCTTTGTCCCTTACATCCCGAAAGAACTAGAGGCATGGACCGTGTCACCCTCATTATAGCTCAATCCAAGTTTCTTGATCTAGAACGGACTTCCAGAGAATGGTGAGTCCAATATCACATATTGACTCAACCAAGCATGGCCATGCATTTCTCAATCCAGTTCCATCAAGGGGCCCATGGATGCAACTCCTGTCATATAGGAGGACAAATCCCATATTTGCTCACACACAAACACCCAAATGATTCGTAACGTTCCCAACAACTACCCTTATCATCAACCTTTCTCAAGGAAGACTTTAGATAGCATCAAAGCACGCTCTTCCTCACTTGATGAATGTTGTAACTTCAGGTCAAAGGACCACAACACCATTGTCAATTGAGACCTACTCGTGACACTTTTAGATAACAATCCACAGAGAAGTCTCAGGTTGGGTCTATCTAGTACAACTTGTTCATTAACAAGTACCCACGTGATGACTTGTTATCACAATATCATGACCTATGAGAACTGGTCATCAGTCACGACTAGGTCTATGACTACGACTAGGGACCTTTTAAGAATGAAGCTTCAAATAAATTATTGGCTCTAACATTCAAGTCACGTACTTGATGTCCTATGGAAGCGAATATTCTAAGGGTATTTATTATGTTAACATTTAACTATCGCATAGAGAAACCATAATAAAAGAACATGCCATTAATTGTAAAAGAAAAATCTAGGTACATAATTCATCATATGAATAAACAATAAACAGCCAACAGAATATATGTTTACATGCAACCCACAAGACTCTCACTAGATTTGATCATTTAGGTATCGTATACCCATTGATCTAGTATGACCATCATGTTTTCTCTGCGCGAGAGGCTTTGTCAGTAAATCCGCAATATTCTCCTCAGTCGGCACTCTGTAAATGTTCACATCTCCTCGTTCGACAATCTCACGAATAAGATGGAACCGCCGAAAGTATGTGCTTGGAGCGCAGATGAGATCTAGGTTCCTTAGATTGTGCAATTGCACCATTGTTTTCACAGTAGAGAACAATGGGACCAACAATGCTAGGAACTACATCAAGCTCGCCGATAAATTTCCTAATCCATACAGCCTCCTTCGCTGCATTAGCTGCAGCGATATACTCGGCCTCTATTGTAGAATCAGCAACTGTCTCTTGCTTGGAACTCTTCCAGCTCACAGCTCCTCCATTAAGGCAAAACACAAAACTTGACTGAGACTTTGAATCATCCCTATCTGTTTGGAAGCTAGCATCCGTGTAACCATTTAAAACGAGCTCTTCCTCTCCACCATACACCAAGAACACATCCTTTGTCCTTCTCAAGTACTTCAGGATATTCTTGACTGCAATCCAGTGACACTCACCGGGGTCTGACTGATACCTGCTAGTCATGCTCAAAGCAAAGGAGACATCGGGTCGAGTACATAACATTATATACATGATTGATCCAATTACTGAAGCATATGGAATCAACTTCATGCGGTCCTTATCTTCACAAGATTTTGGACACTGGTCTTTAGAGAGATTCACACCATGAGACATGGGTAAAAATCCTTTCTTGGACTCAAGCATGTTGAACCGCTTCAATACCTTCTCAATGTATGTACTCTGCGTCAAACCCAGAAACTTCTTCGATCTATCTCTATAGATCTTAATACCGAGTATGTAAGTCGTTTCAGCCAAGTCCTTCATAGAAAAGCGGTTCCCTAGGTTGTTCTTAACAACTTTTAGGGTAGGAATGTCATTCTCAATCAATAGTATGTCATCTACATATAATATCAGGAAGACAATAATGCTCCCACTGATTCGCTTGTAAACACAAGGCTCATCTTCATTCTTGATGAAACCAAACTCTTTGATTTTCTCATCAAAACGAGATTCCAACTTCGAGAGGCCTACTTCAGTCCATAGATGGACCTATTCAGCTTGCATATTTTAGTGGCTTTATTTGGGGATACAAAACCCTCGGGTTGTGTCATGTACACTTCCTCAAGGAGATTTCCATTAAGGAAAGCTATTTTGACATCCATTTGCCAGATCTCGTAGTCATAATATGCAGCAATAGCAAGCAATATCCTTATGGACTTTACCATGGCAACAGGGGAAAAGGTCTCATCATAGTCAATACCATGAATTTGCTTGAAACCCTTAGCCACCAGTCACCCTTTGAATGTCTATACATTCCCATCCATGTTGGTCTTCTTCTTGAAGACCCATTTGCACCCTATGGGTCGTACCCCTTTAGGTGGTTCCACCAAGTTCCAAACTTGGTTTGCATACATGGAGTCCATTTCGGATTTCATAGCCTCAAGTCGTTTGTCGGAGTCCGGTCCATTCATATCCTCTTGGTAGGTTGCTGGTTCATCATCATGATCCATAAGCAACACATTACCTATTTGAGACATGAAAAATCCATATCTCTCAGGCTCAAATCTTGGTCTACCAGATCTACGTAGGACTTGTGTTTCTTGAGCAGGTTCTCTAGCTACAACATCTTGTAGTCCTGTCTCAGAATCCAATTCTGGTTCATTCACTACTTGTGGTTCTTGAACTTCTTCAAGTTCTACCTTTTCAGTCTTTCTTGATAAGAATTCTCTCTCCAAGAAGACGCCAGTCCTTGCGACAAACACTTTTCCCTCGGATGGATGGTAAAAGTAATACCCTTTCGTTTCCTTAGGATATCCCACCATATAACATTTATCCGATTTTGGTTCCAGCTTATCAGGCATTTGACGTCGCACGTTGATGACTAGTTTTAATCATCGTTTTTGGAGTAATTTAGTAGCTTAATTACCTTAGTTTATTTATAATTTATGCTTGTTATTTCATGTTTTAATATCTTTCTATAATATATTAAAATTACTAGTTTTATTATAGTTTTATTATTTTGTCGCAATTTTATTTTATGTTATTATATAAAAATATATAGTTTTATTATATTTTTATACTTGCTATGTATTATGTTTCATGTTTGTCTAATTTTAAGTTATAAATGTTTTATGTGTTATGTTTGTTAAGTTTAAATAATTAATGTTATGTTATTATTATGTTTGTTATTGTTATGTTTAATGTTATGTTTATTTTTGTTTAGTTTTTATAACTAATTAATAGTATGACTTATTATGTTTAGTTAAATTTAATATCATGATAGTTACATGTTTAATATTAAGCTAATGTTTTGTTTATTTGTGTAGGTACACTTGAATGATGAAGCCCAAGCAAGTGCAAACCCGAACAAGGTGCAGCCCTCATGCAAGTTCAGCCCACATACATGCAGCTCGACCACATTAAGTGCAGCCCACATGCTACCCGAGCCCTCCATGAAGACCAACCCGAGCCCCTACATCAAAGCCCATTCAAGCCCGCCACCTTTGCATAATTTTCCCTCCATATTCCAGCCCATGTGTGGCCGGCCACACCCTCTCTTTCCCCTATTATTTTATTTCTTTTATTTCACATTCACCCCCTCTTTCCCACATGCATGCATGCACCTTGCCACCTTTCTCCCTCTCCATCTACATTGAACTCCACATTCATCTCTCTTCCCTTTATTATTTCCTTCTACACACTTCCATTCATCCCCTCTTCTCTATTTTATATTTTTATTTTTCATTCCCATAATTATCATACAATGCATGTAGCCATTCTCTCTCCTTCCATTTAATGTCATACATTGCATCCAAGCCTCCTCTCTCCACCATCATTAAAACTCATGCATGAATCATTCTCCCTCCATGATGAGGCCGGCCACCCCTTGGTCTCCCCCATCTAGAACCTTCCCCTTCATCTATAAAAGGAGCCCCTCCCCTCTTGTTGATGGCAAGTACTTTTTGAGTAGTTTGAGTTTTGAAGTAGTTTTAGTTGAGAGTAGTAATATTAGAGTGTTAGTTCAAGTGTGCTTCTTTCCTTATTGTAATTTTTCCTTTAGTAGATTACTTTTGTCTTAGTATTATTATTGTGTACCTCTTTATTATGCAATGAAATTTCTTTTCTCTTATTCTCATCTTCTTTTCAATTATGCTTAGCTAGTTATTTTTGTGCCCGATCGCGAGGATCTTTGCAATGAAATAGCATATCTTTATTTTTATGTTTTCACTTGTAGTTTTCTTTTTTTGATCCTTCCTTGAATTATCTCGTATCGACTCCGTATTTCTAGTATACGGTAGTAGATTCCGATCTCATATTTGAGTAGCCGAGAGGCTCGTGAATATGAAAGATCACTCAAGGAAGGAAGGAGTTGAACGCACCCCTAGAGATAGGATGACGTAAATCCTCCGGATTGGAGTCAAATCCAATAGTGCGGGTCACTTCGGTAATGCGACTTTAGGCTATTTTGACTTGTAAAGAGATTTCGGTCAAGACGTCTACAAGTTAGGGGATTTAATGCTCTAGCGAGATTACTTCCTAATATCGGATCCGTCACGGTCTTAATAGAAGTACAATTGCTAAACTAATTTATTTCGTTATTTTATTTCAAAGTGAATCGTCGATCGAGCACTTTTCTCGTAATAGTTTATTTTCTCTTTTTAACTTAGTTTATTTTCATTTTCAAAACTCATTAATCGTTCGGTAGAATAATAGATTCGTTGTGAGTAATAGTACTTGCCTGCCCCGAGTTTTTATACGACCTTGATATTTTTCATATCCTATGCTATATTTCGATAGGTACACTTGCCTTAATCGAGTATAGATTGGAGAATACGATTTTCTCTATCAAGTTTTTGGCACCGTTGCCGGGGAGTTTTTTTGGCAATATTACGAAAGCACCGAGTTTATTACTTATATTAAAAAAAACAAAAAATTATTATTATTATTATTATTATTATTATTATTATCCACCCACCTCATCTAAATTCTACCCAACCTAAAATCTCTCGAAAAGGGTAAGGGGCTTTAAGCGCCACCATTTTACCTAGTACCGGGCAAACCCTTCACCGGGTAGTCCTCAGGAAGTTCGAGATCCAATCCATTAAAAAAACCTATTTTAAAATATATATATATATATAAAAAAAACAAATCAGAAAAATTAGTTTTTCTTTTTCTTTTTTTGGTAGCAGTTTATTTTTTTCATGGAATCATCGTATTTTTGCGCTTCTTGCGGGTCGCCCGACCACTTCTATTCGGAATGTCTTTCGGGAGCCCCTCCCTCTTTTGATTTCAATTTTTCTGGAGCGGGTCAAACTGGCCAATTTGACCCTTACTCCAATTTTTGTCCAACTTGGGAGATGGGCAACCCGTATTTTTCTTATGATTTTGCCCCGCAAAGCGCCGCGCCTCTAAATTTTTATTTTAATTCTATCGATCATGGGTATCTTGAATTGCAAACTTCTATTGATAATATTAGTTCGCATTTCAAGACCATGATGGATTATCTTTCTCGCGAGGCCGCTTTTTTTTCTTCGTCTTCTTCTTCGTCTCCTCCAATTTATTCATGTAATGGGTCACCGAATATCCCGGCTTGTCTTGTTCCTCTCGAGGAGGATAACTATTCGGATATCCCGGATTGTTTCCTTCCTCCTTTGGAAGACGCCTCTATGGATATTCAGGTGTGCTTCTTACCCGTTGAGGATGACGAGACGTCTTTTATCTCTCCATTTGAAGACGTTGGTGATTCCATTAAGCTTTCAAACTCAACTGTTCCAAATTTTTCTAGTTTTAGCGAGTCTTCTTCTTCTTTTCTTTTAGATAATTCTTCTTTAGTTCTCCCCACCCTTTCTTCTCCCGAAATTTCACAAGACTCTCATTCTCCTTGTGAAATTTCCCTTGATGAAATTTCTTCTTCTATTTTTTTATCCCTCTTTCTATTTCTTCTTCTTTTAATTCTTCCTCTTTTGACGACCCATTCTTACCCCTCTTACATACGGCGGAGTTCTTCTATAACTCCGTCCGTTCATTCTTGGGCGTCATTCCCTTGAAGATCCCACCGCATGTCGGTGCGATTCTTCAATTTTTCTTTTTTCAAGTTTACTCTCCTAAGCGCATACTTAGGGAGTTACCTCTTCACTTTAGTTTTTATTTTCCCTTTAGCTAACAAATAACGTCGGGCTCAGCCGACGTTAAACAGAGAGCGCTCTTGGGAGGCACCCCTTGCTTATCCTTTTTCTTTTTCTTTTTCTTTTTTGTTTTATTTTGCAGGAATAAAACCTCTGGCGGTTCGTTTGGCTCCATCAATTCATCTCTTCCTTAGGCCCGAGCCGGTGTCCAGCTCAAGCATGGGGGAGCGACATCTGTATTCGGCCTTACGACTCTAGGGAAGTCGTTTTCTTTTTTTTTACTTTATTGCATCCCCCCTTCCCTTTTTTTTTCTTTCTTTTTTTTGTTTTTATCTTTCATTGAGGGCAATGAAAGGTTTAAGCATGGGGGAGGGTTTAGTTGTTTTATTTCTTTTTTTTACTTTTCAAAAAAAAATTGTTTTAAAAAAAAATGTTTAGTATAGTTTTATTATGTTTTTTTTAACTTTCTTTAGTACTACTTCTATTTAGCCTTACAAAAAAAACAAAAAAAAAATTAGAAAAATCAAAATTCCAAAAAAGATAATATTTCAAAACCCAAAAAAATGAAAAATGTCAAAAAAATCAAAAAAAATAATAAACCTCATGCTTGTTTTTTTTGTTATTTTTAGAACTTTAGTTTGAGTTAGTTTATAAGCATTTTTATTTGCTAATCTTTATTTCATCATGTTTAGTTAAATATAACTTTTAGTGATTTAGTTTTGAGGAAAATCTTATGATTTTAATTTGATTAGAGTAATCTATTTAGCACTTTTTCTCTTTTATTCTAAAAAGTTTCAATTTTGTAGTAATTTGGCTAAACAATTTTGGATTCTAATTACTATTACTTCATACTTTTAGATTCTTAGGAAATATCAATCTACTAGTAGTTGCTCTCTAGTGTTTTAGTTTATTTTCTAAAATTTGGTTTGAACCCATCAATTTTTTCATTTATTGTTAGATCATATGTCATGGGAATAAGAGGATAAAATTCATTATTCCTTGGTAAACATATGCAACCCAAAAATAAAATGAAGAGAGGAATTAAAAAGTTCATATATGTCGGGGGAAGTGATAGGATGTTAGTCTATCATTTCCTGGTATTACATATATATTTTAAAAAAAACAAAATTGAGTAGGGTGAGAGGATAAAATTCATCACCTCCAATCAAAGACCTCTTCATGATAATTTCCTCCTAAAACCCTCTTAGCCAATATCATTGTCTTAGTTTTTGAATTAAAATATGTGGAGAGCATAAGTAGTAGGTTGTCTTCTTCCTTAAGTTTCTTTTAAGTCATGATTTTTATAATCCCAATCTAACTTTGTTTGCACTTTACTCCATTTTGAATGCTAGTTAATTTATTAGAGAATTTTTGGCTAAATGTTTCTCTCTTTTCACTTTAATTTCATAATTTAGGACTTGATTCTTAAATCCCTAAATTTTAAATTTTGGCTAGATTTTGATGTAAATAAATTTTTAGCTTAATTACAAATTATTTAATGTCTTATAAATATTTCTCTTCCTTTTGCTCTGGAATAGCAAAAGCCTAAGCATGGGGGAGTTTGATGACTAGTTTTAGTCATCGTTTTTGGAGTAATTTAGTAGCTTAATTACCTTAGTTTATTTATAATTTATGCTTGTTATTTCATGTTTTAATATCTTTCTATAATATATTAAAATTACTAGTTTTATTATAGTTTTATTATTTTGTCGCAATTTTATTTTATGTTATTATATAAAAATATATAGTTTTATTATATTATTATACTTGCTATGTATTATGTTTCATGTTTGTCTAATTTTAAGTTATAAATGTTTTATGTGTTATGTTTGTTAAGTTTAAATAATTAATGTTATGTTTATGTTATGTTATTATTATGTTTGTTATTGTTATTGTTTAATGTTATGTTTATTTTTGTTTAGTTTTTATAACTAATTAATAGTATGACTTATTATGTTTAGTTAAATTTAATATCATGATAGTTACATGTTTAATATTAAGCTAATGTTTTGTTTATTTGTGTAGGTACACTTGAATGATGAAGCCCAAGCAAGTGCAAACCCGAACATAGTGCAGCCCTCATGCAAGTTCAGCCCACATACATGCAGCTCGGCCACATTAAGTGCAGCCCACATGCTACCCGAGCCCTCCATGAAGACCAACCCGAGCCCCTACATCAAAGCCCATTCAAGCCCGCCACCTTTGCATAATTTTCCCTCCATATTCCAGCCCATGTGTGGCCGGCCACACCCTCTCTTTCCCCTATTATTTTATTTCTTTTATTTCACATTCACCCCCTCTTTCCCACATGCATGCATGCACCTTGCCACCTTTCTCCCTCTCCATCTACATTGAACTCCACATTCATCTCTCTTCCCTTTATTATTTCCTTCTACACACTTCCATTCATCCCCTCTTCTCTATTTTATATTTTTATTTTTCATTCCCATAATTATCATACAATGCATGTAGCCATTCTCTCTCCTTCCATTTAATGTCATACATTGCATCCAAGCCTCCTCTCTCCACCATCATTAAAACTCATGCATGAATCATTCTCCCTCCATGATGAGGCCGGCCACCCCTTGGTCACCCCCATCTAGAACCTTCCCCTTCATCTATAAAAGGAGCCCCTCCCCTCTTGTTGATGGCAAGTAGTTTTTGAGTAGTTTGAGTTTTGAAGTAGTTTTAGTTGAGAGTAGTAATATTAGAGTGTTAGTTCAAGTGTGCTTCTTTCCTTGTTGTAATTTTTCCTTTAGTAGATTACTTTTGTCTTAGTATTATTATTGTGTACCTCTTTATTATGTAATGAAATTTCTTTTCTCTTATTCTCATATTCTTTTCAATTATGCTTAGCTAGTTATTTTTGTGCCCGATCGCGAGGATCTTTGCAATGAAATAGCATATCTTTATTTTTATGTTTTCTCTTGTAGTTTTCTATTTTTGATCCTTCCTTGAATTATCTCGTATCGACTCCGTATTTCTAGTATACGGTAGTAGATTCCGATCTCATATTTGAGTAGCCGAGAGGCTCGTGAATATGAAAGATCACTCAAGGAAGGAAGGAGTTGAACGCACCCCTAGAGATAGGATGACGTAAATCCTCCGGATTGGAGTCAAATCCAATAGTGCGGGTCACTTCAGTAATGCGACTTTAGGCCATTTTGACTTGTAAAGAGATTTCGGTCAAGACGTCTATAAGTTAGGGGATTTAATGCTCTAGCGAGATTACTTCCTAATATCGGATCCGTCACGGTCTTAATAGAAGTACAATTGCTAAACTAATTTATTTCGTTATTTTATTTCAAAGTGAATCGTCGATCGAGCACTTTTCTCGTAATAGTTTATTTTCTCTTTTTAACTTAGTTTATTTTCATTTTCAAAACTCATTAATCGTTCGGTAGAATAATAGATTCGTTGTGAGTAATAGTACTTGCCTGCCCCGAGTTTTTATACGACCTTGATATTTTTCATATCCTATGCTATATTTCGATAGGTACACTTGCCTTAATCGAGTATAGATTGGAGAATACGATTTTCTCTATCACACGTATGCCTCACAGTCCCAAATTTTAATGAATGACAAACTAGGACGCTTCCCAGTCCATATCTCATATGGTGTCTTCAGAACCGTTTTCGTTGGAGCGCGATTAGTGTCATTACAGCAGTCTCTAAAGCAAAACCCCAAAAGGTTACAGGCAAGTCTTCATGACTCATCATCGAACGTACCATATCGAACAGAATACGATTTATCCTCTCAGACACACCATTATGTTGTGGTGTTATAGGTGGAGTGAGCTGTGATACAATACCACACTCTTTCAGATGATCACGGAACTCATGACTCAAGTATTCGCCACCTCGATCAGATCAGAGTGCTTTAACCCTTTTACCCAACTGGTTTTCTACTTCATTCTTGAACTCTTTGAACTTTTCAAAGGTCTCGTATTTGCACTTCATAAGATACACATATCCGTATCTACTGAAATCATCAGTAAATGTAACGAAGTAGAAATACCCACCTCTAGCCATGGAGCTCATGGGTCCGCATACATCACTATGTAAAACACCCAAGAGATCCTCAGCCCTCTTAGTATAACCAGTGAAAGGGGCTTTAGTCATCTTGCCTAACAAACAAGATTCGCATCGCTCAAATGATTCATAATCAAATGAGTCCAAAAGTCCATCTTTATGGAGCTTGGATATGCGCTTCTCATTTATATGTCCTAAATGACAATGCCAGAGATATGTAGGGTTTGAGTCATTTGTTCTTAGTCTTTTATTATTTTCTACATTATAGATCAGATGGTTAAAGTTCAAAACATAAAGACCATTAAACAATTAGGCTACAACATAACAAACATCATTCTTAAAGATAGAATAACAGTTGTTCTTAATTATAAAAGAAAATCCAATCATGTCCAAGCATGAAATAGATATAATGTTTCTAGTTATGGTCGGAACAAAATAACAATTATCTAATTCTATTACAAGCCCACTGGGCAAAGAAAGACGGTAAACCCCTATAACTACAGCAGCAACTCTTGCTCCATTGCCGACACACAGGTCCACCTCTCCTTTACTCAGCAATCTTCTCCTTTCTAGTTCCTACACATTTGTACAAATGTGTGAACCACATCCGGTATCCAATACCCAGGATGAAGGAGAAGAAAGGTTTATCTCTATAACGTAAATATTTGAAGCGGAAGTCATAGCTCCCTTCATTTTCTTGCAGACCCTCAATGTAAGAAGGACAGCTCCTCCTCCAATGACCATCCTTGCCACAGTTGTGGCATTTCCCTTCCTTCACCGTTGCTCTTCTTTTTCTTCAGTGCAGAAGACTTGGGCTCAAGATATGACTTAGGTCCCACCTTCATCTTCTTAGAGCCCTTGGCCTTGCCCTTGCCCTTATGCACCATCAGTATGGGGCTGGCATGCTTGGCCT
This sequence comes from Platanthera zijinensis, assembly GCA_039513925.1. Taxonomy (NCBI): domain Eukaryota; kingdom Viridiplantae; phylum Streptophyta; class Magnoliopsida; order Asparagales; family Orchidaceae; genus Platanthera; species Platanthera zijinensis. The sequence goes on from CM077088.1 coordinate 158,771,184, forward strand.
TCTTCATGTCGATCTCGGCAGTTCTTAACATGCCTAGGAGCTCGGGAAGTGTCTTGTCTATTTCATTCATGTTGTAGTTCAAGACGAACAGCTCATAACTGTCCGACAACGATTGTAGGATCAGATCTGTGGCCAACTCTTGACCAAGAGGAAAACCCAGTCTTTCAAGGTTCTATATATACCAAATAATCTTGAGTACGTGAGTCCCTACTGAGTCTCGAACTCCCATCTTGCACTGAAACAATGCTTTTGTGACGTCAAACCTCTCTCGACGAGCTTGCCCTTGAAATATTTTCTTGAGATGCGCGTCAATCTCCTTGCACCCTATGTTCTCATGTTGCTTCTGAAGCTCAGAGTTCATGGTGGCAAGCATAAGGCATTCGACATCTAAGGCGTTATCAGTATACTTCTTATAAGTATCTTTATCAGCACTGGAAGAATTCCCGGTCGGCACCTCGGGGGCTTCTTTTTCAAAAACATAGAGCTTTCTCTCTTGCCTGAGAACAATTCTCAGGTTCCTTGTACCAGTCCATATAGTTAGTCCCACTGAGCTTATCCTTCTCAAGGATGGCTCTCAGAGTGGAGTGTGAACCACTTGCCATGGAATTCTACAAGAATTCATGCAGAATAATATCAGTACCAAAATTTCAAAATACAATTTATTTTTAATTTGGACTTCAATTAAAACTCCCACTATTTTATTTGAAATGATGGCCCTCACTGTCAATTTGGAGAGTTCATGCGAGCTACTCTCTTAGTGGACAAGATCCGTATTTCACCAACACAATGAGTCAGCTTTGGCTTTTCTCTCATGATGTGGTTATTTAGGTAGGCAACGCTTGCCAATTGCATCCTCATGCAATTCTTGTATGGTTGGTGAATAACTCCTTATTCGCATCCATCATATGGTGCATGCCAACCCTATGCCTCTAGGCACGCAACCTTTGAGGTCACCTAGTTAAGTTAAACCCAATGTCGATAGTGGGATATCACAATTATCCGCTCGCACCCTTACCAAGATTGATTAATGCACCTTGCTTTGGCAAGCCCACACTTCATCGATCGAGGCAGGAAGAGTGTCATCCATCGGAAGGCATCCGAACACTTAATATTTGATGAAAGGATTTTTGATAATAGGCTAACAATTAACCATGATAAACATTTGATCAATGTGCACATCCATATAAAAAAACTTCTAAAATCCACATGCATCCCTTATGTGCACAACATGGCACTATCAACATTTGATAGAAGGAAGGGCTAAATCTGAACATCCGGACTCTTCCAAATTTTCAGATTTACATGCATTGGACAAAGGCAAAGGCAACTCGACTTAAAGCAGTAGACAAGCTTGTCTCTCATTGTTGGATTCAAAATCCAAAACAATACACGGGTTAATTAACCACTCGAGGGACGGTTACTGCTAAGGAGACAACAATTTCTAACAATTATAAATTACCATGAAATCCCAGACATTCCTGGCGGGGTTCCAAGGGGTAGAGCCCCTAACCTGTGGGTTATGGGCCCACCGATTTCCCTTGGAAAAACCATCAACAATTGATGATCCAGGATTAAATCTAGACATTTAGAACACTCTTAAATCCCTAGGTTTACACGCACTGGAATAACCTAACTTCCAAAACAACAATCATGGTTGAAACCTCGCTCTGATACCACTGTTGGGTTTCTCTATGAGGATGGCACAACACTTGTGCACGCAGCGGAAGTAATAAAAATCAAGAACAACCCAAAGAGATTGGGATCGAGCCATGAATGTTGAATCAAGAAGTTAACAAATAACTAGGTAAAAGTTACCTTTCCGGTGTTGAGTCAAAACTCAACAGAGATGCTCCAAGATTTGAGTCCTTGTCGGTGGTGAGTTCTACGTAGAATAACGTCTACGTCTCTGCAGAAATCCACACAAGCGGAAGAACACCGATTTTCGTCGCACGAAAGATCGGGAAGGAGATCGACTGCACTTTACACCACCACGGACCACTAGGTCCGTTCCAGGAAGAGCAACACCGGCGACTGTTGTCGGAGAGGAGGCCGACAGAGCGAATGAAGCGGCGGAAGCAGAACTCTTCCATCGGAGGAACACTTCCGTCGGCGGAATCGGCGAAACTCTTCCGTCGGGTCGGGGAAATTCTTCTTGTCATCCGCTCAAAACCTAAGTGTCTATTTATACCCAAAGCATAAATAAACCTAGGTAAAATCGCTATCCGTAGACCACAGCAAAATAGGGTTTCTGGGAAAAATTCGACGGGAATCAGCATTCGTCGAGAATCGAACATTTCGATTCTCGACGAATCTCGACGATCGTCAAGTATCGTCAATTTGACGGGAATCAGCATTCAACGAGAATCAAACATTTCGATTCTCGACGAATCTCTACGATCGTCGAGTATCGACGATCGATACTCGACAATTCTCGACGATCGAGACTCGATGAATCTCGACGATTCTCGACGATTCTCGACGATTCTCGACGATTCTCGACGATTCTCAACTCAACGATTCTCGACGAATCTCGACGATTCTTCCTTGGCAACATTTACCGGACCCAATTCTCTATGGTGATTGGTAACCTTTACCAACACAGTCAATCTTCCAACTTCTCCACATGCTCTTATGTGCGACCATGCAGGCTCATATCGCGTTGGTAGTGATATTACATGTTTGACCACTTCTAGATCACCATGGTAACTCCAACACTCGACCCTCCTCCCGTCCGTGATACGGGCTCGTCTCTGACCGTTCCTTGCTCCTCGACCTTGATCCTCTGCTGGCCTCTTCCGACCCCGAGTAGCTTGCCAATCATCCTCTATCCTTTTAGCCATCTCTAGTATCCGGGAAATGGGTCCATCGAATACAAACAGTAATACATCCCTCAGCTCCTCTCAGAGGCCCTTGTAGAATCTCTTGATATATCCTGCTTCGTCTAACTGATACGAGTCCGCGAACCGGGCTAGGTGGTTGAACTCTCGGTGGTATTCTACCACCGTCTTGTTCCCCTGTCTCAGCTGTAAAAATCAATCCTCCAGTTCATCCCTGGCTGACTGTGGAACAAAATTTTCCAACAGCGCGCTTCTGAAATCCTCCTAAGAAACCTCTACTACCTCCTTGTCTGCAAATGTCGTGTCCAACGAGGTCTTCCACCATCTCTTTGCGTGTGACTCTAGGCAGGAGATCACTAAGGGCACCCTCTCCTCCCAAGGGCACTGAATTCCGGTCAGCATCTCGTACATGATGTCAAGCCATTCCTCTGTCCAAACGGCTGACTCTGTCCCCAGGTAGGACGGGGGAGACAATCCTCTAAAAATGCTCAACCAGTTGGCCCCCGGGTTTGGCTGCGGGGGCGGGGCCTGTTGGGCCCTGAACACATCTAGTATTGTTGTCAAGGACTTCCCCATTTCCGACATCTGGAATGGAGAGGGGGCCAGAGGAGTCGGAGTAACACCCGGGATATGCTGGACTCCACCCTGTGGCGTGGGTTGTGCTGAAGGCTGCACAACAAAACATAATAAGCAATGACCCTAAGTTTATAAACGGGGTGGACAATTCCATGTGATTCCCAACATGGGCACACCATGCTTTCGCTACTTAGTTTGTCCTCAAACTAAACCTGCGCAGGGGTGACCCAGGGATTTGTGCACTGCTTCCTTTTCCGATCGAAGTTTCCTCTGATACCACTTGAAAGACACCATTTTTTTTCTTTTTTGACACCGGGGTCTTAGGCCCAGAACCGCCGCTTTGCGGTGTTACCTTCACACCCTGAAGGGTCGTCACCATAAAGCGCCGATCCTGCCGGCCAATTCGATCACAGAAAAGTAGCAAAGGTAAAAGAGTAAGGAAGAAACTCAAATACTAGTCCACAGAAAATCACATATCAGAGTAATAATATCTCCACGAAGGGAGATTCCACAAAATAAAGAGTACTGAAACTAAGGGCTTAAGCCCGATACATGAAATCCTCACTACACAGTCACTCATACGGAAGCAAACTATAATATCTACTATAAGTCGGGAACTCACAGTCCCAGCTGGATTAACTCCTTAGCTAGACTGACCTATCTCCAAACGGGTCGACCTCCGGGGTTGCTCCTCCATACTGGGCTCCACGATTCTCTAAATGATGTGGTCCGAAAACCGTTAGTCTATAAGACTAAGTCCTATCATCCCCTACCCCTTCCCCCATGTCTCCTAAGTACCGAGTAGAGAGGAAGAAAGGGAAGGACATGAAGGTGGAGAATAAATCAAATGCAGGTGGCAGCGGACCTATGCTAGCATTTCCATATCAAATATGATAGAAACAGAAAGTAGGAAATATAACCTTATCTTAGGTGCGGAAGAACCTAAGCCAAGGGATCTTCTATAAAGCTCTCATCGTATAAAGTGTCCCATACCGCTTTATACGTTGGGGTGTCGATTATTAACAGCAATATATATTTAAAAAATTTGACCTTAATTTATAAACTTGCCCACACAAGTTTATAGACCAAGGGGTCGTTTTGCAAGGCCTATTGTATAAGCGTCTCATTCCACTTATACAATAGGTGTCAGGGGTTAAATGAAATGGTTATGCTATGACATGTTAGTAGGTATGAATATGAACATGCAAGTGCAACTCACCCACCCGACTCTGTGTACACAGACCTTTAGTTCCCCCTTTTGGAGCCGTTATCTCCCAGGATACCTCCGTAGTGGCAGACAGAAGCGGTTGGTTGGGCCTAGCACACCTCTAAACTAGTAAAGCACTACCGGTCAGACCTATCGTACGCCTCAATGCTTGGTGCACAAAGCGGACTCCTGCGTACTCTTGCCGGCTGGCGCACCGAACTTCTGATGGCGAAGTGCTAACCAAACTTGCCGAGTCAGCATATTGGTGTCGGTGCATCGACCCTCCAATACCGAAGACCCACCACCTTATCCTTTTATTTATGCATATGCAATAATTAACGTGTCAAACAACCGAGCAAAAACTCCGCGGACAAAACTGTCCGTCTCATAACCAACCGAGTCGAAGCTCCCCGGACCAAACTGTCCGTCTCATAACTAACCGAGCTGAAGCTCCCCGGACCAATCTGCCCGTCTCATAACTAACCGAGCTGAAGCTCCTAATAATCTTCCTGTGCTAATAGTGTTTTGTGAAATGTGAAACCCTAAATACTAAGTTACTTTTTTGTTTATTAATACAGTTTACGTTAACCCAGGACTACCCCAGGCATACCCCATGAAGAGCTCTCAAAGGGCACAAGGAACTATGATGGTAGCTGAAGCCCATCATTCACTTTCGCAGGGCACTTATTGTTATTGGTTGATTCCCATTAACCCATTCCCTTCTCATATTACAGTAGGCTAATACTAGGGTGATTTTGACTCTTCCTCTCCTCGGGGAAGACGATCTTTCGTCGAACATGAACACCTCTAAACTCTAACCAAACCACTTCTCACTACTCTTACTCTCCTTTTATTGTGAAATCATCCACATCTATCCACTCAGACAAAATGACTAACTCCAACAACTATCCCAGATCATGTCCTATTGCAATTTAACAATTTACTATATGTAGACCAACCTAGGCTATATGTCAAACCGAATAGGAGATAATCTAAATAATCATCCCAAATGCCCTAAATTATTTTTTAGAGACTTATCATGACACAAATAGACTAAATCCAGAAAATTATAATTTTCCAAATTTATCTGGCATTTAATTAATTTTCCTTAAAGCTTCTAAGGGCTATTAATTGAACATGAAGTGCACTTTTAAGGTATGTATAAATCTTCATAAAATCATGATAAATTCTAAACAACAATTTAACAGTAAAGCCAAGATATAACAATTTTTCCATTATTTTAAGGACTCTAATTTTATTTTGATAATAAATCATATCTCCTTTAATTAATGAAGTAAGTGCTGTAGATAATCATCCAAAAATTCTTAATTAATCTTCCAAGGAAGATACTGTCCTAAAAACAACAGTGGCCAAATTTCATAATTCTTCAATGTTGATTGAGCTCTAGAATAAATAATTACCAAAATCTCAAAAAGCTATATTTGTGAAGCAAGTATTATAAATATTCTCCAAAAAATCATGAATAAAATTAAACAACTAGATATTAATCTGAAAACATCATTGGCCAGGTTTCATAATTTTACAATATGTAATTTGCTCTAAATGATTTATTGACCATAATTGCCCTTTGGAAACTTGTGAAAAAAGTACTAGATATAATCAACTAAAATTTTTAACAAAATTCAGGGATATTCATTTAAAGTTAAAGCATCTGCTGACCAAGTTTTAACAGATTCAAATGAACAGAGTAATCAAAATAATTAAAATACCAGTTTGGGCAAATTGATACCTAACAAAAAAAGTACTTGAAGTATAATCCATAAAATTATAATAAAATTACTAAGGGTTCTACCTAGTCTAAAACTTACTCCATCCAAGTTTTACAACTTTTAACTAAGGTTTAGTGACTGTGTTTTCATAATTGAGCTTCTACACTAAAACTAGGGTTAGGGTTTTGAGGTATTTCCCTACCTCCAAATCCTATAAGATTTCTACCAGATAACTTAGGATACACTACCTTCAACTCTACTGAGTTACAAGGTCACACAAGGGCATTTGCCCCTATGCCCTTCACAACACTCAAAAACCCTTCCTTAGGGTTTGAGTTTGAACCCTGTAGGGTAAATCAACCCTAAATCACACCATTTTCCTTAAGAGGGTGAAATTGGCCATGCCAAGTAAGTGTCCAAAATTCCAGTATTTGTGGAGGTGAGATGACCACTCAAAATCCAAAGTGCACATTTATTCAAAAACACCTCCTTAAGGCCTAACTAGGGTTTGGTGATTCCCTAACCAAACCTCATCCAAATAAGTTGAAATTTTGTACAGAGCTAGGAACTAATGCCAGAAACCACTCACCAAAATTTGGGAGGGTTTGGAGGTCATTAGACCACTTAATTAAATTACCCTAGCATTATTTAAAAAAACTATAAGCAAAGTATCCCCATAAATTCCCACTTTGGGACAGGCCCTAGATATGGTTAATATTGATCCCCTGTCCAAATTTCACTCCATTTGGACAAGGGATGAAGGGTGGGCACCCATTTGAATCTCAGGATAGTCCTAGGTTTAGGTCCCACCAAAACGGGTGCTGTGGTCAAACCACTTACCCAATCAAGCTGAAATAAATTTTAGAATAATTTAGACTCGAAGGGCTACAACTTCTGTGACTGGCCAATTTTCCTAAACGGCCTCTAAGTGCCTCATTTAATAGCATAAAAATGAGCTTGATAAAAGTTATTAATTACTATATATTATATATATAAATATATATCATATTTAATATAAGGCACTGTTCGTCTTCTAAAAAACCCGAAACCAGCAACCCTAAAAAAATGAATAAAACCTGTAGCTTTGCATGAGCCACCGCCGGCCATTTGGTCACCTCCCTGGCCAGCCACCGCCACAACTACCTTTGTCGAGGTGGTGGCTATCGGTCGGCGGTGCTTTGGCCGCCAGAGGTGGTGGTTTCGGGCGAACCCGACCACCATGAATTTCGAAAAAACCTTGAAGACGCTCACCCGATCCAGCTCTATTGAGCCCGATTTCTCTCCTATTTGACTCCTAAGATCTATCCATAGAAGAAGGAGTAGAGAAGGACCTTATTCGTAGTTTGGAGTCGAGTCGATCGTCGGGATGCCATTTGCGCGGTGATTCGTCGTCGGAATTCGTCAACAGCAAGGTAATAAGCTCTAGCTTTGTCAGGCAAGGTTGAAAACCTGATGAGTAGTTTTAGTCATCGTTTTTGGGGTAATTTAGTATGAAAAATTCCTATTTTAATTATATGTTTTAAGTATTTTTATGCTTGTTATGTTTTATTTCTTATTGAAAGTCTTTTTGTGTTAAGATAATATAATTCCTAGTTTTATTATAGTTTTATTTGCTTGTTATATTGCAATTTTATTTTTTTATGTTATGATATAAAAACCTATAGTTTATTATATGTATTTTTATTATTTTATGTATTATGTTTGTTATGTTATATTTGGTTATAATAATTAATGTTGTGTTATTTAATTTATCTAACATGTTTGCTTTGTTTCTTGTAGGTCCCTGCTACCCGAGCCTCCTCTTTGAAGCAGCCCAAAGACCAACCCGAGCCCATGATGGAGCAGCCCGGCCTATCCAAGAGCAGCCCTCCATGTCCTACCCGAGCCCTCTTCAAAGCCCACTACAAAACCGCCCACTTACGTATGCATGGCTAGCCACCTCTTGTCCTCTCTTTCCTCCTCAATAACTTTCACATGCATTCACCTTCCACTCCTCTCTCCCTTCTTTATTTCTCATTCATCCCCCTTTTCCCCTCTTTCATTCTCATTTAAACCCATCCATCCCCCCTCTTTTATTTATTTTATTTCTTTTTATTTTCCAAAATGAAATGCATGCATGTAACTCTTTCTCTCTCTCATTCATTAAATATCATGCATGAACATTCTCCACATACATGGTCGGCCACCCCCTTGGCTTCTCCTCTTCATTTTCATTCTAGATCTTTCTCCCTCTCCTATAAAAGGACCCCTTGCCTCTTGTTTTGGAAGAAGTAGTTTTGGTAGAGATAGTTAGTTCAAGTGCAAGTTTTCTTCTTTCTTTGTTGCTAAGTAGATTTCTTATTATTGCAATCCTTTGTTTTGGTAGCATAATCTTTTCTCTCTTTTTATTATTATTGTGTACCCCTTTTTCTATTAATGAAAATGAATTTGCTTTTTCTTATTGTTGTTATTTCCTTCTCAATAATGCTTAGCTAATTTTATTTTGTTCCCGATCGCGATGAACTTTGCAATGAAATAACGCATCTTTTATTTTATGTTTGCATTTGTATTTTTTCTACTATTGATCCTTCTTTGATTTTTATCGTGTCGACTCCGTATTCCGGTTTACGGTAGTAGACATTTGATCTCATTTCATAGAAGTCGAGAGACTCATTGATTTGAAAGATCACTCAAAGAAGGAAGGAGTTGAACGCAACCCTAGACATAGGATGACGTAAATCCTCCGGATTGGAGTCAAATCCAATAGTACGGGCCACTTCAGTAATGCGACTTTAGGCCATTTTGACTTGTAAAGAGATTTCGGTCAAAATGTCTATAAGTTAGGGGATTTAATGCTCTAGCGAGATTATTTCCTAATATCGGATCCGTACTGGTCTTAATAGAATTGCAAAGGTTAAACTAATTTATTTCGTTATTTTATTTCAAAGTGAATCATCGATCGAGCACTATTTCGCAAAATTTTATTTCTCTTTTAAATAAACACAGCTCATTTTAATTTTCAAACCCATCAATCGTTCGGTAGGATAATAGAATCATTGTGAGTAATAGTACTTGCCTGCCCTGAGTTTTTATACGACCTTGATATATTTTTATCACTATATTATAAAATGATAGGTACACTTGCCTATTCGGATTGTAGTCCGTGAGATAATTTTTACGCATCAAAACCTCATCTCTAAGTCTAGGGAGTCTTTTAAGGGAGAAACAAAGATGCAGGTGGGGGTAGGATGTAACGGCCATTAAAGCTCCTTTTATTATTTTTCGGCCATGGATTGAAGGGATAGGAAAAGGCTCAAAACAGCTAAGAGAAGGCTGAAAACTCCTCCTATCCCCGAGAGGAGTTGAATACAGTTGTTTCAAGGGGGAGAGGATTGAGCCAAGCTTTAAAAGCCATTAATGGCCATGAAAACCGATGCTCGGCCATGGATGGAAGGAAGACGAAACAGCTGCCATGTGGCACTGCCGGTCAATATCATAAAATAAGACTTAACTAAGTCTTAATAAGAGAAATGGCCAAATAACGTATTCTGGCCCACTTCCTGGACCGGCCTGGTTCAACTGAACCATCAGCCAAGCTAAAAAAAATTTCTAAGTAAAATGGCATTGAGTGAGCTCTGCTCACTCAACGCCATCCAGCCTACTTAAGATGGCATTGAGTGCAGTCTGTTCACTCAACGCCGTCTAGCTTATGGAATTGAGTGGGCTAAGCTCACTTAACTCCATCCATACTACGGCGTTGAGTGAGCTCAGCTCACTCAATGCCATTCCAGACCTCAGCAGATGGAGTTGAGTGCAGTCAGTGCACTCAACGCTATTTAGTTTATGGCATTGAGTAAGCTAAGCTCACTCAATGCCATCCAGACTATGCCGTTGAGTGAGCTCAGCTCACACAACGCCATCCAGACAACACCAGATGGCGTTGAGTGCAATCAGTGCACTCAATGCCATTCAACTTATGGCGTTGAGTGCACTCAACGCACTCAACGCCAACCCGCCTGTAAGATGGCGTTGAGTGCAGTCAGTGCACTCAACACCATTCTGCTTATGGCATTGAGTGCACTCGACGCACTCAATGCCCGAGTCCTATTCTTATTTTAAGAAAGTTTCTGACCTACTATTTGCAAACCAAGGTGATTTTCACCTTCCTACCTAAGATCTCATGGTCTTTTGGGTTTCCTAAGGTTTTTTCATGTCCTAGTCATGTCAAAAAAGACTCCTAAGGTCTAGCCAAAAATGGGATGTTATATTGGTCATGCTCGATGGATGTCAATAAACCATACTCTGACAGCACAAAGTACACTTATATCATAAACACATTGCCTGAAAAAACCAGGAGGAGACTTAAAATAATTATGTATTTGATGTAACATCGAGTGCAAGTCGAAGTAGCATTGACTTCTACTCAACGCACCATCAAGAGCTAGTGATCATGAAGAGTTTGAACATACTAAATGCAATGTCGACATATATTGATGCATGCGTTGATAACTAAGTTGTTTTAACAAGACTTAAGTATCATTGAGTCCTATTCGATGTGTCATCAACTAAACAATGTGCGCTTAAACCTTCCTAAAGTGTTTTGCTTTATGTTCCCTACTTTCTCGACGCTTTGTCTACTTATATCAGCCTTCTATTATTATTCAATACTTCTTTAAACTCTTTGACTACACCTCTCTCTACCTTCTTGATATCGTTAAACTTGGTTTTTCAAGTGTCTTTGCAGGTACCTCAATTGCGAGGAAAACAAATTCAGGATGAAGTGTCGACTTGGAATTCTTCACAGTAGTGGCAAAGAAATTAAAAGAAATTCTACAGCTCTTTACTAAAGTTGGGTTGAATAAACTAGTCACCAAAAGATGCCTACTATATATTACAGAGCTCTCTGAGTTTCTGAACTCATTCATAATCGATGAAGATAGCACAATGAAAGGCTAGATAACTGGGTCTGATATCCAAATTACTACTGAAATGTTTCAGGTAACATTTGAACCTCCTGCTAGAGATGGAGATATGGAGCTCTCCGACGTAGAGATAAAGGAGGTGTTCAAAAGGATGAACTTTTCTAAAGAGAAACGAATACATTTAAAGACGGACTTTTATAAAGAGTATTAGTTTCTTGTTGATATAGGTGGAAAAGTGTTGATGTGTAAAATCTCATCACTTGATGCCATTCCCAAATCTCAGCTGCATTTGAGGGGAGTCTTGGTGTTAAGAAAGAAAATTAACTGGGGGAAGTGTCTTCTGCAACTAATTCGCCACTAATACAGTGTTAGGCAAAATGCATACAAGACTTTTATGAGTCAAATCCTCAAGCATCACTATCAAAAACTATGTACATTTAAGGGACTGACCTACCAACCAGGGAAGACACTATTAATTGCTCTCTTCTCCAAAAGAACCAGGAAGCTTGTCAAGTATGGATCACAAAAAGTTCCCAGTCCTCCATCACCTACACCAACTAAACTTCAAGAACATTGTCAAATAGAGGCATCACATTCCCATCTCCTGCCACCCTTACTAATCCTAATTCTCTTCCAACCTCAGCTCCTACTAAGCATGAACAACATGATGCTTCAACTTAAGGTTTACAAGTGGTGATATCATAACAATCTTCTTCAATTAGATATAGTGACTCTATTAAGCTTTCTATTCCTACTTCATAACTTGAGGCTATTATATATTAAGAAATCCATCAAGTATTTGTATCCCTTACTAGCCTGATGGATGATCATATCTCCCTAATCACAACCTCTATTAATAACATGGAAACTCAGTTGGAAAGACTTCAAGCATCTATAAAGGTAGTACATGTAACGCTAGCTTCCACTTGTGTAACAAGATTTTTTTTAACCTCACTGGCTCATGAGGTTCAGAAGGGGAGATTCTTGAGAAAGTATAGCCTATGGAACCATTAGAAGAAAATGAGGGCACGTGTAAAGAAGCCAAAGTATTTGATAACAAATGGGTTCAAATCCCTTTAGCTACAGTTCGAGGGGTCATCTAAACAGGGGGAGAAAGACTCAATTGATATTCTACAAATTGCTAGGGAAGTAGTGCAAGAGTCCTATGGAGAAGAAAATGATCCTGCAACTCAGGGGGATAATCAGAATAAAACAAATACAGAGCAACCAACATCAGTTCAAAAGAAATATCTTCATTTTACTAGAAAAAGAAAATTGAACCCTGACAAAGATGTAGTTTAAAAACTCTTAAAACATATATATATATATATATATATATATATATATATATATATATATGAAAGTATCTAGTTGTCTACCTAAATCACCTAGAGGGGGTGAATAGGTGAGTTCAGCGTCTTTTTGCGGAATAAAAATTAATAAGAAACAAACACATAGTAGTGGTTCCCCAAAATTAGTATATCCATTATCCCGCCTCACCTATCTAGCACTAGGGGCTAGACTCGGATACTCCACCAAGACTCAAATTATTAAAATCTTACACCTCAGAGCCTCAACTCCTCTAACTCAGAGACCACGCTCTTACAACTCGGAGATCAACACTCATAAACTCAAAGAACAATCACTCCTATAACTCGATCCAGCATGGACCTACAAAATCGGAAGTAAATACCTCCTACAAAAAGAAAAGTTGTTTTACAATTTATAGATTAAAAACAATCTAATTCTTTAAATCAGAATGGAATCAATCTCCTTCTTCCTTGGAGAATAGAACTTGAAATGAAATAGGAGAAGAAGACTTGAAATCTGAAATCTCTTGATCAGAAGACTTGAAATCTGAATATCGAAACCACCGTTAATGAATCTGAACACAACAATCTTATTGAATTTATCTTATGGAAGAATCGTTGATCTTCAAATTGAAGTCATCGAGAAGAATGATTCCAAGAACACTGGATCGAGAAAAACTTTGCGTCGGTCATTCACGAGTTCGAAAATAGGTCTAGAGAAAATTTGCGATTCTTAGCAAGATTAATTTTCTGAATTGAATTCTCTCTCTCTCTCTCTATATATATATATATATATAAGAAATCCATCTTCAACTGCTAGAAAGTTACTTCCAAAAATAATCTTCCACATGTAATGTACATGGCCTTTGTTTGAAACAGAGCCCGTTGGAATATTTCAAACCAGAAAAACGTTAAGTCAATTCATCAAAATGACACGAGTAACAACTAAAAAACTTGACGAATTACTCTGTTTACATGAGAGCATTCGACAAATTGACGAGTTCATTCGACAAATTTGATTTAGAAATTTTCTACAAACAGTCACTGGATCACTCGGGTATATTCGACGAATTCCATAAGTATATACGTGATGTCTCGACAAATAACACAAGACTTAACGTATATACTCGACGAATTTTACTAAGCCATTTTTCTGAAACTTATCAAAATTTTCCCGAGTAAACTCAATGAATTCCATGAGTATTCACATGACATCTCGATGAATGACATGAGACCTCATGTATATACTTGACAAATTTTACTTAGGAAAATTTTCTTATTTTTCTTGAACATAGCAACCTTCATTCTCCTTGATTACTATAAACTTGAAAATGAAGTACGCCCCAAGAGAGAGATTACACATGAGTCAAGACCATGTCCTACATAATGAGGGATTGTATTGCATAGTCCTATGTTTGTTGCGCATTGTAATCTGACCTTGGTGTGTACTTTGCAATTAAGTCCTGTGAGTACACAACTTGAAAATAAAGCCAAATACAACTCAAATCATCTTAGTTCAAGGGACTTCTTCAAATCAAGAACATTGTGAAAACAATACCCAACAATCTCCCCCTATTTGAAGAAGTCATGACCATATACACTAAGGTGAATTGAACATGAAAATAATCTTATACACACACATATACGAAGATGTAAAGAAGTGAAATAAGCATGAATTTCAACAAAATAATAAAGTTATATAAATAGTTCTTTATAACAATTCAAGAATTCACACAGAATCATAGTCAAAGAATATGAGCACTAAATTGTCTTTCCCCTGGCCTTCTCATTCTGCCTGTCAAAATATGCTTTAGGCTTGGGGAAATACTTTGGCGGAGGAGGAAGAACATTTGGATCATCTCTTCTGAAATTAGTAAAATGTATCCTCCTCTTAGCATTGACCACCTCATGTTTTCTCCATTCTTCCATACTATAGTGCGACCAGCTGTCTTCATTAGCAATGTCAATTAAAGTGAAGGTATCCAGAATAATGTCATTGGAAATTAGGCTCCATACTATAACATGTTCCCAATTTGGGTTAGACCTGTAAGCATAGGAACCTTCTCTATATCATCTTTTTTTGATAGCTGGTTGAGGTATTTCTTCAACCAACTCAATACCTAGTTCAGTAGCATCAACTATTGTTTCTTTCCAATACTGATAGTATTCCTGTGGAAAGTCTCTATTTTCTGTCCAGTATTGAGAATAATTTTGAGCAGGATGAACAACAACATGCACTGGTTCTGGCATTCTTGCTTCAGCATTTCTTGGAACTCCAAATAGTTCTCCATGCAGCCGTTTGAAGTTGTCATAACTATATGTGTTGACACATTGAAATTGTTGTTTCATGGTAGCTTCAAGCGCATTCACCTTACCTTTAAGTTCTGCCTCCCCCTTTCTGACTCCTGCATTCATGATCTTAGCTATTTCAATACTACAATGCATCAGTTGATCATAAAAGTAATGCATCCCGGCATTTTAGGCTTCAATAATATCTTTGCATTGTCATTAACATTTCTAGTCACTTTAAGATTGCTTTTAAGCTCATTCATAGTGTCACTAATTGCTTTCCCACCTTGAACTAACAAGTTATCCAGATTGGATTCTAGATTTTCAACAAACCTTGACTTCAATAAGTCCATTATTCACATCGTGTTCAACCTCTTTTACTTTGTTGAGAACTTTCTTTAGAGAGTGATCAAAGTGAGTTTGTTGCTTGGCCAACATGGCTTCTATAGATTTCAGCATGGAATTATCTGATCTAGTACTTGGAATATCTTTAGTTTGAAGTGTGGGAGGGGAAGGAAGTCATGCAGTGTCCTCAGAGTTGCTAGAAGAATGTGCAAAGGGAGAGACATGAGCTGGTAGCAGGATAATGGGATCGTAAGCCTCTAGGATAGGAGGAAGCGCCTGTACTTCTCCTTTCCTCACCAGAAATATTAACGATGTCCTCCCACTCAACGGGAGCCCCGTTAGGAATCTAAGCAATTATTTTCTGCAGATTATGAATAAACCTGTCAAGTTCCATTTGAATTGATACTGATGGCTGAATCAGCTCCCCCATAGTTATAGCTGGAAGAACTTTTGGGTTACTTACGATCATGTTGGAAGTAGCAAAACCTTCAACATTAGCCAAAAGAATTTCATAAAAAACAACATCCTCAACTCCCTTATCAGTAGACTCAGTATCATTAGTAGCAGTAGCAGATTCTTCAACACCACAATCAAACTCAACACCAATGTCAATAACCATATCCTCAATATCAGCAACATCAAGAACAACGCCATCAATAACTATCTCAATAGTAAGAATAACTGTATCCTCAAGTACTGTCTTTGTAGTAACTGGAACTGCAACCTCTGTAGCTACTGTAGTCTCTTTAACTGGCTCAGGAGAGAATGGAACATCAATAATCATAGAGGGTAGAGACTCCCCCTCAGTAACTGCACCAGAACTTTTAGGTGCTTCATTGGGGGTAGGAGTTGGGATTCTTTCCTCCTTAAGGAATTCTTCCTCTTATGTAACATCAAACACCGTACCTACTCTTGGAATCCTCCTCTTATACCTGATAAAGTTGGAAGAGTCAATCTTCTTTATGTGATGAATGGGTACACCTGAAGATTCAATCTAATTTTTCCACACAAAACTCTACCCCAATCAGTCCTCTTCTTGCAGATCCAACCTTGCATAACAAAACATTTCCCATGATATTTGAAATTAGCTTCCCTTTCTCATTCATTCATTTCCTCCTAATAGAAGTAGTCCGTCTTGGATGAATAATAAAGAGAAGGGCTCAGTGCAGTTCTGTCTCTTCAATCAAGTCTTACTCATCCACTGATGGCAACTACAAGTATTTGGTTAAGTGACTTGCCTTCACTTTCAAAGAGATGTTTCTGACTTTGCTCTTTATCACATTCCCTTCATGACAGAGCTTGGCATTTTGATAAAACTCCTATACATCTCGATTGAGTACTCGGCATGGTTATTCCAAAAGGAAAGACAACCATGTCGTCTCGAACAATAGGATGACATTACAGAATTCATCTATAGCTATAGCAAAACAAGTGCGAACAAGTTCACAACCTACTTGAAGATTTCCAGTACCTCGGGGATCCATCCTCTGAAAGTCAACTATAAGGAACTTACAGGAAGAATTATCAGAGATGAATTGATGGCAAGGCCTTCTGTGAGAAGTGGAAGCATCGACGAAGAAATTTAAAACAAATTCCTGCTCTGAAGAGGGAGAATCGGCTGCGACTATAACACCCCAAAGTTCTGAAGGCAAGAAAAAGGGATACCGTGCAGCTGTAGACTGATACTGCGGCGGTAGTGTCAGGCATCGAGAGCATTGGGTGGACTCAACTTGCGTCGAGTGTTATCGCGTGACGGTAGCGGGTTATCGCATTGCGATAACAGGCATTGAGAGCATCGAGAGCGTCAAGTTGAGATGCCGCCCAGCATTAGTATTATCACTGGCGGTAGCAGGTCAATTAAATTGACAGAGTTCTCTGGTTTTTATCGCGCGGCGGTAGCAACTAATGCGCGACAATAGCGTGAGTGGTCATTTCGTAACTAGCGCCAGGTATCGCTTGGCAGTATTTACCTATCGCTTGGCTATAGCGAATTCCGTAACTGTTTGGCCACGTGTCGGCCTGTGATTGGATTGCTTAGGTGATTGCACGTGAAATGAGGCATTGAATAACGGTACCGCGCGCGGTGGTAGCTCATCATATAATCCTGTTTCGGCCATTTCACTTTATTTACTTTGGAGTTTGAGGACTTGGCCTGGATTTCTAGAGGAGGAGCAGCAGTGCCGAAAAGGAGAGTTTACACTGCCATTTGAGATTCAGAGTTAGAATTCGCAAAGCGAGTTCGGATCTACGGAGGCAAGGTCAGAGCAGTCAATTTCAACCATCTAGATTTATCCCATGGCGCCAAAGAGGACTTCAAGGGTAACGATCCTTTTCCTTAGACATGTGAAATCCTTTCTTTTGGCATTAGAGGGTAGACACTCCACGAACACGTGAATGTGGTTCACCTGACAGGTAGATCCGTGTATCCCAGTTAGATTGCATTTAGATCCAGAATCGAAGTACAGAATAGGCATGCTGTGTGAAGACCATTTTGACGGGATGGTCTAGATTGGTGATGTTTGTATACATTGTATGTCAGAGAAGACTTTGTGGTTATCACGAGGATTTCAGAGTCTCAGGGTGTGCAGTTAACTGCGTTGAGAGTACTGGGGTTAGTCTCTTGGAAAATGCCTGTTTAAGGGGAAGAAGCGATAGTCTTACCCCTATCGCATGGCGGTAGTGCTACTGCCAGCGGTAGCTCCCTGTGAACATTGTATTATTTGTTGAGAAACCTATCTTGTAAGGACTTGAGGGCTAATGTTGTGAGGCTTGTCTCTCTAATACCTGGGGCCATGTTTGTGGGGGTGAGCATAATTTACTCAGCTTTGGTGGTCGTGTGTGATATCCTAGGATCAAAATAGTATTATGAATCATATTGATGGGAAAGGGGATGCTTACTCACATCGTGTCTTGATGCACCCGATGATTTGAGCACTAGAAAATAGCTGAACTGCACCCAACCCTATGTCAATCGACTTGGAGTGAGTCAAAGTGTGGATTTTAAGCCACGATGACTTTGTTGTAGCCATAGGGGCATTGTCTTTGGCCCTAAAAGACTTGAATGCTCAAACGTTGCTGACTATCGCAGAGAACGAAGGTGTGACCCTTGAGGTCCTATGTACGAAGAATGTGCCCTGTGGGCATGGGGCTTTGGGCATTTGTGCCAATGTCTGTGGCGAATGGTGCTTAAGTTGCACGTTCCTATTGCCATATTATATTTATACTAATGCCTATAGGGAAGGAGCACCGCCACCCTGAGTGAGGGGTTGGGTCGTTATAATTTGGTCAGCTAATGCAGACCATTGCTTTTGTTTGCCACCGTTGCAATGAAATATTGATTGCAAGTGTAACTGAGCCAAGCTGGATATAGCGGGCTGAAGCCCAGGATAGCTAAGCTGTCCCTTGAAGGCCACGACGAACTACCCATTTTGTTTATTTATTACTCATGTGTGGCCGGCCTGCGTGCCGATGTATGCATGACAATTTAATTTAAGTAAACCTTGTAAGGCCTTAAGGCCAAGACTTCTTTGTGAATTTGTTATTCAATCGTAGTTGTGGTAGTGTACATTCATGTTGTTATTGGGTTCTAATTTAACCTTTAAATTACTTTCGCTAAAATGCACTCTGTGTAAGGTTGCAAAATATTGGATTATGGTTTCAATTTAGTAACTCCTTGGACAGTCGGTAGTATATGGCATCGGGCCCCGGCCAGACCTTCTATTATACGCTATGTGATGGATGGGGGTGTTACAAGTTGGTATAGGACTCTGGTATCAGTCTTCCTTATTTGAATTCATGGATGAATTCTTTTAAGGGATGGTGAGCACTTGTATATGCGTTGTCGTTATAACATAAAAGAACCCATGAATGTCCACTTAGGAATGAAAATACACATGTTTGAGGAACCTGAGTGCTCCAATGATTACATTTTGGCAATCTGTTTGTCACGTAATGGTAGCGGAAGAATTATTTGCTATGATCAATGCCCAACCAGGGAGGCAAGTGCAGCCTGCTGCTCCTGGGTTTGGTCAAGTTCCGCTTGGCATAGCAGAGCCTATAGTGGAGGATCAGGTAGCGGCAGAGCGTGTAGTGTAGAGAAGAGCTACAGAGAAGCAGTTAAAGCACACGATGAGCTTTAATCCATCAGTGTTCTCGGGGACTGGAACCCCAACTTAGGCTAAGGACTGGCTTTCTAGGGTAAAGAGAGTCATGAATGCTACAGAGACTGAGGAGTGGTAGAAGGCTACTATATCCACTTTCCTCCTGACGGTGAGGAAAGGCTATGGTGAGACAAGTTAGAGCTGCATTTTTTGATTTTGAGACAACTCACTGACGTATCGATGGAGGAGTTCTTGAGACTATTTCTTGCACGGTTCGCCCCTGCAGCATAGAAATTAGCAATGGAGAATCAGTTCCAGAGGCTGACTCAAGGAGAGAGTAGTGTGGATTACTACCTACATGTGTTCACAAGATTAGCACGTTATGCTGGCTCCACTTTTTTGTATGAGGAGTTGAAAGATGTAAGTTGTCTACCTAAATCACCTAGAGGGGGTGAATAGGTGAGATGTGCGTCTAATGCGGAATAAAAAATTAGCAACTAGCACAAATAAGTAAGCAAGCAATCACACAGACGACAAGATATTTATAGTGGTTCCTAAATCTTGGGTACGACCACTTTCCTCACCGATCTAGCAAATCACTAGACTCGGCTACTCCACTATCTTGGATTACAAACCAATCCTACACCTCGGAACCACGTTCCTACAAAACTCGATCCAACTAGATCTACACTCGGAAGATAAAAACTTCCTACCACTCGGAGAATAATGCTCCTACACTCGGAGATTAATCTCCTACAAGATTTACAAATCAAGTTTGAAAATACAAACAGAAATATTCTCAAATCTGAAAGAATTTGTCTCTAGGTCTTCTTCTTGAACGTTACTGCTTTATCAGAGTTTGTATAAGAAGATCCTTTGAAAATCTGACCTGAGAAGGCTTGAATCTACTCGATCAAGGAGAGAAAAATGATTCCTTAATCAGCAGATCTTCCAGATCGAATGCAGAGAGATCGATCTTGACGAGAGCGGCGGCTTCAGATGTCGTTCTTGAGAAAATTCGGCCGAACCAGTAATTTAGGAAAGTACGGAATCCGCTCATAAAAAATTCTTCTTTTTCTTTTCTACTTAGGGTTATGTCTTAAGGAAAAGACTTTATATAGGATTACCCTTAACGGCTAGAAAGGACATTAATGACGACATGTGGACCAATCACGTCGAGTTATTTGAAATTTCGGCCGTTCTGGACTTAGAACAAAAATTTCTGGAAAATCGACTTAGTTCTCGAGAAGTGGTTATAGTTCTCGAGAACTAGGAACTGAGTTCTCGAGAACTGTCGAGACTTCTCGGGAACTAAGTTCTTTAGAAAAGATTTGGACTTCTTGAGAACACAAGGTTTAGTTCTCGAGAACTAATTGACTTCTCGAGAACTTGTCTTAGAAAAATTCCTGAACTACTCGAGAACAAGCACTTAGACAATTTTTCTAAACTTCTCGAGAACAAAGAGGAAGACTTCTCGAGAACTGAGGGAGGACTTCTCGAGAACTAAATAAGACTTCTCGAGAACTTAACTTAGAAAAAATTTCTGAGGCAAATCCTGACTATTCAATAAATTGAGTTGGCAGTTCTCGAGAACTGAAGCCAAGCTTCTCGAGAACAAGTAAGTCTTCTCGAGAACTATACCTTAGGCTTCTCGAAAACTGACCAAGACTTCTCGAGAACAAAGAGGACTTCTCTATAACTATAACTTAGAAAATTTTTTGAATCTATCCAGACTTTTCATGAACTATGTAGTTAAGCTTCTCGAGAACTATGAGAGCTTCTCGAGAACTTGACTTAGATAAATTTTCAAGAATTTTAGAGAATGTTTTTTTCTGGTCTTGTCTTCATCCCATGCTCCCAATGTTTGAACATGAAGTGTATCCCAATTGAGAGGCTACACATGAGTCAACACTTTGGATCACAAAGTGAGGGATTACACTGTATTGTCATGTATTTTTGACCCATTGTAGACTGACATTGGTCTACACATAGCATTGAGAATCTGCAAACATTCAACTAAAACAAGGATATTAAATACAACTAAATTCATCTTAGTTCAAGGGTGACTTCATGCAAATCTGGGTTATTGTGGATGCAATACCCAACAGGAGTGCAAGACCAATCGATTCTATGAAGGACTGCGCGATGATCTGAGGCTGATGCTCTCAGGTCCTATGACGCAGGGCTTTCTAACCCTTGTCAATATGGCCTGATCTCTGGAACAATATCTGAAGAGGGTCTATAGTAAGAAGGACGTGGTAGTAAAAAGCCCGGAATTCAAGGTACCAAGACCACAGAATACTGGGTACCGAAGGTGGAACAATAAGGCCAAACCTTCCGGACAAGCTTCTTCATTGGTTACTTCTATAGAATCGTCTGGCGTGGAGGCACGATACACTGTTTCACTTATGGGAAGCCGGGGCATATAGCCCGTGGCTATTGGAGTGGCAAATCATGCAAGAAGGCAGGAGCGTCCTATGCTGAAAAGGGGAAGGCAGTAGAGTCAATCACATCCCATCAGACTCCAACCCAACTGAGAGTCTACAACCTTGTCCAATAAGAGGCCATCAAGCAAGGAGATGTGGTGACTGTTAGGTATTGCATCCATAATAACCCAGATTTGTATGAAGTCAACCTCAACCTTATAATAAGATGAATTAAGTTTGTATTTGATGCTCTTTTTAGTTGAGTGTTTCCAGGACTTATATGCCAAGTGTAGACCAATGTCAGTCTACAATGAGTCTCCAAACACAGGATCATATAATGTAATCCCTCATTATGTGATCCATGGTGTTGACTCATGTGTAGCCTCTTTATTTGGATACAATTCCTTTTCAAGAACAAAGGACATGAATGGAAATTTGGATGCTGTGTATTCTTGAAGAAATTATGTGTTCATACTCAAAGTAATTCTAATTTTTTTTCTGTAGTACTAAGTTTTGTTCTCGAGAAGAACTAGAATAAGTTCTCGAGTAAGACTCATCATAAATTCGAGTGACATAATTTGTTCTAGAGAAAGCATCTAACTGTTCTCGAGAAAGGCTTGTGTACTCGAGTACTTCATGACTCTTCTTCTCGGGTTACTTTCCTTACAGAAAGAATTTCTCTAAGTCTTTTTCTCAAGAAGACTTTGATTTGTTCTCGAGATGGCTATGTTTATTTCTCGAGTAATGTCTGTTGTACTCGAGTAGAAGTCTTATTGTTCTCGAGTACCAGCTTTTCTTATCGAGAACAATATTTGTTTTTCTCGAGTACTTTCTTTCTTTCTCGAGATCGTTATTTTCCACCTCCATATTGTTTACTATGTTTCTTTTCTCGAGTTCACCATAATTGTTCTCGAGAAAAAAAATCTTTTTCTCGAGTACAACCCTTCTTCTCGAGAAATGCTATGATGTTTTTTTTGAAAATCTTCTAAGTCATTCTTCTCGAGATCTCTATCATTGTTCTCGAGAACAAAAGTCTTTCTCTTGAGTAAAATACTTCCTCTCGAGAACTGTTGCTGTTTTTTGAGAAATTTTTTCTAAGTCCCAACAGACGTGATTTTCAAATATGATTTGATGTGATTGGTCCACGTGGCCATCATTAATCATAAATATGACCGTTAGGGATATCTTATAGAAGGTCTTGTCATTCTGACCAACCTTAAGATGCGTAAGAAGAAATTCGGAATCCGTAATTCTCTTTCCTAAATCGGAAGCCGCCGCTAATCTTCCTCATCACCAAGGGCTTTCGATCAAGAACGATTCAGAGCAGTCAACTTGCAGATGAAGATCTTCAACAATCTACACATCGTCTTCTTGATCTTGAGAGTCTAGAAATTTCAGATCAAGGATCTAGCCGAGTCTTCTTCAATATATTCTGACAGAGTCATAAAGTTCAAGAAAGAAGACCTAGGCTGAAATTTCCAGATTTGAGAAATTTTACTGTTTGTATTTCTTATTTCAAATCTATTCTTGTAGGAGATTATTCTCCGAGTGTAGGAGCTTTGTTCTCCGAGTTATTGTAGGAAGTTTTTATCTTCCGAGTGTAGATCTGTTTTGTGGATCGAGTTGTAGGAACGTTATTTCGAGTTGTAGGATTGTTTTCAATCCGAGATTAGTGGAGTAGCCGAGTCTACTACATTACTAGATCGGTGAGTGGAAAGTGGACGTACCCAAGGTTGGGGAACCACTATAATTCTTTGTGTCGTCTATGATTGCTTGGTTATTTTTTTGCGCATAGTTCGCTAAAAATTTTATTCGCAAAAAGACACACAACTCACCTATTCACCCCTCTTTAGGTGATTTAGGTAGACAACTTAAAATTTTTTTAGTGACAGGTATGTGTTAGGTTTTATCCTTAGTGCTTTCTATACCTTACACCTTATGCTTTAGCTGTATGACTGTCGTGTTTTTGGATTTGCCGTAATTATAGACTGTCTGGCTCGAGCACAGTTTGATATACGGGCTTCATATTCCTTTCTATCCAAGGACTTCGTAGCTCGTATCAGAGTGCCTACTTCAGTGGCGAAGGATAGGGTTGATGTGTTGTTTCCTAACGGATGTTTGATGTGCGCAGGTAGAATTTGTTGCGTTAAAGTGCTGATAGGAAGTAAGGCTTTTGACTTGGAAGCATCATTACTACCGATAGTAGAGTTTGACATTACCTTTGGCATGGATTTGCTCTCAGAGCAATGTGCGTTCATTTATTGTAGTTCGAAGACTGTTAAACTAGGGATGAATACCAGCCAAGAAACTACATTCTTTGATATGAAGGGTCCGAGCAAGACGATGGTGTCTGCTCTCCAAGTGGTTAAAGCAGTTCATGAGGGTGTGGATGTAACACCTCTATCCATCACGTAGGATATAATAGAGGGTCCGGCCGGGGACCCACACCATATTCCATAAACAAGCATAGACGTCACGAAATAATACCACGAATCACCGCATCCTAACACAGAGCATTATAGCAGAAGCTTCAGGGTTGAAAACATGAACTCAATAATACAAGAAATTTCCACTACTTAAAAAAATAGGAATGTATACAACCATAAACAACAGGTTCACAGCCTTATGGCTTTTACAAGTTTCTCTGAACATAAGGTGTTGTTTACAAACATCGGCACGCAGGCCGGCCACACATGAACAAGACGAAGCAAAACAAGGCCTTCGAGGGAAGCAACGCATCTTGGGCTTCAGCCCGCTAAGTCCCGCTTGGACCAGCACCACCTGCACTTGCAAGAACCAATCCACCAACCGGTGGCAAACAGGGCAACAGTCAGCATTAAACTGACCAATTATAACGACCCTGCCCCTGGAATGGGGCAACGGAGAATTCCTTCCCTGCATAGCAATATACATCACACACATATATATTCTCAGCCACCAAGGCAATACATATCACAAATGCCGGCATGACGGCCCGACATTCCGTGCACTCAGGGCACATTCAGGTGTACCGGAAACACCGAATCCCACCACCGTTTAGAGGTCCCAGACATGACAGTCAAACTTGATCATTCCTAGTCTTTATGGCGCCCAGGCCAAAGACTCTCATTATGCCCCTGACGAAAGCCTAATGCCTTGACGCTCTCTTGTACAGCTGGCATAATGCAGGTACAAATCATCCACCCCCCCCCCCCGTTGCTCAAATCGGCTTGCCACAAAGGAATACCGAAGTACTCATGGTCAACTTACAGGCGCGGGTCAGTTTCACCTTTCCTATTCGGCACTATGTCCTTTATACCACATGGCACTCACGGCCACAAGAGTTGAACCCAACTCGCACAATTTCCTGGTCTTCCTCCAGTACTTTTTGCGGTACCAAGCCACAGGCATCCACCACATATTTCATGCATACTAGCAATAATCACGGAGTCTTCTCCGATGTGCAAAATAGCATCACCAATTCAGACCAACATGTCCGGATGGGCTTCACACAGCATGCCTAACCGTACTCACACTTCCAGTTCTAATGCACTACAACAAGGGATGAACCAGCAATCCCAAGGGAATCTCTTCGCCATCCACCTTTTGGTGGAGGATTCCTATGCAAATGAAGGAAAGAAGGACTTTACTTGTCCAAGAAGGGAATCGTTACCCTTGGAAGACACGTCGGAGCTATGGGGAGAAATGCAAACGGATGAACATCCTTGCAGCAGCCTTGCCTTCGCAAATCTGAACTCGGCTCGCGATTTGAACCACCGTAGCACCACCGCAGCAGGATTCCTCTTCTTCTTCCTCCTCAAGCTCTCCTCTCTCTCTTACTTAATAAAAATCAAGACACAACTAAAACATGAGCTTCCTCCTTCTCAAGGTCGGCCTTATTACCCATGGGATGATCCTAGACTATTGGATCTTGGTTAAGGAAAATGAATGGATTAGATCAGCCCTTAAAGTGATTTCTAGGACTTAACACGAGTTGTGACACGCCTGTGTCACAGGACGTGTTCCTGAAGCAACTACAGAACTGACTCACTCAGTCGAAAACACGGGCTTAGACACGCCAATGTCAAACCCCTGACACGCCCGTGTCAGAAAGCACATGGTCGTGTGACTAGCCGTGTCACCCTTTCAACACAATACCAGATCACCCGAGAAGGACACGGCTAAGGTACACGCCCGTGTGCTGATCCGTGTGCCAAACACGCCCCTATGACATGCCCGTTTCACAGGCCGTGTTCCATACTCAACGCCATTCTACTCAACGCCACTTAATGCCACTCAACGCCACTCAACGCCACTCAACGCCACTCAACGCCACCTGCGTATTCACCCGAGCAGGACACGCCCTTGGATATGCCTGTGTCCAAGGCCATGTCACCTCTCGACGATCGTCGAATGTGCCATCTCGAGTTGATGCCTACAGTAAAAGACACGCCCTGGGACACACCCCGTTGTCCCAGGCTGTGTGCACTAGATATGCCCTGGGACATGCCCGTGTTCCAGGCCGTGTCACCTAGCCTGACCCATTTTGGGACTTAGGGATTTTTGGGGTGTTACAGTGGAGCTGTTCTTCACTCTACTTGAGGCTAAGAAGCCTAAGCCTGACTTGGCCAGTATTCCTGTGGTGTTAGAGTTTGCCGACGTTTTCCCCAAAAATCTCCCTAGAGCCCCACCTCAGAGAGAGATCGAGTTCACCATTGATTTGGTGCCTAGTGCCAAGTCGGTGTCACGATCTCTGTACCGCTTAGCACCGAGAGAGATGGCGGAATTGAAAGCGCAGCTTTTAGAATTGATAAAGCAGGGGTTTGTGCGTCCTAGTTTGTCACCTTTGATCACCCTGGTTCTCTTCGTGAAGAAGAAGAATGGAATTCTTTGACTGTGTATCGATTATCGAGAACTCAATAATCTAACAGAGAAGAACAAGTACCCGATTCTGAGGATCGATGATCTGTTCAACTAGCTTGTTGGGTCGACTGTATATTCAAAGCTAGACTTTAAATCTGGTTATTATCAGTTGAGAATCAGGGAAAGTGATATACCCAAGACGGTGTTCAGTACACGATATGGGCATTAAGAGTTCATTGTCATGCCTTTCGGGCTAATGAATGTTCCATCAATGTTTATAAACCTATGTTCAAAGAGTATTTTGATCGGTTTGTGATAGTGTTCATCAATGATATCCTGGTATACTCCCAATATGAATATGATCATATGTAGAACTTGCATAATGTTCTGGAGACCTTGAGGAGTTATCAGTTGTATGGTAAGTTCTCTAAATGTGAGTTTTGGTTATCTTCTGTGGCATTCCTCGGTCATATTGTCAGTGGTGAGAGTATAGTGGTGGATCAGACAAAGGTTGCAGCAAAATGGGAGTGGCCCGTGTTGTCTTCTATGGCAGAAATTTGGAGTTTTCTGGGTCTTGCCGGCTACTACAGGAGCTTCATGGAGAACTTCTCACAGATAGTGTTTGTAAGATCCGTTCCCCAATCTCTGAGGCCAACTCAGATCTTATGCCCAAAACCGCCGTCTTACGGTGACACTAACGCACGGGTTAGTCGACACCGCAATACGCCGATTTTGCCGGCTAGTACGATCATAAACCTGCTCGACCAATATGAGAAATAGCAGTATAATCAGAGTAACACAGGTAAAGTCCACAGCCACAGTACTAATCATATGTTTATAGTAAATGAAAAGTACATAAAATGCAGTCCAAAATCAGTAAACAACACGAGAGTAATAAGGGCTTATGCCCAGTACATCAAAATCAAATCACTCTCTCACACTCTTTCTAACTGCAGCGGAATCTATCGTCTCGACTCAACACACCTGAGGACGTGCTCCAGTAGTAGTAGCAGGTGGTGCCGGTATCTGCTCCTCAAGTCCTGCCTCCTCGATGTGCTGGTCCATCTCCTCGAGCTCCTAAAATGATATGGTCACCGACCATTAGTCAAAAGGACTAAGTCGTTTCTTCTACACCTCGCCCGCAACTCCTAGGAACCGAGCGGGAGGACGAAGCGGAGGACAACATGGGGTAAAAAAGTGGAAGCAGGTGACAAGAAGCTAACTACCAAATGTATATAGTAAGTAAGAAAAGAAAGTAACCTTCACTTAGTCGAGAACACATAAGCCAAGGGATCTTCTACAAGGCTCCCATCGTATAAGATGTCCCATACCATTTTATACGATGGGGTGTCGGTTGTCACAAGCAGTATATATATATAAAAGGAAATAACCTTAACCTATAAACTTGCCCACTCAAGCTTATAAACTATGGGGTCATTTAGCAGGTCCTAATGTATAAGCGTCCCATACCACTTATACATTAGGTGTCATAGGTTGTTATGAATGTTTATGATATGCATCTATATGGTGGGTTTGATATGAACAAGCAGTGCAACTCACACACCCGACTTTGTGTACACAAACCTTTAGTTCCCACTTTTTAAGAGCTAGCATCACTCTCAGGTACCACCGTTGTGGCTACGGCAGCAGCGGATCGGGCTTCTCCGCTTTCTAGGTGGGTATACACACTACTAGGCCTAGACCTCTCTTGTACGCCTCTGTACATGAAACAAGTGTACTCTAGAGTCTTTGCGTACCACTTTGCTGACTACCCGTCAGTCTTGTTAGGCCGGGTGCGCGTTATCGGGGATAGTCCTCCAGACCACAGTATAAACAACCTACTGGCCCCTCTAACCCTCGCACCCGCTTGGTCCACCGTACTGCCGTCGGTGTGACGACTGGCCAGTACCGCATGGCCCGCCACTAATTTATGTACATGCAAGTATTTTCATCTCTAGCCTCCATCTCGCAGGGCCATCCTGTCTCAATTCCTCCAACCCGTCACAGGTGAGTATATGCTACAAAAACACTCCAACCCTATACGGGTGAGTATATATAACGACCACTTCCCTCCAACTCTGCACGGGTGAGCAAGAAGTCAACAGACTGCAAGTCCCTCCAACCCGGCACGTGTGAGAACATTTCCAGTTTACTTAACCTATTAGACTACTCTTGCCTATCGGTTATTATACTTAGTGACTTAAGGTTAATCCCAGGACTGCCCAGGGCATGCCCGGTGAAGGGCTCTTGGGGGCACTAGGAACTACGATGGGCTGAAGCCCAAGTGATAGTTTTACTTTCAAGACAACCTAAACACCTAGAGGGGGGGGGTGAATAGGTTCTAATTTCTTGTTTATAAATCTAGGCAGAATTCAATTGCAAATTAAATTATCTAGCACAGCATTCACAGACAACTAAGCATCACAGATTGTACAATGTTTTATAGTGGTTCCCCAAGGTCTGGGTACATCCACTTTCCCCCTTCACCTATCTAGCAATATGCTAGATTCGGCCAAACTTCCACTATACTCAGATCCTCAGATCCTACAGCTCAGAACCAGGAAAGGTTCCTACAACTCAGGCTCAACAGCCCTACCTCAGCCTTGCCTCAAGGCCTACCACTCAGAGAATAACCTTCTCCTACACTCAGGCAAATAGTCCTACCACTCAGAGATCACCTCTCCTACACTCAGCCTTTATAACACAGGCTTACAACTCAGATCTGTGTAAACAGATCCTACAGAAATTTAGAAAAAGATATTTTGATGTCTTGCCTTTGTTGAGAGAGAAGAGGACAAGACACTTCTTGATCAGCTGTTGAAATCAACTGAACCTGAGCTTTCTTCAAAGCTTCTTGAATCTGAACTTAGCTGAGTTGATTTCCAAACAGCTTCTTGAGAAACCACTGATGGCTTCCTTCTTCTTCTTCAAGATGACTGGATCTCCCTCTATCCAACACCTTTACTGATACTTCAGACTTCTTCTTCTTATACCTTCTGATGAAGATCTTCTTTTTTCACTTTCTTGAATTGAAACTTCAATAGGATCGTAATCCTTCTGTTTCTTCTTCTTAGATCTTCTTCTATTATTTTTCTTAGCTTAGCTTCTGGTTAATTCCTTCTGAATGTGTCTATTTATAGACTTTCTTCATGGTAACCGGCTGATCCGGTTTCTAACTGATTTCTCTGACAGGTCTGACAGCTTCAGTTAAACGGTGGCAACCCACAGCTGTCAAGTCTTCAAACAGTTCCTGCACCTTAGCCTTGGACAGCAAAATGTCGAGACAGTCTGTTAGAAAGTGTCGAGACCAATCTGTCTATCTGTGTCGACACAAGTGACTTTGGTGTCGACACAGTCTTTGATGATGTCGACTAAGTTGCCTTTAAGTCGACACAGCTTCTTCAGAAAATTAACTTGGTCTAGACTCTGCAGTGTGTCGACATAAGTCCTGTATGTCGACACAGTTGTTGTAGATTCAGAACTCAGCATGTGTCGACTCAGCCTTCAGGTGTCGACACAGCAATCTTCAATCCTGCCAAAATGTGTCGACTCAGTCTTCTGGTGTCGACACAAGCATAGTCGACTTCTGCCAATATGTGTCGACACATTCTTCTGGTGTCGACACATCCACCCAGTGTCGACTATCTTTCACTAGTCGACTATCTTCTTCTGTGTCGACTATCTTTCACTAGTCGACTATCTTCTTCTGTGTCGACTATCTTTCACTAGTCGACTATCTTCTTCTGTGTCGATTATCTTTCACTAGTCGACTATCTTCTTCTGTGTCGACTATCTTTCACGGTGTCGACTAACCTTCTCTGGTCGACTATCTTTCACGGTGTCGACACTGCTTCCCAGTGCTGAGGTCGACGATTTTCTTTATGTGACGACACTGCTTCCCAGTGTCGACATAGTTGAAGTCGACTATTTTCTTTATGTGTCGACACTGCTTCCCAGTGTCGTCATAAATGTGGTCGACTATCATTCTCTGTGTCGACACAGATATTCTGAAGTGTCGACACAAATATTCTGGTGTCGACATGTGGACTTAGAATATTTTTCTGCATTCTTTAATACTTCTTCAACTGCACATGTCAACTCAAAATAACATCAAATACACCTTGATGTATATCATTGAGCTAAGCTGGGCTTCTTCAAATCAGGTACACATTTTCCAATGTACCCAACAATCTCCCCCTATTTGGAGAAGTCATAACCCTATAGCCAATGATATACACCATTTATAAAAAGTATAAACTGATGATATATGACATAACAGGAATACTTAATATAAACAAAACATAAAAACAACCCATCACAGAATGAACATTATATGATGCCAACAACATTTTGTTTATAACTTGATAATGTTTGAATACAGAGAATTACATTTAATGATTTAATCAAAACATTACAAAATACTTTGAAATAACTAAAGATTAAGACTGATCAGGCTCTTTAATGACAATTCCTTTGCCAGACAGAACTTGAGCCTTCACAGGAGCTTCAGAATCTTCAGCTAGCTTCTTGCCTTTTAGATCAGCCTTCTTCTTTGCTTCTTCCTTGAGCCTTTTCCTTTCAAAATAATGAAAGGGCTTTGGGAAATATTTGCTTGGCTCCTGAGCATCTGTAGGCAGCCTACCCAGCTTGGCTTTTCTTCTAAACTGTACAATGGCCTCTTGCCTGGCTTCATACTTCTGCCATTCCATCTCATTGTACCACTTGCCTCTTTCCTGCACTTGGTCTTTGACAGCCTTCCATGCAGTGAGTATTATATTTCTGGAAGTAGGACTCCACTGCTCAAAGTCTGGCTTAAGTTCAGCCTGCTCTCTAAACCTTTTCTTAGATAGAAGAGCATCTTGCTGGTCTTTCAAAGTAGCCTCAGGCTTATCAACCTTCCCAATAACAATATTAGTAACCTCCTTTGGAGGACTATACATCCCTTGAACCTGCTGATCAATCAAATCAAAATCTGGAGGGGGGTAAATGACTTGGGCAACCTCAGGTTGATTGCCTTCAAGTAGACTTGTTTGTATTCCTGACTCAGCCACCATAGCATCATCACACAATGGGGGATATCCTAATGTGGCTCGAATACTATTGGTCACCCATTTGGAGTGATCTGAGCCTGCATGAACTAGCATCCTCTCCCCCTTTATGGCTTCTCTAGAAACCTGATCTCTAAGATCTTTCTTTTGAAATCTGATTTGGCCATCCAGATAATTGACACCCTCTTTAAAAAATGGTTTTAACTTTTGAAGCTTGTCAGATATTTCTTTTTGAGAGGTAGTGATTGCAGTCTTAACAGAAGCAATAGCAGCTTGAAAGTTCTTATCAAATTCTTCCATTTCTTTTGTTCTATCTGCAGGCAGGCCTGGAACAATCTTTTTCAATTCCTCTATTATCTCATGATGAGATTCAGTTAAATTATCATTCATTCTTAACTGATTTTCCAAGACATAGCTTTGCTTTAAAGCAATGTCATCTACCTTAGGGATGATAGTCTGTTGTTGTTTTGCCAGATATACCACAGCATTACCTCCCTTATGGAAGCAATCTGTCATTTCCTTCTTATTCATATTGACCTCAAACCTAATTGATTTTATATCTTGAGCTAAGTCAAACTGCAGAGACTTGTTGTTCTCATCAACATATTTTTCAATGGCTACCCTGTGTTCATCCAATTTCACTTGCAAATCCACCAAGAACTTGTTATAATCAAAGTCAGAAGGAGTGTGATGTGCTGTAGACTGTAGAGCCTGCTTATAGCTCTTGCTCCTTCTCTGAAAGACCATAAGTTTTCTCTTTTTAGCCACCCTGGCTTCTTCAGTCTCTGAATCAGAAGTGCTATCAATTTGAACTCTTTCTTTGGGAGGAGGAGAAACAGCTGCTTCAGTGCCATGTTGTACAGTCTCAACATGCACTGGCTCCCCCTCAATTTCTTGCTCCACTTCCAGATTATCAGTAATTATTTCATCATTTGGGAATAACTCCTCCAGAGTATATTCCTTCTAGGCTTGTTCATTTGCAGTATTCAAATTTGGAGATTGATGAATTGGAGCATCTTCTAGCACTTGCTCCCCCTGGACCTGTGCAGAAATAGATATATTAGAAATCTCTGTTGAAGGAAAATACACCAGCTCCCCCTGCACCTGTACCTGGTCATGAGTAGATACAGTTTGTGTAGGTAAATAAACTTGTTGAGCTGGTATACTTACTTCTTCTTCTTGAACTGCAGGTATTGTGGCATCCTGAACTTGTGTAGATGCAGGCTGATCTTCAACCTCTAGTCTTACTTGCTCATCTTGTTGATGCCCAGTGCTGGTAGCATGACCTGGGGATTTCTCAGGTGAATCCTGCCTTTCCACTTCAGGCATCTCTTTGGTCAGCACCCTATCCCATCTGGAGAACAATCTCATGTACATCCTTCTCATGTGATTAATTTTAGTTCCAGGTTGTTGTTGCATCACCTCAGGAATCTCCTTACTTAGATATATACTCATTATCCTAGCCAAATTTGGCTTCTTGATTCCTTCCTTAATCTTCTCAAAGATTACAGATGACCAATCCGTTGGAATTGTAAACACAATCCTGGTCATTAGGCTGAACATATAGGCAGAAATCCTATCATGTCCACCTGACTTGCACAGAATAACTTTTCCTACCACTTCTGACAGAAACTTACCCTGTCGATTCATTCCTTTCCGATTGAATGCTGCTCCAATTTTCATGGTGGATTCCAATCCACACCATTGAAGAGCCTCCCTAGATTTAGAAGCAGGGACATCCTCTTCATTCTCAATTGTAGATAATTGCAGAATTGTTCTTATCTTTCTTAGTGTAATCTCCACAGGTGACCCATGAACTGTGGATTTTATTTCATGACTTCCAGAGTTTACAGAGGCAGAGGTAAAGAACTCATGCACCTCCTTCTTCCAAATCTTTGAAGGTTCGGAGACCAGAAATTCTAAACCAGAGTCGGAGAGGAGAGAGATAACCCCAAGAACATCTGGAGGGGCTGCTGCAAAGGCCTGGCGCACCAACTCATATCCTTCATTAACATTATCCTCAATCTTCGGCGCCATTGATCAGTCGAGAAAGCTTGAAAGATGAGAGAAAGAGAGAGAGAGAGAGAGAGAGAGAGAATGTCGACACAGGGTTTCGAAAACCTTGTAAGCGTGTCGACAGAATGAGTTTTTGACCTATTTATACCTTCTGTTTAAAGAAGATCAAAAGTCGCCAAAAACAGACTATAAGTGTCGACACAGATGGATTGTGTCGACACAAGCTTCTATTGTCTCGACTACAAGTTCGTCTACTATGTGTCGACACCAATTTGCGATTATGTCGACACTAGGGATATATAGTAGAGCATCAGAAATTCTGTGTCGACTCTTAGTATAAGTGTCGACACAAAATCTGTAGGTGTCGACACCACTATTCTGGTGAAGTCGACACTACATTCCTGGATAAGTCGACAATAAGATTCTTAAGTGTCGACACATATTTTCTGTGTCGACACAATATCTCTGACTTGTCGACATTACTACCCTGAGTCGACACATAATTACTGAATGTGTCGACACAATCTTACTTAGCCAATTTCTGTTTGTTCATCACAACTTATAAGTACAACAAAGTACTTTATACTACTTCAATGTGTCTTAATATCACTTGAATGTCTTGTTACCACTTCAACTTTATTGTTGATGATTTTGTGATTACACTAATCAATGGTTAACATACCTAATTCAATTTTGAATTTATTGAATTTTGTCTCATCTAGGGGCTTAGTAAACACATCTGCTATTTGATAATCTGTTTTCACAAATTCCAATGAGATGTCTTCTTTTTCTACATGTTCTCTAAGAAAATGGTATTTTATTTCTATATGCTTAGTTCTACTATGAGAAACAGGATTATTAGCAATAGAAATTGCACTCTTAGAATCACACAAAAGAGGTGTTCTACTTACTTGAATACCATAATCCTTTAGCTGATGCTGCATCCATAATAGCTGTGCACAACAGCTTCCAGCAGCAACATACTCTGACTCAGCTGTGGAAATTGCCACACTAGTCTGCTTCTTACTACTCCATGATATTAGTCTTCCTCCCAGGAATTGACAAGTACCTGTAGTACTCTTTCTATCCTCTCTACATCCTGCAAAATCTGCATCTGAATAGCCTGTTAGTTGAAAATCTCTATTCCTAGGGTACCAAAGACCTAGATTAGGTGTGCCCTTAAGATATCTCAGAATCCTTTTGACTGCAGTATAATGAGATTCTTTAGGGCAGGCTTGGTACCTAGCACAGACACATGTCGCATACATAATATCTGGTCTACTAGCAGTGAGATATAGTAGTGAGCCAACTATTCCTCTATACAAAGTCTCATCAACAGGTTTACCTGCATCATCTTTGCATATAGGCATACTTGTTCCCATAGGAGTTCTCATGGTGGAGGATGACTCCATACCATATTTCTTAATCAATTCTTTGGTGAACTTAGACTGGGATATGGACAAGCCATCATCAGTCTGTCTTACTTGGAGTCCCAAGAAGAATTTCAGTTCCCCCAAACTGCTCATCTCAAACTTCCCTTGCATAAGTTTGGCAAACTTTTTACAAAGGTTGTTTTCAGTAGATCCAAAGATTATGTCATCAACATAAATCTGAACTAATATGATCTTGCCTTTGGATTCCCTAAGGAATAGAGTTTTGTCAATTTTTCCCTTGAGAATTTATTCTCAATAAGGAAAGTAGACAGGGTTTCATACCAAGCCCTTGGGGCTTGCTTTAACCCATACAAAGCTTTCCTAAGCTTATAAACACAATCAGGTTTAAGAGGATCTACAAAACCTGATGGCTGCTCTACATATACTTCTTCTTTAAGATCACCATTCAGAAATGCTGACTTCACATCCATCTGGTATACTTTGAAGTCTTGATAGGCTGCATAGGCAAGGAATATTCTGATTGCCTCCAGCCTTGCTACTGGAGCAAAGGTTTGATCAAAGTCAATCCCTTCTTCCTGCCTGTATCCTTTTGCAACCAATCTTGCTTTATTCTTTACTATTATTCCACTTTCATCTAGCTTGTTCTTATAGATCCATTTTGTGCCAATTATGTTGTGGCCTCTTGGTTTAGGAACAAGCTCCCAGACATTGCACCTTCTGAATTAATTCAGCTCCTCTTGCATAGCATCAATCCAGTGCTGGTCTTGGATAGCTTCTTCAAACTTCTTAGGCTCCAATTGTGACAGGAAACTTGAATGTAGAACTGTGTTTTGATTTCTGCTTCTAGTTTGCACCTCTTGTCTTGGATCACCTATTATCTGATCAGCTGGATGATCTCTTAAATGTCTTGTAGTTGGAGGAAGATTTCCTTCTGGTTGAACATCTCCAGCTCCATCATTTAACTGATTCTCTTGATTTTCATCAGCTTCTATAGTGTCTTGTTCTCCCCCTGGACTGAAGCCTTCATTTTCCAATGCCCCATCTTCCTTTGATACTTCAGTAATGGAAAGCTTGTCCATACTTTTGCTTATACCTGTTGAGTCATTTGATCTACAAGACAACTCACAGTTGATTAATCTTGTTTCATCAAACACAACATGCACAGATTCTTCAACAACTTGAGTGGTCAAGTTGAAGACTCTATAGGCCTTACTATTTGTGTTGTACCCAACAAATATCCCATCCTGGGATTTGGCAGCAAACTTAGTCAAATATGACTTGCCATTGTTAAGTATATAACACTTGCAACCAAAGATCCTAAAGTATGATAGATTTGGTTTTCTGCCTTTCACAATCTCATAGGGAGTCATTTTGTGGCTTTTGGTGATAGTAGCCCTATTGATTACATGACAAGCAGTGTTAACTGCCTCAGCCCAAAAATATTCTGGGAGAGAGGTGTCACTCAATAGAGTTCTACCAGCTTCAATTAATGTTCTATTCTTTCTTTCAGCAATTCCATTTTGCTGAGGTGTTCTAGGTGAGGAGAACTCTTGGAAAATCCCAAAGTCTTTACACAAGTTTGTTATGCTTTCAGATTGAAACTCAGTACCATGGTCACTTCTGATTTTGACCACTGTACTATTCAGTTCATTCTGAATTTGCTTTACAAAATTAAGTAATACACTTGGGGTTTCAGATTTTTGTCTCAGAAAGAACACCCATGTAAATCTAGAATAGTCATCTACAACCACAAAAGTGTAGACCTTCCTACCTAGACTATGAACTGGCATAGGACCAAAAAGATCCATATGCAAGAGGTATAAGCACCTCACAGAATCCTTGTTTTCAAGGCTTTGAAAGGAGGATTTTGGCTGCTTGCCCTTTTGACAAGCTGAGCATATCCCTTCCTTTATACACTTAATTTGAGGTCCATTCCTCACTAACTCTTTGCTAAAGAGTTGGCCAATTGTCTTGTAGTTTAGATGAGCCAATCTCTTGTGCCATTTAACACAATGAGAAGCATTGTCATCAGCTACAAGACAGATGGGAGAAGCCTTATTCTCACATTCAAAATTAAGACAATATACATTTCTCTTCCTATACCCAGTCAATATGATCTTTTGATCACTTGATCTCTTGATATGACATCCATTTTTAACAAATGAAATGTCATATCCTAAATCACTTAGCTGGCTTATGCTTATTAGATTATGTTTCAAACCTTTTACATAAGCCACTTGAGTGATTGTAATTAGGTTAGAAGAAATGTTACCAAACCCTTTGATGACTCCTTTTTCAGATCCACCAAAGATCACTTTAGGTCCATCTTTGACAGATGAATACTCCTTCAGCAGCCCCTTTGTTCCAGTCATGTGCCTGGAACAACCACTATCCAAGTACCATATAGGGGCATGGTTACTTGGATTCACCTGCAACACAGAATTACTTACCCTTAGAACCCAAGTAAGTCTTGGGTCCTTGGTTCAGGTTAGCATTAATAAAGCTACCATAACCTCTTCTAACAGGTAGACTTTTGTTCTTTATAACACTTGTATTATACCAGCAGTCTAGTGCAAAATGGCCTCTCTTGCCACAGCACCAACACTCAAACTTATTGTATCTAGATCTAGATACATCCTTGTTAGAAGAATTTCTGTTCATTGCTGGTGCTTCAGCAACTTCACCTACTGATTTCTTAAAACCATTGGGTTTATGACCATAGGTAGGCCTGCTTGCATTTACACCCTTGTTCTTCAGAACATTAGTCTTAATATGACCTTGAATATCTTCATGATCATATTTGTTAGAAGGCACTTTCACCTTACTAAACTTTATGGGGACTGAAAGGTTTAGTGGCTGAACAGGAGCTTTGCCTTTCCTCTTGAATCTGCCAGCCCTGGAGTTACCTTTAAATCCTAATCCAGCCTTACCCTTTTGAGTGACAAATTCATCTATCAAGGGTAAGACAGATTTTGGCTTAGAGTAACTAGCCACTAAATCCCTTTCAATTCTAAGTCTGGCCTCCAGACTTTTCACTTGATCATTAGTATAATTA
This sequence comes from Platanthera zijinensis, assembly GCA_039513925.1. Lineage (NCBI taxonomy): Eukaryota > Viridiplantae > Streptophyta > Magnoliopsida > Asparagales > Orchidaceae > Platanthera > Platanthera zijinensis. The sequence goes on from CM077088.1 coordinate 158,809,260, forward strand.
ATTGTGCCCATCTGAATAATAGTTATATTCTTCAGCTTGGCAATTTCATTTAATTTTTGATCAATAACTTTTTCTAACTCAGTTATAGCAACCCTTAGTTCAGCAATTTCCTGAGCCTGAGATTTAACCAGGTTCTTGCTTTTCTTAAGGGCCTGCAACAGGTCCCCATACTTGTCTATCAATTGATAGACATCTCCTTCAGATTCAGATGCATCTACATCTGTTGATGCAGATGTAGCTGATTCTTCACTTGTACAACAAACAGATGTAATAGAAGGACATTGTACCTTATTATGACAAGACTGATTCTGGCATATGTCCTCTTCTGATCCTGCCATCAGCCCCATACACTGATGATCCTTTTGTTCATTGATGGAGTCTAGCAACTGCAGAAACTCCTCTTCTTCAGATGCAGCATATAGTCCAATATATGCTTCAGCTTCAGATTCTGACTCTGAAGTTGACTGGTCTGTTAGACTCTTATCTTTCTTTGCAACAAAGGATTTCTCCTTCTTGCCTTTCTGATAAGTCTTCTTTTTGTCTGAAGATTCCTTTCTCTTATCAGGACAGTCAGCCACTACATGTCCAGGCCTATTGCAACAATAGCAGACAATCTTTGAAGTAGTGGCTTTGCTGGGCTTTGATCTGCTCTTCTCTTTCCTTGATGACCTTTCCTTCTGATAATAGTCATCAACTTGCTGTGATGTGGAAGGCCTAGACTTCCATTGCTTCTTTTTCAAGAACCTTTGGAATTGCCTTGTGAATGCAGCAAAGTCTGCATCTGAATCACAGCTTTCTGAACCCTTATCTGAATTTTCAGAACTATCTTCTGCAACTTCCTTAGGAGGAGATGGTGATTTCCTCCTATTCTTTCTAGTGGCTTCTGCATTGAATGTCACAGTCTTTTCTCTATGCTCTCCTCTTGAATTCTTTTCCTCCTCCTTCCTCACCATAAGTTGCATTTATAAGATAGCAACTTTCCAAATAAGGTGGGAGGAGATATCTCTGCCAATTTAGCCACTTCTCTTATGCCACAGATCTTTGTGTCCCAATCCTTTGTTAAGGATCTCAAGAATTTGTCATTCAGTTCATAAGTACTGAAGAATCTTCCATAGGACATAAGCTCATTCACAATTCTATAGAATTTCTTGTAGCACTCAGTTATGCTATCAGATTTTCCTTGTCTAAAACTTTCATACTCCTGATTGAGCATAGATTTCCTATCCTGCCTCACTTCTTCAGATCCATCCATGTAGACAATCAATGTGTCCCACATCTCTTTGGAGGTCTTGCAGTGAATCAGATTCTGAAATATTGAATCATCTATGGCACTAACAATAATGTTCTGAGCTCTTTTATCCATGGTTGCCAAGATGATTTCATCCTTGGTCATTTCTGAATAACTCTTTGCAGTTTGGATATTTGCATCAAGAACTGATACCTTCATTGGAATGAAGGGGCCTTCCTGTACTGTGATGTAAATCCTTGGGTCAGATGCTTCCATAAACAGTCTGACTCTTTCTTTCCAAATTCCAAAAATTTCTTTCTTGCATATAGGTAATTTCATAGACCCTAGCTCCTTATGATTCTCACCAGAACCCATCTTTTTGAATCTTGATTCTGCCTATCAGATCTACCTCAGACTGTTAAGTCCTTTTTGAGTAACCTCCCTCTGATACCACTTGATAGTTTTACTTTCAAGACAACCTAAACACCTAGAGGGGGGGTGAATAGGTTCTAATTTCTTGTTTATAAATCTAGGCAGAATTCAATTGCAAATTAAATTATCTAGCACAGCATTCACAGACAACTAAGCATCACAGATTGCACAATGTTTTATAGTGGTTCCCCAAGGTCTGGGTACATCCACTTTCCCCCTTCACCTATCTAGCAATATGCTAGATTCGGCCAAACTTCCACTATACTCAGATCCTCAGATCCTATAGCTCAGAACCAGGAAAGGTTCCTACAACTCAGGCTCAACAGCCCTACCTCAGCCTTGCCTCAAGGCCTACCACTCAGAGAATAACCTTCTCCTACACTCAGGCAAATAGCCCTACCACTCAGAGATCACCTCTCCTACACTCAGCCTTTATAACACAGGCTTACAACTCAGATCTGTGTAAACAGATCCTACAGAAATTTAGAAAAAGATATTTTGATGTCTTGCCTTTGTTGAGAGAGAAGAGGACAAGACACTTCTTGATCAGCTGATGAAATCAACTTAACCTGAGCTTTCTTCAAAGCTTCTTGAATCTGAACTTAGCTGAGTTGATTTCCAAACAGCTTCTTGAGAAACCACTGATGGCTTCCTTCTTCTTCTTCAAGATGATTGGATCTCCCTCTATCCAACACCTTTACTGATACTTCAGACTTCTTCTTCTTAGACCTTCTGATGAAGATCTTCTTTTTCACTTTCTTGAATTGAAACTTCAATAGGATCGTAATCCTTCTGTTTCTTCTTCTTAGATCTTCTTCTATTATTTTTCTTAGCTTAGCTTCTGATTAATTCCTTCTGAATGTGTCTATTTATAGACTTTCTTCATGGTAACCGGCTGATCCGGTTTCTAACTGATTTCTGACAGGTCTGACAGCTTCAATTAAACGGTGGCAACCCACAGCTATCAAGTCTTCAAACAGTTCCTGTACCTTAGCCTTGGACAGCAAAATGTCGAGACAGTCTGTTAGAAAGTGTCGAGACCAATCTGTCTATCTGTGTCGACACAAGTGACTTTGGTGTCGACACAGTCTTTGATGATGTCGACTAAGTTGCCTTTAAGTCGACACAGCTTCTTCAGAAAATTAACTTGGTCTAGACTCTGCAGTGTGTCGACATAAGTCCTGTATGTCGACACAGTTGTTGTAGATTCAGAACTCAGCATGTGTCGACTCAGCCTTCAGGTGTCGACACAGCAATCTTCAATCCTGCCAAAATGTGTCGACTCAGTCTTCTGGTGTCGACACAAGCATAGTCGACTTCTGCCAATATGTGTCGACACAGTCTTCTGGTGTCGACACATCCACCCAGTGTCGACTATCTTTCACTGGTCGACTATCTTCTTCTGTGTCGACTATCTTTCACTAGTCGACTAACTTCTTCTGTGTCGACTATCTTTCACTAGTCGACTATCTTCTTCTGTGTCGACTATCTTTCACTAGTCGACTATCTTCTTCTGTGTCGACTATCTTTCACGGTGTCGACTAACCTTCTCTGGTCGACTATCTTTCATGGTGTTGACACTGCTTCCCAGTGCTGAGGTCGACGATTTTCTTTATGTGTCGACACTGCTTCCCAGTGTCGACATAGTTGAAGTCGACTATCTTCTTTATGTGTCGACACTGCTTCCCAGTGTCATCATAAATGTGGTCGACTATCATTCTCTGTGTCGACACAGATATTCTGAAGTGTCGACACAAATATTCTGGTGTCGACATGTGGACTTAGAATATTTTTCTGCATTCTTTAATACTTCTTCACCTACACATGTCAACTCAAAATAACATCAAATACACCTTGATGTATATCATTGAGCTAAGCTGGGCTTCTTCAAATCAGGTACACATTTTCCAATGTACCCAACACCAAGGCTCCCTTTCTCAAAGATATTTACTTTAGTTGATGTCTACCCATGATTCCCTTTACTCTCACTATTACTTAGAGCGGCTTAGTGACTTAAAATGTTATTCGAGGGGGCGACGGTCTTCCGCCGGCCTCCGCCAAGTTATGACTAAGGTTTGCACTTTCACTCTCGTCACTAGGATACAACTGCCACCCAGGGTTGTACTTCCAATCTTAGACTCTAGCTCAATTGTCAATCTATCCCCCGGAGGCCCTAAGGTATATCCTACCTTACTATGCGCAACCCTTGACCTAACTCTACCCCGGAATCCAACTTCTAAATTCCTTGGTCCATGTGTCTCCAAATATTTATCCTAGGGTGGTATGGACTAATGAAATGAATTTATTGATTTTCATAATTTTCCTAGGTCATTAAGGCCTTTAATTAAATCCTTTAAATTATTCCCTCGGTCATTTTACACATGAAGTGGTATCAATTAAAATCTACTGACCTAAGGGAATTTTCCTGAGTTGCATATGATTAAAATATTACTGTATACAAGATCTCATAATTTTTCTTTTTATATTTCTATTTATCCCATAATTAATACAGATTCCACATATTTATCATTTTCCAAATGAAGAATAAGAAATATATTAACCAAAATTCCAGGAAAATTACTGACAGTATATACCACTACTCTATGACTAATGGCAGAGTTTCATTAAATTCTATAGTGTAGTGGCCTATCAAATTCCATTCTTAATTAATTACCAAAATGCCATTATGCTAACTCCATAATTAACAGTGCATCCAAAAATTCTGAAATAATTCTACAAGGCTAATATCACAATTATACAACTCTTAGAAATAATTGCACAATTTTCCAACATGTAATTCCAATAATTCATGAATAAATACAAAAAGGGTAAAAGAGTAAATTCAGTGTATTTTGCTCCAATAATTCTAAATTAGAGATATAAAAATTTTCCTAAGTCAATTAACACCTCATTTTTGACTTGACAGATTTTGGGGACTTTCCTTGGTAAAAATCTATTTTTTCCAATTTCTTTTCCAAAAAGAGCTATATTTGATAATTCCAAATAATGGGATTTTTGATCCCAAAAATTCCATAATTAATTCTAGGGGTGAGTTTTACCCTAATTAATCACTGGAATAAATTCCCTGATTTTTGCATGCCTCAACTAGGCTGAATACACAGTATATCATTTCTAGCTAATTGCACCCCAAGGCCATAAGTAGCCAACACATGCAAGTGGGTTAACCCAACATGCAGCGGTTCAAATGGGCTAAAATTTTTATCAGACCCTAACCACGTCGCAGAGGATCTGCCCCAATAATTTGGGACCATTTGGGTTCTTATAACTCCAAATATTTCATTAATTCATATTTTGATATTATTGTAAAAACTATTGAAAATGGTATCCCAAAAAATCCTAATTTTTGGCATGGGCTAGATATGCCCTAGACATGCATATGCCCAAACTTTCAGGCCATGTGGATCACTGGTTTAGCATGGGCACTCAAATTAAGATCTGCCCTACCCTAGGACCAGTCTTAGGAGAAAAGCCCTACAGGCCAGACCACTAAGCCAAAACCCATGCTTAGGGTGGCATTGGAAAGGTAACACCAAGGGATACAATTTTCATTCAGCAATCAAGTTAATTTGAGTTCTAAAAGTACCCTAAAAATCACATTCAAGGTGACTGTATAAGTGTGACAATAAAATACATTCATATGATTTATATTATAACATTAATATAGTTGAGCACGAATCTTAAAGCAGTAATGGACGGAATCCATTCATCTTCTCCAATGATTCAACGGCCCTGATTGCAGTTTCCTGGGCCACCTAGCGGGGTGTTTTCCGGCCGACTGAGGCGGCGCTAAGGCGGCCAACTGTGCCACCACCTTCACGGTGGTGGTGGCCGGCTTTTCCCGGCGACTATGCGGCGGGAGGCGGCGGCGCCGGCGATCCCGAGAAGTGAGAAAAATCTTGAAAAATCGGGATTTTCTCCCATGGCATCGGGCTCAATTGAGCCCGATTGCTTAACCTAAAGTTCTAGGAAGCTAATATGGCTTGAAGTGAGGTGAAACGAACCTGAATTGGGGCTTGGCGGCGATTTGCCATGGAGGTGGTGCGCCGGCGAGCTCCTTCTCAAAATATCGTTTCTCCACCGTTTGCCTCACTCCAGGTATCAAACTCCACTCCTTTCCTCTCTCTGAAACTGATGGCAGGGTCGGTTTGGGCTGAGGAGGCTTATACCTGGAGATAACTCCAAGGTGAGCTCGGGCTCACCTTGGAAACTCCACCACTGCCTCCACCTGGCCACCCCAGCCCTCTAAAGCTTTTGGAATATTCCTGGGAGGTCAGCCAACACATCTTTGGGCAGGATAGACCAGGCCAAGTGGTCTCTATTCTCTTCTCACCTCCTTCTCTCTCCTCCCATTAACCAAAATTCCACTTTACCCTCTTGCATGTATTCTCTCTCCTGATTATGGGGGGGGGGGTAGGGCTGGTCTTTGGTGCTTTGGGCTGGTCATGGACTAAGTTTGGTGGGCTTGGCCCAAGGGAAATGGCTTGGGCTCCTATTTTCATCCCTTAGGTCAAAATGTTGACTTGTTGACTTTTGGGTTGACTTAGTCAACATGGTGAGTGGGCTGACCCCACTTGTAGGTCATGAGCCCAATGGCACCACCCAACTTGAGTTGGGTCAAGGGGGTGCCCTACTTAGGCTAATTGGGCCTATGAGTGTGGTTTTGACCACTTTAGGCTCAAGGTTGACTTGAGTCAACTAAGGTCAAACTGTTAACCTAGGGACATGCCTTAGGGTCCACTTAGATTGTTTTTAGGGTTAGGGCAATGTGGTGGGATCATGGTGTGGCTAGGGTCCCTATTTGGGCTAGTTTGACTTGGTCCTATGGTGGGACCCACATGGCTATAACCCACCACCTAGGGTCAAACGTAGCTAATTTCATCTAACCCTCACCCCATGCCTAACCCAATCTAAGTTAAGGGGCCTAGAAGTAACATGGGATGTTACAAATCCTAAAAACAAAAAAAATAATTTCGTCCCCGAAATTCAAGTTCGGGTCTACGGGGTTCTAGTTGCAAGAATTAGAAATCTTAAATCATAAATTAAATATGTACCTGTTGTAAACAACTCTGGGTGTTGCTCCATCATCAGGTCCATTAGTTACCAGGTGTGCTCCTCTTGACCGTGGTTGGACCACAACACCTTCACGAGCGGAACTTTCTTCTTTCGCAACACCCGAACGGCAGTATCGTCGATCTGAATCTGCTCTAGTCTAACTGATCTGTCAGGCGCCACTGGGCCAGCTGTAGCGGTAACATGCTGCTCAGGCCGAAGGAGAGCTCTTCGCAAGGAAGAGACATGGAAGACATCATGTAAAGTGCTCAACTCCGGAGGCAGCTGCAGTCGGTAAGCCAAGGGGTAAATACGCTCCAAAACCAAGTAAGGCCCCATGTATCGTGGACTGAGCTTCTTGTGTCTCCGTATCCGAGAGACACCATGTACTGGACGAATCTTCAAGAAAACCCTGTCTCCAACCTGGAACTCTACCTTCCGATGCCGAGCATCATAATACTTTGCTTGCCTGCTCTGTGCCTCTAATAGCCGATCCCTGATCAAACGAATCTGCGTCTCTGTGTCTTCCACAAAGTCTGAACCCAGAGTTCGAGTGTCTACGTCTTGGACCCAAGATAACGGTGTCTGGCACTTCCTCCCATAAAGTGCCTCATAAGGAGCCATCCCGATACTAGCTTGGTGGCTATTGTTGTATGAAAATTCAATCAGAGGCAGCAGCTTTTCCCAAGGCTTTCCCGTATCTAATATGCATAATCTGAGTAGGTCTTCCATAGTCCGGATGGTCCGCTCGGTCTATCCATCGTTCTGTGGGTGAAAGGCAGTACAAAAGGTGAGCCGAGAATCCAAATAAGCATGTACTGCCCTCCACTCTCTCGAGGTGAACCGACCATCGCGGTCTGAGACGATCGTCTTGGGAATGCCGTGATATCTAACAAAGTGTTCCACGAATAGTCTCACCAATACTGCGACCGGAGATTCCTTTCTGACCGGAATAAATCGTGCGACCTTGGTCAACCTATCCACAATGACCCAGATGGAGTCGTGTCCCGAGTGGGAGCGAGGCAGTCCGTGAACGAAATCCATAGCAATATCCTCGAATTTCCATTCTAGAACTGGCAGTGGTTGTAATAAACCCCCTGGGCTCTTACATTCTGCCTTGACACGCTGACAGGTCTCACAATGAGTCACAAAATAGGTGATTTCCTTCTTCATCCCGGGCCAGTACATTGTCTTCTGTAAGTCTGCCCACATCTTGGAAATGCCGGGATGCACTGAATATCGGGAGTAGTGTGCCTCTCTGAGTATATCTTCCCGGATACCATCTCAAGCTGGTATGTATACTCGCCCATAGAATCGAAGTAAATCGTCTTGTAAAGAATAATCTCCAACCTTGCCCCCGTCCAGGGCTCCGAAAATTGGCTCTAGTGCAGTATCCAGTCTCTGATGCGTAACGATGCGCTCCCGAATAGTGTCGTCACTGATCGCTGAATTTAAATACTCTCGGTACACTGCTGGTTCTGACTCAGACACCATGGTAATGTGCATCTCGTCCAACATTCGTACCATCTCTAATGACATCAAGCGAGGCTCTGATCCGGAAGTGCCAGCTCTTCTACTCAGTGCATCAGCTACCGTATTGGCCTTCCCTGGATGATAATGAATCAGATAATCATAATCGCAGAGAAACTCTAACCATCTCCTCTGTCGTAGATTTAGATCCTTCTGGGTATCAATATATTTAAGATTCTTGTGATCCGAGTAGATATCACAATGAATCCCATATAAGTAATGCCTCTAGGTCTTTAGGGCAAATACCACGGCCCCGAGTTCTAGGTCATGTACCGGATAATTATGTTCATGTTTCTTCAATTGTCTCGAAGCATAAGCAATGACATGTCCATGCTGCATCAAGACTGCACCCATCCCCTGATAAGAGGCATCCGTGTAGATCTGGAATCCTTCACTCCCGGATGGGAGCGCAAGGATGGGGGATGAGGTCAGTCGGTCTTTCAACTCCTGAAAAGCTGCCTCACAATGTTCTGACCAAACAAAATTTGCATCCTTCTTTGTCAATGACGTAAGGGGGAGGGCTATCCTTGAGAATCCCTCCACAAACTTACGATAGTATCCTGCCAATCCCAGAAAGCTGCGGATGTCTGCTGCTGTCTTTGGCCGTGGCCAATCCGTACTGCCTCTATCTTAGCTGGATCCACCGCCACTCCAGCTCCACTAATAACGTGACCCAGAAAAGCCACCTCCTGTAGCCAAAATTGGCACTTAGAGAACTTTGTATACATCTGAAACTCTCTCAACCTCTGTAAAACTTGGGCCAGATGTTCTGCGTGTTCTTCCTGCGTCCGGAATAGACCAGAATATCGTCGATGAACACAATGACGAAGCGATCTAAATATGGTTCGAATACACGGTTCATTAGGGTCATGAATGCGGAGGGGGCATTCGTGAGCCCAAATGGCATGACCGTGAATTCGTATAATGCATAATGTGAGCTGAATGCTGTCTTCGGTATGTCTTCCTCCCGAATGCATAACTGATTATAGCTGGATCGTAAATGTAGCTTAGAGAACCAGAAGGCTCCCTGAAGTTGATCAAATAACTCATCTATCCGGGGCAATGGATAGGTGTTCTGAACCATTAACCTATTCAATTCCCTGTAATCTATACACAGTCGGAGGGATCCATCCTTCTTCTTCACAAATAAAACCGGTGCTCCCCACGGCGACGAACTCGGCCGCACAAATCCTGACTCCATAAGTTCCTGCAGCTGAGTCCTGAACTCTGCCAATTCTCTAGGTGCCATTCTGTAAGGTGCCCGGGACACTGGCCTCGCCCCTGGCACTAATTGAATCCTGAAGTCCAAATTCCGAACTGGTGGTAGTCCGGGCAATTTCTCTGGAAACACATCGGAGAAATCCCGTACCACTGGGATATCAGCTATAGAACTCTCTACTGCTACCATCTCAAAGCAAATAAGATACACTTCCTCCCCCTGCTCATAGGCCTTGACAGCCTGTATGGAAGATAATGAAAGAAGGGGGATAGGTCGGATACCTTCAATAGTGACATAAGAATCTCCATGTCTGAGTGTAATCCTTCTGGAGGGGCAGTCGATCTGAGCGCGGTTCCAATGGAGCCAGTTCATGCCTAGAATCAGATCAAAATCTGGTAGCCTCAAGACCGTTGCCAGAGCTTCGAACGCCTTGCCCCCTATCTCGACTTCCATATTGCAGCAATCTGTGGTTCGTAGTTCCGAGCCATCAGGGAGTCGCACCCTCTTTTCCATGCCGGGAAATTTCTCTACACCTTCTAATCCTTCAATAAACGAGTCCGACACGAAGGAGTGTGAAGCACCCGTGTCGAAGAGGGTATGAGCGGGCTTGCCGCTGATCATAACGATGCCTGGTGTTTAATTAAATTAAATGAAGGATTACATCTATGTTTTTGATTTCTAAGGTATTATTGAAATTTGTAATTTATAAACGATTTTAAAAATGCTTAAGTACCTGTGATCACTTCTTCAGGGTTCCTTTGCTCTGTGAGGTCCAGCGCATACACTTTTTCCTGGCCACGTCTTCGGTCATGACATCCACGACCTCTGCCTCGACCTCGTCCTCATCCTTGGCCCTGGTATGCTGGAGGGGCCACAGGAGGTGGGGGAGGAGGAAGAGGGTGGACCTGAAGCGGGCATTGCGTCCTGATATGCCCAGGCTGGCCACATCCATAGCATATGATCTGTCTCTGACCCCGATCGTCCTGTCTCTGTACTCGATTATCTAGCCTATTGGTCCATGCATCTGTAAGGGTGGGGGAGCAATACTGGAGGAGGCCCCTGCTCCTGTCTGATATTTTAGGGCGACGACGCCCCCGACCCCTCCTATATCCGATAACCCTTCCCCTTTGGGATGTCTTGGCTACCATCGGAAGACGATCCCTTCAAAGCGGCCTTTTACCTCTCTTTGCCCTGTACCATTAGCTGGTCAGGCCTCCAAGCTTCTTCGCCATCTCTATGATCTGAGCAGTGGTACCGTGCGATATAAACAGTAAAGAGGCTGCCTCAATGAATCCCGGAGGCCATGATAAAATCTCTTAGCATACTTCGATCATCCCCATTCGTGGAATCCGTCCCGCAAACCTGGCCAGATAAGAAATTCTCTTTGGTATTTAATCACAGATCTGCTCCCTTGTTTGAGGTTTAGGACCTCTCCTCCAATGAGTCTCGGTCTGTGATAGAAACATAGTGGTCCAGGAAGGAGTCTCTGAAATTCTTCCAAGGATATATCTGTCAGCTCCCTATCCCCATAAACTGAGTCCCGAATAGACTTTCCACCATCTCTTTGCTGGGCTTCAATGCAGAAGTGTAAGTGGTACCGCCTGGCTGACTGGGCATGATAATCCAGCCTGTAGCTCTTGAATGGTCTCCAACCATTCCTCTATCTTTACCGTGCCTCTGTTACTCGGTATACCGTCCGCGGAGATAAACTCTTGAAAGCACTAGCCAATTTGAGCCTGATTTGCCTGCGGAACCGGGGCCTGCTGAGCTCTGAAAAGCATCCAGGATTGCCGTCAGCGTTTGCCCCATCTTCGTCTGTAAGAAGGGGATGGCAGCTGGAGGGGGAGGAGACCACATTTTGCTGTGGAGCGACCTGTGGAGGTTGCAATTTAGATAAAGTTTAATCAAGGATGTTCTAACTCATTATTTTAAAAAGGACTTATAGTGTGGCTTTTAGAACTGGGCACACCATTGCTTCCACTGCATAGTTTGTCCGCAAACTAATGCTCGAGCGGGTTTCCATGTTGTGGACTTCTTTCTTTTATGATCGTTGTTCAAGTGATACCAGTTTGTAAGATCCGTTCCCCAATCTCCGGGGCAACCCGATCTTATGCCCAAAACCGCCGTCTTACGGTGACACTAACTGTAACAACACCTCCCCTGTTTTTCTTATTTATTTAATTCTCCTTGGGCTTTACGTGGACACATTTTCCGGCTCGTGTCGTTGTTAGAGTACCTCGTTATGTGTTCTTAGAGGTTATAACCTTTTGTATGGTTCCCCAGCTAGTCGCGTCTGTTTTGGAGGTCCGGCTGAGCCCTTAGGGAATTCTTGTGCTTTGGCATTCGGGCGAGATTAGCTCGAGTGTGTGATCGTTTAGGAGTTGTTTCCGACTTCCCGTTGTTTTTCGTAGCCCGAGTATTTGGCTACAGTGAGTTTGGTCGGAATTCGTGAACGTCACGTTTCACGTCGTTTCGGCGGTCGCTAGTTAGCGAGTCAATTTTTAATGTGCATGTACATATATATATATATAGTTTACGCGTTTTTGGACATTACGAGTGATTTAGGCATGTCGGTGAATAAATGCTTGCGTGCGCGTGCGTGCGAAGCTTTATAAAAATTTTCATGTGGCCGTCTATAACGTGTTCGTGTATAAGGGAATATGTATGCTACAAATAAATGAAAAGATGTGGATTGTAAAGGTGTATAGTGTGTAAATATTTGTAAGTGTATAGATATATTTATGGGTTTAAATATGCATATAAGGTGTTATATCTTAATTCTCATTTGATAGTTTCCATTAGTTAATAAGATTAGAATTTAGGTAATGATGTATTAGGGTATTTTTTTAAAAGGGTTGCTTAGGCCTAGGTTTTCTCCATCCCCATTGACCCGACATCCCAGGAAAAAAAAAAAATATATCATTACAGATCCCCGAGTCTGTAGAACCCGAGCGGAAGCAAGGAGGAGGCGGAAGCTTGCTCTGCTGCTCCGGCCGGCCATCCTGGCCCAAAATCGCCTCGAAATCCATGTGTGAGGCCGGATCCGTGCTCCTCTAGCCGCCATCTTCGTTCCGAGGTAAACCTCATGAGTTTTCACCCATGTTTTTTTTGTCCGATCGGTAGTTAGGATGCAGTTTTTTTTGCCGCACGGTGGTGTTCTCCCCGATCTTGATTTTGCCCAGATTTTTGTTTTGTTTTGTCCAGGTTTTCTGCTGTAAATTGTTTAGCTTGTGGCTGTTTAGGTAGGGAAGAGGGTTGCCGCCGAATCCCTTCAAGGGCAAGTATTTCTTGCCAAAACATTTTCCCTACCTCGTCTTGTTCGTGTGATTCCTGGAAATCCATAGTACTGATTTGTTTAAATTCGTTTTTAGGCATGGTTATGAAATGAAAGTTGGTACAAGAATTCGTAGAGCGATACCTTTTGTTGTGTTGTTATGGCCATTGCGTTGTTACCTAAATCTCGTATTTGTAGCTAGTGTTAATCCTCTTGTTTGCATTTAGGGTCAAGCCCCTTGTTTATGTTTGGTATCAGCCCACTCAACTCCATCGTATATGTTAGTATCAAGTTGATTGTTTATGGGTAGCCTCAGGTTAACTGTTCATGTTTTTCTTTATCAAGCTAATTGTTATGTTTAATTAATCGTTTAGATTTGGTATCCAATTGTCGTTCATGGTTAGGTATTAAATTAATTAGGTATATGTTTGGTTCTCGAATTACTTGTTATTGTTTATCATCAAGTCATGGGTCGGGCATTTGTATCAAGCTACTTGCAATTATTTTGTATTAAATCACTTTTCTATTTTTCTACTGTGTATCAAACCACTTGTTAGACAAATTTGGATGCTTAACCCTCCGGGGTATATAAGGCTATGAGGTGTTTTGCTTTAGATGGTTTGGGGGTTCGGTGTGACATCTTGGTGGCTCAATGAACCACCAGCAAGGGTTTTCCCGAGTCGCTTAGTGCTGGAGCAGGATGTGATTTAGGGGAGAGTTGGACTGATGCCGCCACCCCTGTTTCTTCTTGTCTCGAGAAGGCAGCATGGGCTGTTTGGTTGAGTTGGACCGTTGCCGCCGCCATAGCCCTCAAAGATATTTAGGCCTGCAAGATTTGGTTGGACATGTGGCCACCAGTCTAGGCCATTGATACTGATTGTTATCCGGCTCCAGTACTAGGTGATTCTTTCCGCTCTAGCTCTATGTTAGGATGTTATTGTTATGGTGCTAATCCTTCTTGCAGAGATTCTCGGAGTTTGGCTTCGTCCGTGCACTTGGTGCGCCCCCTTTTTATTCACTTTTGATGATATTTGCCTTACCTGTTTTCCTACCTTACCTTTCCTGCACTTGTTTACCTCATTTCTACTTGTCCTTACCTGATTTTAAATTCTGTTTGAATCTATTGTACCTCTGCTTTTCCTTTTGGTGGTTGTTTTGCTGAGGTGTTCGTTTTCTCTTTCGAATACCTCAGGTACAGGTTTTTAGCCGACAGCGCGGCTAGAGTGCTCCAGGAATTCTCAGTGTTTTGCTGCTGTTGTGAGTCTTCCTCCCGAGGTAGTTTTTTTTTTGACTTGTTGTATGGATATACCTACACACCAGTGGGTTCGTGTCAGTTGTTGGCGCCCACTGGTGGTCTCTCTTTTAGATACTTTGCCCTTGCTTACACTGTTAGTTTTACTGCTTTGGTTTTATTAAACTTGCTCTTGGGATGATTTATGTTAGGGTGCTAGTTACTTTTAAAACCTAAAAACACTATAAGTATATATATAACTCATGATCTGCATGTTTTACAAACTCATACACTACTTTCAAGGCGACGTAAAAAGATCGTTTTTCTTATATATATATATATAAATTAAATTTAGGGTCCTGCATAGTATAAGATGTCCCCTGGGGACACTTATGCGTTCTCTCTTAGGATACATAAATGTAAATAAAGTATTTTCCACTGCGTATAAGTATAATTTTGAAGTGTGGACTAGATGATCCACAGAGCCGAGGGATACGGCCTTAAAAAATATAACTGAATTTCTAGTAATTTAACTTATGATTTTTTTTTATTAAAGTAAAGTGGATAGTGTTTTGCCTGAGCGTCAGCAGTTATCCCCTGCTCGACGTGGCATCACGACGCGTGTTTTCTCAGACTCTGATAATTCTTAATTTGGAGAAAATGCGGGTTGTGACAGTTGGTATCAGAGGGAGGTTGCTTGACAAATTGTCGGGCAACCTTTCCCTGTAAGTATTAGGTGTTTAGAGTCATATCATACACACACCGACATGTCATCAGCACGTCTTGGCTGAAGCACGAGCACTACACTCATAGCATAACATGAAGTATACGGGGCATATTATGTAGAATGAGATGCATAATATGTGTTTGTATATGGATCCACCATAGGAGGCAACATGTGAGGGTTATGTAGTATGGGATGCATAACCTCACCACATGAATGCGGCTAGCACGTTTTCTTTTTTCGTTGCATGGAAATATATGTAGTATGGGATGCATAATATTTTCATGTGTACGCCGCTCATAACATGCATTAGGGCCTTTTTAGAATGCATAGCACAATCATGCATAGCATAACATTGCATAAGCACAACGTGCCAAGCTAAAGATTTGCAGGATGACATATGTATACACATGGTTTTGAGTCAAAAAGAATATAAATACATGCATTCATGGTCTAGGCACAAGAGTTAGTATGATGGTGGTAAATCATCTTAGGTTAAGCATGATATCATTTTTTGTAAAAAAAATATATAAAACCCAGAGCAAGTTGGCAGTTAAAGCAAGTACTTATGTAGGTTTTCTATACCTGTTTGTTTGTCCTAGTAGTTTAACTAGGTTTCCATTATTGTTTGTTTGCTCGTATAGCATGGCGCCTAAGCGTAGAGTGTCGAGGTCGACTCCCCAATCTGAGGGCGAGTCGTCAGCGCGCAGAGAGAGACGGTGATTGTAGAACTACGCCAGTGCATGGAGACCATGGCGGTCAGGTAGTGGCGATGCAAGTGCAGTTGCAGGAATTGTTGGCTGCCTCCTTAGGACGGCAGCCTAGTGGGCAAACCCCCGCAGTGGTGGAGATGAGAGCGAGATCAGCAAATTGAATAAGATTGCTTCGGGATTGTCAGCTACTGAAGAGTGTAGAGTAAAAGGCTTCTTGGGTGGCCTCCCAAGTGACATTCAGCAGTACTCTAATACTTACCAATTCGAGACTGATGGAAGGTCAGTGGAAATTGCTCTTAAAGTTGATACTATCGGCCATGCTAAGGATAGAGACATGATGCTAAGGAAGGATAAAAGAAAGACCGATGAGGGTAAGACCATCCAGGTATCCGGTGATGTTTCAAGGAAAAGGAGTAAGGAAATGTGTAGCTTCTGTGGCCGATCAGGCCAGTCCTTTGAAAGATGTTTTAAGCAAATGAAGGCTCAAAGAAGGACCAAGTTCAGGAGGTTCAGAAGACCCCCAAGGGAGATCTAGTGTGTACCTCGTGCAAGGAGAAGGGGCATGAGGTGGCCCATTGTTGGGATAAAGGTAAGGTCTGCTTTCAGTGTGGGCAAAAGGGACATGTTAAGGCAAGGTGCCCGCAATTTCAGCCTACGTTTCAGCCTGCCCCACCTCAAGTTTTACCTCAGGTGCAGTTCTTGGACAAAGGAAAGTGTAAGCTGATATCGTCGATCGTTTGTTCGTTTAGTTGTGTACGCGATTTGTATAAGGAAGTTTAAGGTAAAGAACAGTTAGGTGCGTGATCTTTTGGTTTTGTCGCTACCCACCCGTTCGGGTCTAGGGCCTTGGTAGAGTGTCACGGTTTGACCCTCTATCGAATTGGTGACATGTTTTGTGTCAAGTTTTCCTTCTGATGATTCGGTGGTATCGGACCAAGTTATTCAGTAATGTCCGAATCAATTGGGTGATTTTCTAGTGGCTTTTGATTTAAAGGTGATAGACCGAAAAGTTTTTGATGTGATTTTGGGCATGTATGGGTCGTCCGGGCATGACGTTGTTATCCAGTGCAAAATTTAGCGCTTGGACCTCAAGATGGACGACGGTCGGCCCAAGGGTGTTTATGGTGATCCGTGTTAGGCTTCTCCAGTTATCTTCTGCGGTTTGTGCTTGGAAGCCGTTAGCTTCGGGATGTTTGTTTGTTTGGGTTCAGCTTTTTTAGAACCGGTGTTCATTGTCGCATTTTGAGGAGATTCCCTTGGTGCGCGAGTGTTCAGATGTCTTCCTAGTTAATTTTCCTCCTGTGTGAGGCGTAGAGTTCATCCTAAATCTGGACCTTTTGTGATTGTGTTTTTTTGGTGACTCTTTTGGGTATTCTCTTAATGTTGTAATACATGCCCATCCTTGTCTTTAGTGTTGTCTGCCTTGATGAACCTCGGAATGTGTGCTAGATTGAGCAGGTTTGCGTTTTTGGTTATGTCGTATGGTTTGGCAAATGCGCCCTTAGACTTTATGGATTTGATGAACCGCGTGTACAAGGACTTGCTGGATAGTTCGTGGTCGCGTTCATCGTCGATGTTTTGAGTTATTCCCGCGATGCTGTGGAGGGTGACCGACATCTGCATTTGGTTTATCTGCTTTGAAGGACCATAAGCTATTCGCCAAATTTAGTAAGTGCAAGTTTTGGTTACCTTGGGTTTCTTTCTGGGTCATGGGGTTAGCAAGGTCAAGATTTATGTCAACCCAGAATAGATGGTTGCTATTATAGAATGAGATTTAAGCCGATCCAGAGAAGCTGTGGGTTATGGAAAGGGCTAGGATTTCAATCGAAGCATGAGAATGCAGTTTTGTTTGGAGCAATAAGCGCGAGGAAGCTTTTCAAGAATTAAATATTTGAGTATGCACTGCTCTTACGAGTTGAATTGTGTAGATGAGGCGCATGTGTCAGTGTTGCCTACCACCCGTGTCCTAACTAAGATGATTAGGACTTGAAGCAGATTGCTTTGTGTTTGTTTCTGAGTGTTCCATCTGCTAGCATGTTAAGACCGATCATGGAAGGGCCTGGTGGCAAGTTGACTCCATTGGAAATCCCCGACTTGAAGTGGAGAGCATCTCGATGGATTTTATTTCAGGCTTGCCGCGATCTCAGAGACAATTTGATTCAGTCTTGGCTATGGTTGTCAGATTAACGAAGTGTGTTCACTTCGTACCTTAATGAGATGGATTACCCCTTGAAGAAGATAGTTGAGTTGTAGTTGAATAAAGTCATCTGGTTGCTTGGAGTTCCTATAAGCAACATATCAGACCGAGACTCCAGGTTTACGTCTCGCTTCTGGAAGAGTTGCAAGAAGGTTTGGGTACTGATTTGAGATATTCTACCACATATCATCCGCAGAAAAATGGTCAGAGAGCGAGTTAACCCGATCGTGGAGGATACAATCAGATGTGTTATTCTGGACCACGGGGAGCGTGGGATGAGCGCTTGAGGCTGATGGAGTTCGCTTACAATAAAAGCTATCAGGAGAGCCTTCAGATGGCTCCTTTCGAAGCCTTATACGGGAGGCATTGCAGAACGCCGTTGTTTTGGGCTGAGGCTGGTGAGAAGCCCCTGTTGGGCCCTGATGCACTCGAAGAAATGGAGGTTTCCGTGAAGATCATTCGGGAGAAGCTTCTGGTGGCTCAGGAGAGGTACGAGAAGAACGCTAATCGGCGTAGGTCCGATTTGGAGTTTTCAGTGGAGGATTTGGTGTTCCTGAAGGTCTCCCCGATGATTGGAGTGAAGAGGTTCGGCAAGAACCATAAGCTAGATCCGAGGTATGTGGGCCCATTCAGAATTTTGGAGCGTATTGGGTGTGGCAGCGTACAGACTAGATTTGCCAGCGACCTTCCCAGGCGTGCACAACGTGTTCCATGTTAGTCAGCTGCGGAAGTGTGTGCGGAGTAGTAGGCAAGTGTTGGATGCGGTGCCTCAGTTGGAGCCGAATCTGACCTTCGTGGAAGAGCCGGTCCGCATTCTGGATGCGCAGGATAGAGTGTTGCGGCGGAAGACCATACCCATGGTTAAAGTCTTGTGGAGGAACCAGGAGGTGAAAGCGCCACTTGGGAGTTGGAGTCAGCAATGAGGGAGGCTCACCCTCATCTCTTCCCTTGAGTTGTGCCGGGTACGTTTGTCTTCTCCTCTTTAGCCCTTATTAGACTATTTCTGTTTTTTCCCTGTTGGGAGCTTGTGCGTAAAGTTTCGGGGCGAAACTTTCTTTTAGGAGGGGTGACTGTAACACCCCCTGTTTTCTGTATTTATTTAATTCTCCTTGGGCGTTACGTGGACGCATTTTTCCGGCTCGTGTCGTTGTTAGAGTACCTCGTTATGTGTTCTTAGAGGTTATAACCTGTTGTATGGGTTCCCCAGCTAGTCGGCGTCTGTTTTGGAGGTCCGGCTGAGCCTCTTAGGGAATTCTTGTGCTTTGGCTTCGGGCGAGATTAGCTCGAGTGTGTGATCGTTAGGAGTTGTTTCCGACTTCGCCGTTGTTTTTCGTAGCCCGAGTATTTGCTACAGTGAGTTTGGTTGGAATTCGTGAACGTCACGTTTCGCGTCGTTTCGGCGGTCGCTAGTTAGCGAGTCATTTTTTTAATGAGCATGTACATATATATATATAGTTACGCGTTTTTGACATTACGAGTGATTTAGGCATGTCGGTGAATAAATGCTTGCGTGCGCGTGCGTGCGAAGCTTTATAAAAATTTTCATGTGCGCGTCTATACGTGTTCGTGTATAGGGAATATGTATGCGTACAAATAAATAAAAAGATGTGGATGTGTATAGGTGTATAGTGTGTAAATATATTTGTAAGTGTATAGATATATTTATGGGTTTAAATATGCATATAAGGTGTTATATCTTAATTCTCATTTGATAGTTCATTAGTTAATAAGATTAGAATTTAGGTAATGATGTATTAGGGTATTTTTTTAAAGGGTTTGCTTAGGCCTAGGTTTTCTCCATCCCCATTGACCCGACATCCAGGAAAAAAAAAATATATCAGTACAGATCCCCGAGTCCTGTAGAACCCGAGCGGAAGCAAGGAGGAGGCGGAAGCTTGCTGCTGCTCCGGCCGGCCGATCCTGGCCCAAATCGCCTCGAAATCCATGTGTGAGGCCGGATCCGTGCTCCTCTAAGCCGCCATCTTCGTTCCGAGGTAAACCTCATGAGTTTTCACCCATGTTTTTTTTGTCCGATCGGTAGTTAGGATGCAGTTTTTTTGCCGCACGGTGGTGTTCTCCCCGATCTTGATTTTGCCCAGATTTTTGTTTTGTTTTGTCCAGGTTTTCTGCTGTAAATCGTTTAGCTTGTGGCTGTTTAGGTAGGGAAGAGGGTTGCCGGCCGAATCCCTTCAAGTCCAGGCAAGTATATCTTGCCAAAACATTTCCCTACCTCGTCTTGTTCGTGTGATTCCTGGAAATCCATAGTACTGATTTGTTTAAATTCGTTTTTAGGCATGGTTATGAAATGAAAGTTGGTACAAGAATTCGTAGAGCGATACCTTTTGTTGTGTTGTTATGGCCATTGCGTTGTTACCTAAATCTCGTATTTGTAGCTAGTGTTAATCCTCTTGTTTGCATTTAGGGTCAAGCCCCTTGTTTATGTTTGGTATCAGCCCACTCAACTCCATCGTATATGTTAGTATCAAGTTGATTGTTTATGGGTAGCCTCAGGTTAACTGTTCATGTTTTTCTTTATCAAGCTAATTGTTATGTTTAATAATCGTTTAGATTTGGTATCCAATTGTCGTTCATGGTTAGGTATTAAATTAATTAGGTATAATGTTTGGTTCTCGAATTACTTGTTATTGTTTATCATCAAGTCATGGGTCGGGGCATTTGTATCAAGCTACTTGCAATTATTTTGTATTAAATCACTTTTCTATTTTTCTACTGTGTATCAAACCACTTGTTAGACAAATTTGGATGCTTAACCCTCCGGGGTATATAAGGCTATGAGGTGTGTTGCTTTAGATGGTTTGGGGGTCGGTGTGACATCTTGGTGGCTCAATGAACCACCAGCAAGGGTTTTCCCGAGTCGCTTAGTGCTGGAGCAGGATGTGATTTTAGGGGAGAGTTGGACTGATGCCGCCACCCCTTTTCTTCTTGTCTCGAGAAGGCAGCATGGGCTGTTTGGTTGAGTTGGACCGTTGCCGCCGCCATAGCCCTCAAAGATATTTAGGCCTGCAAGATTTGGTTGGACATGTGGCCACCAGTCTAGGCCATTGATACTGATTGTTATCCGGCTCCAGTACTAGGTGATTCTTTCCGCTCTAGCTCTATGTTAGGATGTTATTGTTATGGTGCTAATCCTTCTTGCAGAGATTCTCGGAGTTTGGCTTCGTTCGTGCACTTGGTGCGCCCCTTTTTATTCACTTTTGATGAGTATTTGCCTTACCTGTTTTTCCTACCTTACCTTTCCTGCACTTGTTTACCTCATTTCTACTTGTCCTTACCTGATTTTAAATTCTGTTTGAATCTATTGTACCTCTGCTTTTCCTTTTGGTGGTTGTTTTGCTGAGGTGTTCGTTTTTCTTTCGAATACCTCAGGTACAGGTTTTTTAGCCGACAGCGCGGTCTAGAGTGCTCCAGGAATTCTCAGTGTTTTGCTGCTGTTGTGAGTCTTCCTCCCGGAGGTAGTTTTTTTTTGACTTGTTGTATGGATATACCTACACACCAGTGGGTTCGTGTCAGTTGTTGGCGCCCACTGGTGGTCTCTCTTTTAGATACTTTGCACTTGCTTACACTGTTAGTTTTACTGCTTTGGTTTTATTAAACTTGCTCTTGGGATGATTTATGTTAGGGTGCTAGTTACTTTTAAAACCTAAAAACACTATTAAGTATATATATAACTCATGATCTGCATGTTTTACAAACTCATACACTACTTTCAAGGCGACGTAAAAAGATCGTTTTTCTTTATATATATATATAAATTAAATTTAGGGTCCTGCATAGTATTATGTCCCTGGGGACACTTATGCGTTCTCTCTTAGGATACATAAATGTAAATAAAGTATTTTCCACTGCGATAAGTATAATTTTGAAGTGGGACTAGATGATCCACAGAGCCGAGGGATACGGCCTTAAAAAATATAACTGAATTTCTAGTAATTTAACTTATGATTTTTTTTTATAAAGTAAAGTGGATAGTGTTTTGCCTGAGCGTCAGCAGTTATCCCCTGCTCGACGTGGCATCACGACGCGTGTTTTCTCAGACTCTGATAATTCTTAATTTGGAGAAAATGCGGGTTGTGACACAACCACGGGTTGTCGACACCGCAAAGACCAAGATTTTGCTGGCTAGTACGATCATAAACTTGCTCGACCAATATGAGAAATATCATATAATCAGAAGTAACACAGTAAAGTCCACAAGCCCACAGTACTAATCATTGTTAAT